>CM021105.1:325492921-326098827 GCA_007115665.2 Sequoiadendron giganteum
TTTTTTTCTATCCATGCTATAGTGTCTCACCCTATAGTAGATCACCATAATAGCTAATCTAGAATATTAGAATATTGATTCCTAGGTATAATATATATATAGAAAGGGTAAATAACACTCCTCCAATAAATATATTGTGTCAATTAATTAAATAGTGCAACAATAGACAAATCAAACTAGTATAAAGAGTTGGGTTTGGAACATGTGATTTTGAATTTATAAAATTTAAATAAATTAAGTGTGATACTTAACTTAAAATATTAATGGAGGAATATAGTACCAAAAATATTAGAAGTTGATTCATTGATTTGTTGAAAATAAATCCTTAGTGAACAAATACCTCAAAATCTAGAAAATAACTTTCTACTTTGTATCGATTAAGATATATGCCTATAAATTTGAATTTTGTTGCTTCAAAAGTGAACCTGAAATATGGAAATTATCTGGCAGAATATTGATGACTGTAATAAATGTGACTTGGCTTGTTGTACTTATGTTTGAAGTGGGATCGTGTCAAGAGACACTATTGGGAACCTATGAGGCAAATATTTTTTTTACTTTGGTCAAGCCCCTAGGAAAGTTAAATGATGGTGAACTAACATAGAAGACAACAACAAGCATGCAATATTAATAGAATGATGATGTAAACTAAAATTTAATTAAGATACTCCAATGATGTTTTTGTCATGACAATGTAAATGGATTGGGGTACAAAATAATTTAAAATAGGTGAGGAATATCCTTAAACACAACAACATAGCATGAAATTCACACAAATGGCCACTAGGTTGGCTCACATCAACGCATATAAAAAGAGAAACAAGGATGAAATTTAGATTTTGGACATACAAGTCAAGGATTCAAATCCACGTGCATGAAAATTATTTGGATCAATTTTGCACAAAATAATCTAAAATAGGAATTAGCTACAACTTGCCTAAAAACCCAATAATAGATTAAGTTTCTTTGGAGTGTGGGGTTTTTCTCGCATGAGGGTTTTCCCCACATAAGTCATTGTGTTATATTGTCATTTATATGCTTATTTCCTTGTATTTATATGATTTTTTTAGTTTTTTGTGCATACTTCCTCTCTAAAATTAGTACAAGATATATATTCTACACCTTAGGTTACTTTGATTTGGGATCATATATTCATGTGTTAAGGACAAGAGTTTGTTGTACTAATCTTGGATTAACTACAAGCTTACACAAAAAAAGGATATTATTATAGGAAAAATGGCAAGCGCGTTAAGGATGGAGATGGAGAAGTTCCCACACACAAACTTTGATCTTTGGAAGCTCGAGATGAAGGATATGCTCATAGATATAGATTATGGTTGTAATAATTGGATCCAAAACTATTATAGAAAAATAAGAATATTGGGACATATTGGACAAAAAAGCATTAGACTATGTTTTTCCAATTTAATATTATTTCATGTGCATGAAGAGACTATTATAGTGAACCTTTTAAAGAAGTTGGGTGATATTTATCATGCTAAATACTTATCATACAATCTTTTTAAAGAAAGAATCTATATACCCTCGGGATGGAGGATGGCGATTCTATGGTTGAACATTTAAATGCCTTCAATATGATTATGATATAGTTGCACTCTATTGGAGTGAAGATGGATGGGGATCAATGTATGAATTACTAATATGTTGTTTGCCAAATTTATGGGACCACCTTGTTATGGCTAATGCAATCAATACCACCGAGTTGAAAATGGATGAGATGATGGCATCATAACTGATGGGCTTAGATAATAGCTAGTCTTCTTGCATTTAGTTCATGTATTTTAACATTTCAAGTTCTTAAGTTTATAGACAATCTTGAACCTAATATAATTATGATATGATGGTATTCGTATGTATGAATGTGTGAATATTCATGATATTCAGTATGATTTTATTTTTAATTCATAGTCATTAACAATGTGTATACTTTAAATGAAGCTAACCTATTGTATCTAGAAGAGTTGTAACCCACGACAACTAGATTGACCAACCCGCAGTAAAAGGATTGTGATAGTTGCAAGTGGGAGACCGGAATGCTAAGAATGTGATAGTTCTAGGAAGTAATGAAGGTGATCAATGAGATGGGCAATTCCGAGTCACTAGATCACCAAATAAGATGATAGGAGGAAGAACGAGTCTACATTGATAAGGAAATCCATGACATGATAGATTTCAAAGAGTGCATTTATGTCATGTTGTTAAGGAAAAGTTTTAGTTCTACTTCTCTTCTTTTGTCTTTTTCAAATATGGTTTTCAGTTACAAGATTGGCCCTCTCCTTATTATCTAGGGATTTTTTTTGTAGTCCTAGCATGAATTAAACTCCTCTCACGCCTATATATTGGGATCAATAATTGAGGAGAAAATCTAGTTCAGGATATAGTTGCTAAGTTACAAATTTTTATTTTATTAGATAATATTTCATTGTTGTTAGTTTTTTATTAAATTGTAATGGATATGCAGTTTTGAATGAGAAATATGTTAATTATTCTTGTCATACTCTAAGAGTTCATTTTTTATGCGATAAAGGAGTTTTAGTTTATTGCCATGATTGGTTGATCTAGTAGTGTATATTTGATTTCCCCTATTGGAACAACTTGAGCAAGGGCCACTCGAGGTACTATCAACCCACCTTATTTTTTATTATTAAACTAGATGTTATATTGTTCCATTCATTCAAGATAAACTCTTAATTATATGCATGTGAATGATATATTGTATCATGAATTACATTTTGTAATGTTTCCTTGAGTTGTTCTCTAGAAGAGTTAAGTAGTCAGGAGTCAGAGTTAGTAGTGTTAGTTAATTATAGAGTTCAAACTTAGTAGTTAGCAGTTACAACATTAAGCCAAAGGTACCTATAGCATAAGTAACAGATTAAGTTATTTCCCCTATTTTGTAATTTAAGGCTTTGTTTTCCTTTTCTAGCCTTTACTTTTTTTATATACAAGTGCAAACCACATATATTCATTGATATATATCTTATAGAGTCCATGAATGCACATGCAGTGCTAGCATCATCAAAAGCTTATGAAGTCTCGTCGATAATTAATTGAATCCTTTGTGAGGGTTCGATGAACTATTCAATTAGGAACCTATCCTCTAAATTATGTGTCTACCCATAAGCACCAAGTTGATTGAGCATTATAAAGGCCTTGCATTTTTGGTGTCGTTACAGGGGATGGTGCTACATTCAAAATTCTTTTGTGTAATCTCAATATTTCATAATTTAGTGTTTTGTTTCTAGCATTAGGATAACTAGGTTTTAGTCATCAGCATAAAAACACTTTACTAACAATGTGCAAGATTCATTGATCTAATGAGTCACAATTATTGTATGTGGAGGCGATGAGACACTCTGGGAAGATTTCTCCCCTCGGCACAGAAAGCTTTAGAGGATATTGGTGATCAAAGTGAGAAAAGGGAGGGTATTCTTGAAGAAGAATCGTCCCTAGCATCAGTACCCATACCAGACATAGAGGAGATTTCCCACACACACATCAACATCATGGGCGATGATGCAGGTGAAGACCCACCAGAGCATGTAACCTTAGAATTCCCCATTGCCAACCAGAAGAGAGAAAATACTTAAAAGAACATACCTCCTTCAACATTACTTGTCCTTTATGGGTTCGTCACAGAAGATCCAAATACCTTCCTTTTTGAGTTTGATGTGTTATATTGTAGAAGTTATGATTATTCCGCAAATGCACATATGCTCAAACTATTTCCAGCAACACTGAAGGATGTTGCTCTAAGATGGTTTATGGGTTTGGGAAGAGATGTTCCAAATTGGAATACCATGAAGATAAAGTTCCTAAAAAAGTACTAGGATTACTACAGAGGCATAGACAAAAAGAGGGATGACATCTTCAAGATGTCATAAAAGGAAGGTGAATCCTTAGAAGACTACATGGAAAGGTTTCAATTCTACCTTAAGAAAACCCATAAAAATTGACTCTTTGATGAGTCCTTAAAATTGATATTTTTGAGGGTGATTAATGAGGATTGCATGGATGCACTTAACCTCATTAGGGAAGAAGATATCTCCTAGAAACCATTTGAGGAAAACTTTAAAGCATGCAAAAACTATTCAAGGTCTTTCACCAAGAAGGTTAGAGGAGACAAAACATCTTCCATCAGCAAACCATCCAATGGAGTCTCTAGAGTAGAACTAAGCAACCTTCTGTAAAATATGAAGGAGGATATCATCAATTATCTGACTACATAGTTAGACACCCTCTATATCAAAAATAAGTAAGAAGAGGTAGAAGCAAATCTTACAGAATACTACCAACATTGTAGATAAAGAAGGACTAGCTACAAATTCAAGAAGGTTGCAAGTATCTTTGAAGATAAGCAAGGGACGTCAGACTTTCATGTAATGGAAGGTGAGGATGGACAATTATTCTACATAGCTCGAAGGAAACCATGGTAGCTAAGACAAGGTATGCCCCAAGATCCTTTTAATTATAACACGTCATTTCCTAGTAATAATATAAATTTTCCTAGTTGGAACCCTTAGTCTTGGGCCAATATGCAAAACCAACAATGGTCAATGCCTCAATCCAACTGGACAAAACAACATTAGAATGTGTGGCCATCATAAAATTACTAAGGATCTAACTATAATTCTCAATGGCCACCCCAACAAAACTAATGGCAACCTCATTGGCAAAGAGGTTAGTAATGGAGAAATGAAAACATGAATTATGAACAACCACAACTACCCTTGTAGCCACAACAACAAGTCATTATGCCAAACCCAATAAATCTAGCACCACAACCACCACCTTAGTTGCTAGCTCAACCTGCACCTAACCCTAATAATAAGCCTATTCTACAAGCATATGCTAATGAAGCTATTCAATACCCTACTTATGGGGTTGAGGTGAGTGAAGTCCACCTCAAATCAGGGAAAATGTTGGTTGGTCCTTCATCTCCTCACATCACTAAATTTATTAATGAGGAACCCCCAATAGAGACCTTGGACAACCAACCTAAGGAGCCTAAGTCAAATCAGGTTAACCCAACTAATCCAATTCCAGAGCCTCTATTCCTTGAAATATTAGTAGTTTAAAGGCATCAAACACAAGCTGAAATTGACCTAATGGGATAACTTAAGGATGTTTGCATCAAAATACCCCTTATCTATTGAACGATATTATGAAATGAATACCTATTTGTATGGTAATTTGTCCATGAGTAGAGAACTTACGTTCTCAAAATTTATATCCCTTATATGAGAAGGGTAGGTTATTTCCTAGGTTAGGGTATACACTTGAATAAGAGGCAATTGTCGAATCTTGAATGTTACAAGTATGTAACAAGGTATTCAAGTGATTGTGTCAAGCCTATATGGCCTTTGAAATCACTATTAATGTGTCATTAGTTTTTGAATGAACCTTGCTTATGGATGTTAACCTTGGGAGTAAACCAAGAGAAGAGTTATGCATTGGTCAATAGAGTTTCCAGGTCGAGTAAGGGTGGGTGTGTGTTAGTTCTCAAAAATGCAGGTTTTAACCATAAGAGTTTTCCAGGCCCTCACAACATTCTTGGACAACATACAAGGTCAATTATACAATTAAACCTTCTACTCTTTAGGTTCTGCAAGACCGAGGTGGGTGAACCTATGTGAAATATGCAGATTTGAAATGAATTTTCTGCTAAACAGTCTACCCACAATGGCAGTTGGGAATGGATAGACAAAAGGATACTACAACTAATCCTACTACACAAGTGAAAGGTTTTGAATATATTGATTATTAGGAATTCTATCCTCTGGGATATGGTAGGTCAATGCCTTCTATCTGTTGGGAAACAGAGTCAAAATAACAAGGATTCAAGGTGCTTCCCTATCCAACTTAATTCAAATTGTTAAGCATATTTAAGGTATGAAATTCTATGTTTGGCGTATCATTTCACCCAATTTATGGCTTGCATAAATTACTCTTGAATATCTTCCTACCAAGTTTTTCTTTAAACATCCAACCAAAATTCTAAAATCACTGTGACTTGCTTAAAAGAATTTAATTCTGACTTTGCAGACACCTATTAATCAAACCACACAAAGTGAAAATTGCACCATGATAAACCAGATATATACTTGTTGTCCTGATTTAAATGATTTAAGAAATTTTAATTGGAAGCAACCTGATATGAAATTCAACAATTATGTCATCTTAACAAACAAACTCAGAAAATTTGCACCAGTTTAAAAATGTTTACTCCATTACATCCAGTTTCAAGAAGGACTCTTCATTTCTCTTATCCCAGTTCTATTATTACAGTGGAAAAAATCCCACCTTTCTCGAACCTCCGTGACTGATTTTTTTTGCAAATATTGATATCACAGTTCAATAGTCATGACCTTTCATTTTACCCACCATAACCACTTGATATTCTAATAGAAATAAAAAATTTAAATAAGTTGCCTTATCGGCAATTTAAATGTTTCTAACTATAGTCGAGCTTTTAAATTTTTACATCAATATTTCTCGTGGCTGTCATAGCTTGTACCACTCTACTACGGTCATCCTGTTGACTAACCATGGTATAGCGGTGACTATTTCGATACTGCCTTGTCGGTTATCTTGTAGACTACCGTAGTCACTGTAGTCTATGTTTTAGCAGCTACGGTAATGCGGTGCCTCCTTAGTTGCTGAATTTTTTCATTGCCTTCACTGTTATCGCGTTACCGCTATCTTCATTTTAATGGCTACGGTATAGCGGTAACCACTCACTAACTGCCACCCTGCTACTTCGTTGTCACCTCCACTACTTATTAACCATTTACCACAGTCACCGCAGTCATTGTTTTAGCAGATACGGTATCATGGTAACCGCTACCCGTTAGCCACTTCGCTACCTCGTTGGTTGCTTACCCTATCACCGCAGTCACCGTGGTCTATCGGATGACTGTCTATGGTAATATGGTGGCTCCCCCTTTTCCATCTACTAATCGCTACCGTGGTCACCACGGTGACTGACCTGACGGTCAGCGGTACTACGATGACTGTCTTCTGCTTACTCTGTTAGCTGCTACCGCCATATCGCGAGCTCATTGTGGGAGGCCGCTATAAAGCAGTGAAGGAAATATGAAATGATTTCTAAGGGAGCAGTAAGGATTTGAAGTGTATGATAAAGTGGATAGGGAATGAAATGGAGAATTTTTATGAAAAGAGGAAAATATGGGCTCAAATGGATAAAAAGGCTTAGGATTTTAATTGAAAATTTTGGTTCTAACGGTGGCTCCTATTGGGGATGAGTGGTTATGCAATCACTGCAAGAATCCAGAATACAACTGGGAGAGCAGACCAAGCATGAATGGTCTAGAATATGAAGGCAATGGAGGATGGAGGGAATGAAAGAGTGAAGGAGACAGAAGATGGAAAGTGGAGAATGGAGAATGGAAGGTGAAAAATGGACCTAATCTACTGTACATGGAAAGAAAGCAAAGCTTTCAAAAAGGGAAATCTTGAGAATGTCCATGTATTGGCAAACCCAGACCCTCCAAAATTTCCTAAACTACTATGCATGGAAATAACATTTAAAGAGGGTTATTAAAAAATTTCCATGCACTGGCAATCCTTGACCCTCTATTGATCCTTAAGAGAAGAAATGCTTCAGAAACTGCCCATGTACAGGCAACTCCTGCTCCTCTCTAGACATGTTTTGCAGGAAATATGAATCCTCATCTCCTTTACCAGTTATCACAAAAGGACCCAGCCATAAAGCTTCAAACTTGCCATGCTTCCCCTTATCCTGACACCGAGCATTCCACATCAACACCAAGTCATCTTTTTCAAATTTTCTCTTCTTGGCCTTTTTATCAAAAAGGTACTTCGTTTGTGACTACAATTTCACATTCTACTTCTGAGCAACTCTTCTCACTTCATCAAGCTCTGCAATCTCTTCCATTCTTTCCTCCATTGGATCAGAAATATCCAAGTCTTCTTGCAAAATAAAGTTATATACTGGCAAAAGATTCTGCAACGACATCCTAGCCTATGTCCCATATACCAACTCAAATGGAGATTTTCTAGTTGCCCTTTTTACTGTAATTTTGTCTGCCCATACACCCAATCTTAACTTTGAATCCCATGCCTTTTTGTTTGTATCCAACATCCTCCTTACTATCTTCAAAAGATTTTTATTACTTGACTTTGTCTGACCATTGGCTTGTGGATGATATGGGGCAGAATAATAAATACTAATTCCATATGTTTTGCAAAAATATTTAAACTCATCTGATTTAAAACACATCCCATTATCTGCGATCAATTTGACTGGAGTGCCAAACCTAGTCATAACATTCTCCATCAGAAAATTCACTACCACTTTCCTTGTTGCTTCCCTAGTTGGAACAGCCTCCACCCACTTAGTAAAATAATCAGTGGCCACTAGTATCCATTTGTGCCCTCCACTTGATCTATCCTGTATTTCTCCAATGAAATCAACTCCCCATTGGTGAAAAGGTGCTTCTACCTGCACAGGTCTAAGTGGCAATGCTCCCTGATACTTCAATTTTCCTAAAATTTTCCAACAAGCCTCACACTTCCTCACATACGCAGAGGAATCATTGAATACCCTAGGCCAATAATAACTAGCCCTAAGAATCTTGTGTGCAGTATTCTTAGCAGAATAATGGCCTCCACACACCCCTTCATGCATTTATTTCAAAACATATTTTTCCTAGGATTCATCTAAACATAGCAGCAATATACCATCCCTATTTTTCCATAATAGATCCCCTTTTGAAAAAACATATTTAGAAGCCTGCAACTTCAAGGCTCTCCTTTGATTATCATTCAACCCTTCAGAGCACTTCATATGTTTCAGATAATGCATTACATTTGTATACCATGGAGTATGCTCAATACTTGCTATGATTTCACCCTTACCTTCCACATTGCAGATCTAGTTTTCTTCAATATTTTTTTCTGCCATCAGCCTCGATAGACCCTATCACTTCTATCTGCACCAGAATATCCTTCACAGCTGCATGTGGGACATAAGCAATGATGTTAGCTCCAAAAAGGTAAGGTCTGAAAGCCTTTACTGATTTGACCAATGCATAAGCCTATTTTTCCATAATGTCATATTTCAATTCTGACCCTTGCAAAGATTTACTGAAAAAAGAAACAGGTTGCTTATGACCTTCATCATTTATTTGTAACATGACAGCAGCTATGGTATGGAATGAAGCAAAAGAAAAAATCTGAAATGGCTTAGTAAAATCAGGGGACTTTAGGATAGGGGCTTCTTTAATAGCTCTCTATATAGATATGAGGGCATCCATAGCTTCAGCAGTCCAGTCCAACTTTTCTCCTTTTCTCAACATTTTAGATATAGGTTTAACAATCTCATCAAAATTGGACACAAACCTCCTAACAAAATTTATTTGGTCAAAGAATGATTGGATTGCTTTGACAGTTTTAGGAATGGGAATTTTATCAATGGCCTCTACCCTTTCAGGATCTATCCTAACCCCATCTTATGATACAATATGCCCCAAAAGTTTACCCTCTATGATAGAAAAATGACATTTTTTAGGATTAAGACTTATACCATACTCCAAGGCTTTGATGAAGATCTTGTCCAAATCAGCGACATGATCCTCTTCCCTTTTGGAATAAGCAGTGAGGTCATCTTGATATACCACCATTATAGCATTGATCATATCTGCAAAGGCCACATCCATGGCCCTTTGAAAGGTAGCTCCTGCATTTGTGAGACCAAATGGCATTCTTATATAAACATAAGTTCCCCATGGCGTAGTGAATGTTGTTTTGTATTGCTCAGATTCTTTGACTTTGACCTGATTATATCCAGAAAATCCATCCATCATTGATAATAGCTCACACCCTATCACTTTGTGTAATATTGTCTCCATGTTTGGAAGAGGATAATTATCTTTTAGGGAAGCAACATTCAGATTTCTAAACTCCACACACAGTCTTATGTCCCCATTTTTCTTCTTGACTGGGACCAAATTTGAGACCCATGTTGAATGCCTAATGGGTTTCATGATACCTCCATCTCTGAGCTTTGCTAGCTCCTCTTGCATCTTAGGTTCCAGATTTGGGTTGATAGGCCTCTGCTTCTATGTAAATGGCTTTGCATCAGGCTTAAGTGGAATCTCATGCTGAAAAAGATCTTCTCTATATGCCTTCAAATCCTCATAAGACCAAGCAAACACATGCTTGTATTTTCTCAGCAATGTAATCAGCATTATTATGATGGTTGGGCTTATTTTCTTTCCAATATAAACCCTTTTTGGTGCTAATTCAGTTCCCAAATTTATTTCTTCAATATCTTCTTTTTTAACTGGTGTTTGCTTTATGAGGGAACGATCACTCCCATCATACACTCTCTCCAATGCCACAAGCCCTTTGGGAAGCTTGTTAGTTTTAAGCTACAAAACTTCCTTCCCAAATACAGTCTGTTTCCCTTCCACTTCTTCCACAAAAGAATTCAAATCAATTTGTTTTTGTGTCATACTTATCTATACAATGAAGAAACTTCAAAAGGTCAGTATCATCATCAAAAAACTTGCCAACTATATATATTGTTAGGGACTACTAGTCTTGTTTTAAATTCAACTTGAGATACTCCTGCCAAAGTGATATCATCTTTCTTCAAGGCTACATTAGCCAAAAAATCAGCCACCAAGTTTTCAGATCTATCTATCCAGTCAATTAAAAATGCATCAAATAGTTCAACTGTATCCCACACAACATTTCTATATTGTTTCAGCCTCATGTTCTTCGCAGCATATTTTGATCTAACTTGTGACACAACTAACTCAAAATCTCCCAAAATAGACAACAATTTAATCTTATGCTTTACAACCATGTTCAAACCAATCAACAAAGCTTCATACTCGGCCACATTATTTGTACATTCAAAAGCCAACAAAAATGAATGTTTAAATGTTGTACCTTCAAGTGATATGAAAACTACCCCAACTCCATTACCTTCTTGACTACATGCCCCATCAAAATACATTTTCCACACACCCTGCTGATTTGTAGAGACAAGCTTATCAGTTGGGTCAGTATTCACTAGTTCTGGCTGAGATAATTCTACTCTAAAACTCCCCAAATCTACATCACAGAAGAAATTATGTTGTTCATGAGGAACACACTCAACATTTTGATTCACCCTTGGTTCTCTACATAGTTTTACCTCTTCACCATTAACTACTATTGTGGCATATGATAAGTCAAATTGCACATTACCTCCAACTACTGCAGTGCACTGTCTTGACAAAAGCATTCCAAATTGAGGAGGTGTATCAATCACAGTTATATCAATGTTATAAGCTTCTTGTGGGTAGGCTGCTAATTTTACTTCTACATCTTTCATAATCCCCACAACTGGGGTAGGCCTACTATCCATAACATAACATTTACCACCCTCAATATCTATACACATGCCAAGTTGTTTCATTACCCGTACTGGCATAATATTCATAGAAGCACCTGAATCTATCATGCAATTTCTTACCAATTTACCATTTACGAGTAAGATAGTGAAAAATAGATCAATTTATGGTGTGTTCATCAATGCATCATTTAAGCCAATTTCTGAAATTTTTATCTTTCCTTTCTTATCAGCAATTGTAGGATTCTGATTTTGTTCAAATTTCACAACTTGATTCCTCCCACTAGACATCAATTGAATAGAAATCTCCCTATACTCTTTAATTTTCATCATTTCAAGTAACGGGACAGATATTTTTACCTGGGATAAAGCTTGCACAAAATCAAAATATGTGCCTTCAACTCTTATCAACTTATTTTCCTCTGTTAGTTCACCTTTGTACTCCTCTTTCTCCCTCTTTGATGTCTAATCCATTTTTTGTTTATCCTTGGGGGATTCTTTATTTTATTCTTTGGGAACATACTTCTATTCCTTGTTATGAGGGGGCTCATCATTTGTCTTTTTTGATATTTCATGGGACATCTTTTTATCTTTCAAAAATATTCCTTTTGGAACATCTTCATTCTCATTCATTGTTCTATTCCTTAGCCGATACTTGCTTTTAGCCAGCTCAACTACTGCAATAGTAAATCTTTTAATTTCTTCCTTAGTTGGTCTCTTCATATTTCCCTTATTAGTTTGATATGATGCAGCAGGGAAACCTTGTTCATCATCACTTTCTTCATAATCAGAAAAAAAAATTTGCTCTGCCATGTGAACATTATATTTTTGATGATCAACATCATATTCATAACCTCCCTCTTCTGAAGATGAATATCCCTGCTCTGTTGAGTGAAGAATATGAGAAGTCAAATAAATGTTATTGTCTTCTTCATTATTGTTTTCTACCATATCTTTTCCTGGCACTGATTGAGCTACAACACAATGTTCTGAAGAATGTGGCAAGTCACAAACTGAACACCAAGGACCATTACCAACCATGTACGTCCCTCTTTTCTTCAAAGGGTCAGGTGTCTCTTTATTTCTTGGCCCATCCATCACTGGGTTTCCATTTCTCCAATTTGTATTATAAGGCATGTCATGTAGTTTTGGCCTCTCATTCCTATATGTGTTTTCTTGTTTATTTGGAGGATCATATTGGGGAACCCTAGGGTTATCCCTCTTGGCAATCATCCCTGCAACCTTCTTGTTATTTTCAATTGTGAGTGTTATCCTTTGAGCTTCAACCAAATTCCTAGGACCCCTATTCCTGAGCTCATAACCTATCTTAGGAACAAAACCTTTTAGATAAATAGTCAATGTAGAAGGATCAGCCAATTTAGATCCAAGAGGTATCTTATTATGTAATTTAGAAAATCTCTGGTTGAAATCATCAGATGATTCGTTTTGATGCTTCTGAATAGTCACCAATTCATGCAATGCAAATTCAGGTGATTTAGATTGGGATTTTAGTTTAGATTTGTGTTGGTTGTCATCCAAATGTCACAAGTTTTGTATGGTCCTCACTAAGTTTTCCTTATCCATCCTAACCCAAATTCATGACCATGTCTTCACTCTACCTTGATCTTCTTCATAGTCAAGTTGAATACCAATCAATCCTCAATCGTCAATATCAACCACTCACATACCATTCTTACCAACACTCCAAAAGCTTTATTCCTTCATCCATCTACCCTCACTATCAAGAATCCCTTAGCACAATCCATGCCATTGATCCACAACAAGTGCCCATTAATCATCTCTATCCTAACTTTGACAAGGGAAACCAACCTTCCACTAGTCCATTCCAATCCTCCACATCCTATCATAATCCATCATCCACTAGTCCATTCCAATCCTCCACACCTTATTCTAATCCATCATCCACTAACCCATTTTCATCCACTCCATCCCAAACTACAATACCATCCAATAAAAGCACATTAATTAATGCTCTCCAAGGACAATTAGCAAAGGAACTTGTTCAACTCCTAAATGAAAACAAACTTAGGAAATCCAATCACATTGTTGATCCTACACCATCCAACCATTTTTCACCATCATGTCCTCCATCTCCTACCAATACCAAAAAACATCTTGCTATTGAAGCTTCATTATTCCTATGTCAAAATCCTGGGTCTATCAAAGAAAATCATATCCTTGAGCAAAATAAAATTCCATTGCCTACACCTTGGGATACATGTCAAAATAAAATTCTAAAGCATGACATCATAGCTTCACTTTCATATCAAGATCCAAATAGTTCATCTCATGATCCCATCCTTAAGTCCATCCAAGAAGTCCTTCTAGATAATCATGGCATCCAAAATACACCTATCCTTGTTCAAGAGTCTATTCACAACCATGTTCTCCAAGATACACCTATTTTTTACCAAGATCCTACCATTGAACAAGAAATCCAAAATGATCCTCTCATCAACCTTTATACCATCCATGACCAAACATTTTAAGATGATCACATCCAACCACAAAACACCTCCATTTACCAAAATGAGACACTTGCCTCCTTTGGACACATAGATAATCAAATCAATGATATGGATAACATCAAAGAAGAGCATAAAGAAGCTACTATGGATCAAGTCAAAGGAGAACACAAAAAAGTTACTATGGATCAATTCAAAGAAGAAGATACAAAATCTATGAGAAATCAAATTCATATCCCAAATGATCAAGAAGAAACAAGCATGATGAATGATGAATCCAAAACATCCTATCAACTAGGAGCATCCACTTTTTTCAAAGTAGGATTTCTTGCAGATGAGGAGATTCTAAGTAACAGTTTCCACATACAAAATGATGGGTTAGTATTTTTTTTTTAAATAAAAAATACCTCATCGTAAAAAGAATCTTTCAGAGCATGCAGTATCAAGGAAGAGGACTAGGCCTACATGAGCAAGGCATTCGAGAACCAATACAGTTTTATGAAAATTCTAGACATCAAGGTCTTGGTTATTCTTCCGTTAGAGAATCAAACGGTGTTAGTGACACCTCCTTGATATTGGGGAAAACTTTATCTGATACAAACATCAAAATGAAGGCCATGAGTAGTCCTTGTCATAAATTTTATGCCAACACTCCTTCCATCCACACCATAAATTTTCATTCCAACATAAATAAACCTTCTATTTGGAACCAACAAAAAAAAAATTATTACAAATCCAAAGTTCAAAATCAAATGTCAAAGGCCATTGAATCAAACAAAAATACAAGTGGGAAAATGAAGTTAAAATGGATCCCAAAGAAAAATGGATCAAGCCAAAAAAATATTCCAAATCCAAAAGTCAATCAAAATATGGAGTGCTTTAGATTGGGATTTTAGTTTAGATTTGTGTTGGTTGTCATCCAAACATCACAAGTTTTGTATGGTCCTCACTAATTTTTCCTTATCCATCCTAATCCAAATTCATGACCATGTCTTCACTCTACCTTGATCTTCTTCATCATCAAGCTAAATACCAATCAATCCTCAATCATCAATATCAACCACTCACATACCCTTCTTACTAACACTCCAAAAGCTTTAGTCCTTCATCCATCTACCCTCACTATCAAGAATCCCTTAGCACAATCCATGCCATTGATCCACAACAAGTGTCCATTAATCATCCCTATCCTAACTTTGACAAGGGAAACCAACCTTCCACTAGTCCATTCCAATCCTCCACATCCTATCATAATCCATCATCCACTAGTCATTCCAATACTCCACACCTTATTCTAATCCATCATCCACTAACCCATTTTCATCCACTCCATCCCAAACTACAATACCATCCAATAAAAGCACATTAATTAATGCTCTCCAAGGACACTTAGCAAATGATCTTGTTCAACTCTTAAATGAAAATAAACTTAGGAAATCAAATCACATTGTTGATCCTACACCATCCAACCATTTGTCACCATCATGTCCTCCATTGCCTACCAATACTAAAAAAAATCTTTCTATTCAAGCTTCATTATTCCTATGTCAAAATCCTGGGTCTATCAGAGAAAATCATATCCTTGAGCAAAATAAAATTCCATTGCCTACACCTTGGGATACATGTCAAAATAAAATTCTAAAGCATGACATCATAGCTTTGCTTTCATATCAAGATCGAAATAGTTCATCTCATGATCCCATCCTTAAGTCCATCCAAGAAGTCCTTCTAGATAATCATGGCATCCAAAATACACCTATCCTTGTTCAAGAGTCTATTCACAACCATGTTCTCCAAGATACGCCTATTTTTTACCAAGATCCTACCATTGAACAAGAAATCCAAAATGATCCTCTCATCAACCTTTATACCATCCATGACCAAACACTTGAAGATGATCCCATCCAAACACAAAACACCTCCATTTCCCAAAATGAGACACTTGCCTCCTTTGGACACATAGATAATCAAATCAATGATATGGATAACATCAAAGAAGAGCAAAAAGAAGCTACTAAGGATCAAGTTAAGGGAGAACACAAAAAATTTGATATGGATCAATTCAAAGAAGAAGATACAAAATCTACGACAAATCAAATTCATATCCCAAATGATCAAGAAGAAACAAGCATGATGAATGATGAATCCAAAACATCCTATCAACTAGGAGTATTCACTTTTGTCAAAGTAGGATTTCTTTTAGATGAGGAGATTCTAAGTAACAGTTTCCACATACAAAATGATGGGTTAGCATCTTGTTTTCAAAATAAAAAATACCTCATCGCAAATAGAATCTATCAGAGCATGTAGTATCAAGGAAGAGGACTAGACCTACATGAGCAAGGCATTCGAGAACCAATACAATTTTATGAAAATCCTAGACATCAAGGTCTTGGTTATTCTTCAGTCAAAGAATCAAATGATGTTAGTGATACCTCCTTGATATTGGGGTCAAATTTATTTGATACAAACATCAAAATGAAGGCCATGAGTAGTCCTTGTCATAAAGTTGCTGCCAACACTCCTTCCATCCACATGATAAATTGTTATTCCAACATAAATAAACCTTCTATTTGAAACAAACAAAAAGAAAATTATTACAAATCCAAAGTTCAAAATCAAATTTCAAAGGTCATTGAATAAAACAAAATACAAGTGGGCAAATGAAGTCAAAATTGATCCCAAAGAAAAATAGATCAAGCAAAAAAAATATTCCAAATCCAAAACTGAATCAAAATTTGGAGTGCTTTCGATTGTGATTTTAGTTTAGATTTGAGTTGGCTATCATCCAAATGTCACAAGTTTTGTATGGTCCTCACTAAGTTTTCCTTATCCATCCTAATCCAAATTCAGGACCATGTCTTCATGCTACCTTGATCTTCTTCATAGTCAAGTTGCATACCAATCAATCCTCAGTCGTCACTATCAACCACTCACGTACCCTACTTACCAACACTCCAAAAGCTTTAGTCCTTCATCCATCTACCCTCACTATCAAGAATCCCTTAGCACAATCCATGCCATTGATCAACAACAAGTGTCCATTAATCATCCCTATCCTAACTTTGACAAGGGAAACCAACCTTCCACTAGTCCATTCCAATCCTCCACATTCTATCATAATCCATCATCTAGTACATTCCAATCCTCCACACCTTATTCTAATCCATCATCCACTAACCCATTTTCATCCACTCCATCCCAAACTACAATACCATCCAATATAAACACATTAATTAATGCTCTAAGGACAATTAGCAAAGGAACTTATTCAACTCCTAAATGAAAACAAACTTAGGAAATCCAATCACATTTTTGATCCTACACCATCCAACCATTTGTCACCATCATGTCCTCCATTGCCTACCATTACCGAAAAACATCTTGCTATTGAAGCTTCATTATTGCCATGTCAAAATCCTAGTTCTATCAAAGAAAATCATATCCTTGAGAAAAATAAAATTCCATTGCCTACACCTTGGGATACATGTCAAAATAAAATTCTAAAGCATGACATCGTAGCTTCACTTTCATATCAAGATCAAAACATTTCATCCCATGATCCCATCCTTAACTCCATCCAAGAAGTCCTTCTAGATAATAATGGCATCCAAAATACACCTATCCTTGTTCAAGAGTCTATTCACAACCATGCTCTCCAAGATACACCTATTTTTTACCAAGATCCTACCATTGAACAAGAAATCCAAAATGATCCTCTCATCAACCTTTTATTCCATCCATGACCAAACATTTGAAGATGATCCCATCCAAACACAAAACACCTCCATTTCCCAAAATGAGACACTTGCCTCCTTTGGACACATAGATAATCAAATCAATGATATGGATAACATCAAAGAAGAGCATAAAGAACTACTATTGATCAAGTCAAAGGAGAACACAAAGAAGCTACTATGGATCAATTCAAAGAAGAAGATACAAAATCTACGACAAATCAAATTGATATCCCAAATGATCAAGAAGAAACAAGCATGATGAATGATAAATCCAAAACATCCTATCAATTAGGAGCATCCACCTTTGTCAAATAGGATTTCTTGCAGATGAGGAGATTCCAAGTAATAGTTTCCACATACAAAATGATGGGTTAGCATCTTGTTTTCAAAATAAAAAATACCTCATCGGAAACAAAATCTATCAGAGCATGTAGTATCAAGGAAGAGGACTAGGCCTACATGAGCAAGGCATTATAGAACCAATACAATTTTATGCAAATCCTAGACATCAAGGTCTTGGTTATTCTTCAATCAGAGAATCAAATGATGTTAGTGGTACCTCCTTGATATTGGGGGCAACTTTATCTAATATAAACATCAAAATGGGGGCCATGAGTAGTCCTTGTCATAAGGTTGTTGCCAACACTCCTTCCATCCACACCATAAACCATCATTCCAACATGAATAAATCTTCCATTTGGAACCAACAAAAAGAAAATTATTATAAATCCAAAATTCAAAATCAAATGTCAAAGGCCATTGAATCAAACAAAAATTCAAGTGGACAAATGAAGTTAAAATGGATCCCAAAGAAAAATGGATCAAACAAAAGAAAATATTTCAAATCCAAAATTCAATCAAAATATGGAGCCACAAGAAAAGAGGACTCCCACATATAGTAAATGTCCACCTCCTTTAAAATGGTCATCAAGAAAGGCATATAAAAATGTTGGTTCCAAACACTATCCTAATCAAAATTCCAAACTCCATCATCCACCATCCCAAGTTTGGAAAATAAAAATTGCTACATCCAAAACACCAAATATTCCATCCACACCTACCATCATCCATCATAATCTTGCATCTCACCTAAAGTCTAAAAATCCTACTTCACAAATCCATCGCATCTTGGCAGCAACCCTTTATCATAAGGACTCCCATGGTACTCTATCACGATGTGCATATTGTGATAAGGCCAACACTAGTATCAAAGAGGATCACAATGACATCGATCAGTTGTATGCAAGTGCTATGATCTTGACAAGACAATTACTCCATAAAGGTCACTATTGGCATATCATGACACCAGTATCTACATCAACACCATCAAAAGATTCAAAACAATCAACAATCATCCAAAACATCAAATTGATATAAAAATTCAAAAAAATGTCACCTTGATGAAAACCTGGCAAACAGGCGTCTTGTGTGACATCATCAAAAAAAGAAAAAAAATAGTAAAGAGAAAAATTTCATCCAATAGTGAAAACCATTTTTATGGCGCTTTGGATAAGTACCATGATGAAAACCTGGCAAACAGGCGTCATGTGTAAGAGAAATTATCTATGTGGATTATTACACTTGGGGGCAAGTTGTCTCATCTTCCATGCCTTTCTCATGAAACTTCCACCTATCATGTAAGCCCTATCATTTCCATCCATTCTCCCACCTACCTTGATCTTGATAAGAAATGGGGTAACAAACATAAATCATGCTTTGGGAAAATTATTGGACATGTCTATCCTTGGTCATACACTACCCATGAAATATCATGTCATTTCCTTCATAGAATTTATCCAAACCCATATCTTGGAGAAAACAAATTGTTCCTATGCGAAATAGTCCTTGGAGATCATATCCTAATTCTTCCATCCAATAATCCTCATGTCTCTTATCCTTTGCCAAAACCAATCCATTATCTTTCATACCTATTGTTGGACTTGGTTTTCCCTTGTTATTGGTTTAAGGATTCTAATCCACTTATCCAAGTTCCCTCCATAATCCCATCTAGTTCTAAGGTTAGTCATTCCAAATGCAATGAGTCTAATCCATACAATCTTGCTATGCAACCTAGTACATCATCCAAAACATTCCTTGGCTTTGTTCCTAGCCCTGCTGCAAACCTTGATCCTTTAGTCACATAATCATCATCCTCATGTTGTTTCGGGATGTGTCCTTCCCCTATCAAACAACATTGTCATCATCATCATCACCTATCAATTGGTTTTCAGCTTGACTAGGGGCAAGATCATGTTTGTCCTTGGATTCGTGTGCATGCCTTCCTGGTTGATTGTGGGTATCTTTCACATGCATTTTTCATGATCCCTATAGTTATCATCCATAATAAAGTCTCATTCATCCATAATAAAGCTTCGTCATCCTTCCCATGATCTGAAGACCACCGACATTTAGCATCCTTCGCTTTCATATCCATTTGTTGCATTCGCTGCTTCCCCTCGTACATAGTTGGTCCTATACTTGACTGGGGGCAATTCCTTGACTTGCATCTTCATGGGAAATAATACATGGTATCAACCCTTTAAAACCTTCAAAATCCATAAAAATCCATAAAATGTCTTGAAAAAATCCAAAAAACCATAAAATGTCCTGAAAAATCCAAAAAACCATAAAATGTCCTGAAAAATCCAAAAACATCAAAAAAAATCCAAAAAAAATCAAAACATTTCAAAATCCAAAAAAATCAAAAAGCTTCAAAAATCCCAAAAATAGAGTCTGAGTCTGAATCAGTTTTGTTAGAGTGGTCGAACTACGTTGCCTCTGCGTGTTTGCTACAAGGCAAGGCTCATCTTAAATGATCCCCCGAGGCATTAGGTCAGTCCCTTTAGGTTGTCCAAATAAAATCATGACCCAGTATTTTGTCAAATAAGACAAAGTCAAGTCGTGTCAAACTACGAGGTCTCTGTGCACTGCTACATAGGCAAGGCCATCTATCGATGAGCCCCCGAGGCCCCCTAGGTCAAGTCCTTTAGGGTTCATCGAGTTGGGTCGTGTCCTTGGTCTGAAAGCAATCATCATTCAAACTACTTCAAGAAACAACAAACAAATTAAATCTTTCATCAATCAATTATCTTATCATCAACTCAATCAAGTCACTAGTCTTATATCGGAATGGGGCATCATGTCATTTGTCTCATTTGGTCTTATCTCTTGTCTTTTATCAAGATACATCCTTCCTGGGATTGGACTTTCTCAACCTTGTCATTCACCTTAAGCAGGATGTGTCTTTCTTGCAGTTAGGGTGTCATGTCAACACTTGTCACTTGGTCAACTTTATCAGATGTGTCCTCTACCTAAATAGGATGTGTCCTTCCTATGGTTGGGTATCATCACATCGCTTGGTCATATTCATCAATCTTTGTCAAACAATCAAACAATCTTGTCAACTTTGTCAATCAATCTTTCCTTAATCAGGATGTGTCCTTCCTGAAACCAGAGCATTATCATTATCAATCAACTTTGTCACACCACTCAATCTTATCAGCTTGGTCAATCAATCTTTCCTTCATCAAGATGTTTCCTTCCTAAGGCTAGGCATGGTCAATCAAATCATTTTATCAATCCTTATCAACCTATCAATCAACTCGATCATCTTGGTCAACCTAATCAACCAACCAAACAATCATCATTCTCATTGGAAAACACTATCTTGGCAAACACTTTGTTGGTCTAGATTTTCTTATCTTTTCGACTGATTTTGGGTCATGTTACTAGTCTCCTTGAGGATGTCCTATCAATGGATTTAGAGGGACAATGATGGATCATGGCCTCTTTTCTTTGTTTGTTTCATGTGGTTTGTCTTGGCAAAAAGACTGGGACAATCGGGTCCCTAGTATGAGCTGGGGAATTCCTTGTCTTTTTGATTGTTTGTGTCTCCCAAATGGTCACCTTGCACACCTTGGTATATGTCATACCATGTTTTTTTTGGTCCATTTGTGACATTTTTGATGCCTAATGATCATAAATATAAAAATGCAAGCATGAAAGTTGGTTCCCTTGTCATTTCCCATCTATCTTCTTTCCCCTTTTCACGCTACCATTCCATCTCTCTTGTTTTTTCCATGCTAACATTTCTTCTATTCTTCATCCTCTAGTCTTATCTTCCATTTCGAGAGCACATTCATATTCTTTGAACCCGCATGTCCTCTCGAGGGGGCATACCACAACCCTCTTGGTCATCCTTCCCCTTTCTCTTTACACTGGGGCATATTTCAGAATTAAATTTCTTTGACACAACGCAATGAATTGCATTATGTCAAAGAGGGGCAAAATGTAGACAATAAAAAATGTCTTAAAGTCTATGAGTAACATTTTTCCTTAGTCATCATCCTCTAATAATTAAATAATTTTAATTATTTAATTATTCATGATCATATTCCTTTATTAATTAAATGATTTTTTAATTATTTAATTAATTCACTTTCTAATATTTATTCTATCCTGATCAATTAAAATAAATTAATTGCGTCACTAATACCTCTTTCTTCAATAATTAAATAAATCATTATTTATTTAATTATTTATCTTTCATCACATGTCTATAGTCAGATAATAATTATTATTTGACCTTTAATTCCTCTATAATTAAATAATTGACGAAATTATTTATTTATGTGTCTTTGTTCTTCTTTAAATAATTGATCCAAATCAATTATCCATATGCAATTTCTATCTCCTCCTTTAATTAAATTTATGAATTTAATTAAATCTCCTTTTTCATTTCCTCCAAATAAATTATTTATTTGCCACTTATCGTCCTCTTCCATTTTCGAATAAATTATTTAAAATAAATTATTTATCCCTCTATTTTGGTCAAAGATCCCTTGTCATTATTTCATGTCATAGTCTGCATATCCTGCATGTCTATCATAGCCGTCAGGCGTCATAGCCATCGGCGTCATATCTTTTCCATGCATGGCATATTCTGGTTGCATCAATTTTCAACCATAGATCTTGAAATCTTACTAGAAACTCTATCTTGGTCATCCAATTCATAACCTCCCTCTCATGAATCCTCATCCGTTGATCTTAGAATCTTTCTAGAGGATCAATCCTGTCCGTCCATTCAAATGGTTGTCTATAAAAGCAACCCTTCTCGTCCATTTTCAATTGAATAGCTAATTATCTCCAACTTTCTTCCTTACTATTTGCAGGTGTTTGCACAACTTCAACAAAACATCTGAGGGCAATATTGGCATAAGAAGAAATAGGAGAGACGAGAGAAAGAATCAACTTCAAAGGGGAGTGCTTTATTTCATTTGCTTTCATTTTGGTTGCTCTCTTTGTTTGTATTCTCTTGTTTAGATTGGGATTTTAGTTTAGATTTGTGTTGGCTGTCATTTAATTTAATCTATTTTATTTTCCCCATCTTACAATTCCCATACTGCTCAATAAATTGTTCATAAAACACATGAATAGAATTAATAGAAGCTGTTGGCAGACTATTAAACCAATCTATGGCATCCTCAATCAGTGACATCATAAATAGTCTCATTTGTATATCTTCATACTACATATCTAAATCTTGCAAAAAAGCATTAAAACTTCTTCAATGCTCTTCAGTTGCAGTAGCACTGCTCCCTGTGAATTTCGGGAGCAAACTTCTCCAACTATTGTCCATAGGGTAAGGGCATATTTGTAGTCCAGCCAAGTCAAACTGCCTAATCATGGTTGCATATTGTGGAGGAGGATTTTGGTAATAGTGACGCTGGTACAATGGATTATTATTTGCCACATATTGCTGACCTTGTGGGGGTACATGTTTTTGATAAGGAGGTGGTTGAACACCTTGATTTTGTGGTGGAACATTTTGATATCTACCTTGATTCCTTGGCTGATTCTGGTAGGCATGTGAGGAATTTGATGGGCCTACATTATTGTTCCCTTGCCTATGAGGTGGCACATATTTTTGCAAATTAGCCATTTGAGTACTGATTCGCACTTTCCTCAATTTCCATTCTTCAAGTTCTCTAATTGCTTGGAGCCTCTGCTCATATTCTATTCTTTCCCTTTCTACTTCTTGTCTCTCATGTTCCAGTCTTGCATTTATTTCATCCCTGGCCATAAGTTCATAATTCTCCTCGGAGGCTGCTTCATAGCCAAGTCCATCCTAATTTTCTTCAAGAAATGCCATTTTCTGGTCATATTCATGTTGTCTTCTTTTCTTTCAGCTTCACATTCAGCCATGAATTCTTCAACCTTCTTAGGATCTGGTTGATAAAAGGGATTCCTCTATTCCTCAAGAGTGCGAGGTTCTCTGGAAGGGCGGTCTTCATTTGCTAATGTGCCATATGAATTGTGTATCTCCAGTGATGCTTTCAATGTTTTATTTTTGTCTGATGGTCCCATGTCATCGGTCACCTTTTTACCTTTATCATTCTTCTCTATCCATTTATTTTTGGCATTAGGACCATCACCATCTTTGTACAAAGACCTTCTTCCTTTCATTTTGGGAGCAATTGTGTTGGTCTGAACTCTAGGAAGATTTCTTTTTGATATATATTTCAATTTATCAGTCTCAATATATTTGTTCATTCAGAGTTGCCACTCACTTTCCAAAAGTGAGAAAATCTACAATTATTTATTCCTAGCGGAGTCTTCTACAAGATACTGACTCTATGACAAGGCTAATTTTAGCTTATGATTCCCCAGCGGAGTCGCCAAACTGTTGGTTCTAAAAAATGCAGGTTTTAACCATAAGAGTTTTCCAGGCCCTTACAACATTCTTGGACAACATACAAGGTCAATTATACACTTAAACCTTCTACTCTTTAGGTTTTGCAAGACCTAGGTGGGTGAACCTATGTGAAATATGCAGATTTGAAATGAATTTCTTGCTAAACAGTCTACCCACAATGGCAGTTGGGAATGGCTAGACAAAAGGATACTACAACTAATCCTACTACACAAGTGAAAGGTTTTGAATATATTGTTTATTAGGAATTCTATCCTCTGGGATATGGTAGATCAATTCCTTCTATCTGTTAGGCAACGGAGTCAAAATAACAAGGATTCAAGGTGCTTCCCTATCCAACTTAATTAAAATTCTTAAGCATATTTAAGGTATGAAATTCTATGACTGGCATATCATTTCACCCAATTTATGGCTTGCATAAATTAATCTTGAATATCTTCCTACCAAGTTCTTCTTTAAACATCCAACCAAAATTCTAAAATCATTGTGACTTGCTTAAAAGAATTTAATTCTAAATTTGCAGACACCTATTAATCAAACCACACAAAGTGAAAATTGCACCATGATAAACAAGATATATACTTGTTGTCCTGATTTAAATGATTTAAGAAATCTTAATTGGAAGCAACCTAATATGAAATTCAGCAATTATGTCATCTTAACAAACAAAATCAGAAAATTTGCACCAGTTTAAAAATGTTTACTCCATTACATCCAGTTTCAAGAAGGACTCTTCATTGCTCTTATCCCAATTCTATTATTACAATGGAAAAAATCCCACCTTTCTCGAACCTCCATGACTGATTTTTTCGCAAATATTGATATCACAGTTCAGCAGTCATGACCTTTCATTTTACCCGCCATAACCACTTGATATTCTAATAGAAATAAAAAATTTAAATAAGTTTCCTTATTGAAAATTTAAATGTTTTTGACTATAGTCGAGCTTTTAAATTTTTACATTAATATTTCTTGTGGCTATCATAGCTTGTACCGCTCTACCGCGGTCATCCTGTTGACTGACCACGGTATAGCAATGACTGTTTTGATACTACCTTACCGATTATCTCGTAGACTACCACAGTCACCACGGTCTATGTTTTAGCGGCTACAGTAATGCGGTGCATCCTCTGTTGTTGACCATATATCATTGCCTTCACTGTTACAGCATGATCACGGTCTTCATTTTAATGGCTATGGTATAGCGATAACCGCTCACTGACCACCACCCTACCACTTTGTTGTCACCTCCACTACTTATTAACCATTTACCGTAGTCACCGCAGTCATTGTTTTAGCGACTATGGTATTGTGGTAACCGCTACTCGTTAGCCACTTCGCTACCTCGTCGGTTGCTTACCCTATCACTTTAGTCACTGCGGTCTATTGGATGACTGTTCGCAGTAATGCGGTGGCACCCCCTTTGTCATCTACTAACCCCTACCGCAGTCACCACTATCACTGGCCTGACTTCCAGTGGTACTATGGTGACTGTCTTCTTCCTACTCCGTTAGCTTCTACTGCCATACCACAAGCTCATTGTGGGAGGCTACGGTAAAGTGGTGAAGGAAATATGAAATGATTTCTAAGGGAGTGATAAGGATTTAAGTGTATGATAAAGTGGACAGGGAATGAAATGAAGAATTTTTATGAAAAGATAAGAAAATATGGGCTTAAATGGATAAAAAGGCTTAGGATTTTAATTGAAAATTTTGGTTCTAACACATCATTACATGCTTCACTCACAGTCTTAGGTTCTATCTTAGAAATTAAACACAAGTTTACATCAACTACTTTGCTTCTTGTCTTCATTCCTTCACTTTTGTCTCCATTTATTTGTTCCTCTAGATGATTTATCTAAACATATTTAGTAGTCTTGGGTGCAGATTCTGGAATTTCTTCTTCTTCTTCTTCACTTTGTTCTTTCTCTTCCTTCTCTTCTTCTTGTATTTTCATGCAGATAGGATCATCAGGTTCAACTTCATTTATTTCCACTAGTCTATACATAGCTTCATCAACCTTCACATTAGCACTTTCAATTATTTTCCTCGGTCTCTTATTAAAACATTTGTAAGCCTTGTTGTTATTTGAATATCCAAGGAAAATTCCTCATCACATCTAGTATCAAACTTTCCAATATTTTCTTCATCTCTTCTAATGTAACATCTACTTCCGAATACCTTAAATTATTTCACAGTAGGAGTCTTAATAGTCCATAACTCATAAGGGCTCTTAGTGTTATTACCTCTAATCTAAACTCTGTTAAGAATGTAAACAGCAGTATGGATAGCTTCTCTCCAATGCACATCAAGATTATTTGATTCTTTCATCATAGTTCTGGCAGCCTCTTGAACAATCTAGTTATTTCTTTCTACAACTCCACTTTGTTGAGGAGTTCTACGAGGAGAATAATGTCTCTTTATTCCATGTTCTTCACATAATGCATTGAACTCACCAAAAGTAAACTCTCCACCTCTATCAGACCTTGAGAATTTAATTCTTAGGTTTGCCTTATTTTCTACTCTTTCCTTAAACACCTTGAATCTATCAAGATCTTGATCTTTTTCTCTAAGAAATGTAACCCGTGTCATCCTAGAGTAATCATCAATCAAGAGCATAAATTACCTATCACCATTTAGGTTTCTTATTCTTGTATGACCACAGAGGTCTATATGGATTAATTCTAGCATTCTGGTAGATGATTGATCCTTTCCTTTAAAACTATTTCTTATTTGTTTTCCCATCTGGAAACTTTTATAGATTAAATTTGAAGGCTTTGTGATTATAGGAAGATCTCAGACAACTTCCCTAGAACTAATCCTAACCAAATTATCAAAATTCACATGTCCCATTCTTTGGTGCCAGAGCCAACTCTCATTGATCTAAGAAACAAAACACTGACCATCACCACCCTTAAGTTGATAGATGTTTCCATGAGTTCTTCCAGTTGCTACCACAGTTTCAGATTCTTTTCTGATCTCACAAATGTAATCCTGGAACACAAGCTTAAAAATTTTGTTGCACATTTTACCAACACTTAAGAGATTATTCCTTAAACCCTTTACATAATAAACATCGTCAGTATTGTGTTTTCCATAAAATCTAAATGTTCCTTTACCAACAATATTAGCACCAGAGTCATCTCCAAACATGACTATACCTCCATCATACTTCTTAAACTTACTCTTATCTCTAGTCATATGATTTAAACATCCACTGTCAATTACCCAAAAGTCTTCATCCTAGCTGGCATGGAAAGTAGTCACCAGAGTACCTTCTATTTCATCATTCTTGCTCTTCAGACCAGATTCCTTTGCACATTCCTTTTCTAGGGCTAGAAACAAACATTCATCTTTATCTTCCTCAAAGTTAGATTCATCATCAAAAATTCTTGCATCTTCCTTGACATAGTACGACTGCTTGAACTTCCTATCCTTCTTATCTTTGTAATTATTGTTATTGTCCTTGTTCTTCTTTTGTGTAGCTCTATTAGGAAATCTTGATGCATAATGACAAATATTTCCATAAATGAAACACTTAAAAGGCAACTTACCTTTGTATTTACCAGTACCTTTCTTCAATCTCCTTGTGAAATTTGCTTCTAGATCTTCTATATCATCATCATCATATGGATCATCTCCTATCTTCATTTCTTTAAAGTTTGTTTCATTCTTCTCCTTATGTCTTGAAAATTTTCTCATTTCAAATGCAGTCAGGACACCAAATAGATGCTCCGTAGTAAATGTCTTTGGTTCATATTGTTCTTCAAGAGCAGATACTTTGTCACTATAATTATCTAGTAAGCTCATCAATATCTTCTCAATTATATATTCATCTATCATGGTACCACCTTGATTCTTGATTTATGTTGCTATAAGTTCAACTCTCTGATAATAGCTTGCAATGTCTTATCCATCTTCCATTCTCAAGTTCTCAAATTTTAGCATAGTAGTAAGTTTCCTTGAAAACTTTACTCTATCATTCCCTTCATAAATTTCTTTCAATTTTGTCCATACTTCATGAGTAGTAGCTAGAGAAATAACTTTTGTTCTTTCAATTTTAGATAAAGCACTAAAGATAGCATACCTTTCTCTTTCATTCTCTTCAAAATCTATGACCTCATCAACAAAGGAAGGACTGGCTGTTGGTATCACATACTTTGTCTTTGCAGCTTTCCAGGTATTGAAACTAAGTGAACTCAGATAACTTCTCATCTGTTATTTCCAATCAATATAATCAGAACCATCAAAAAATAGGAAGTTGTAACTTGTGTGTCATCTGATCTACCTCAAGTGGTTAATATTTTCACCAAGGAAACAGAGCTCTAATACCAATTTTTGATATGCACAAGACAACTGAGAGGGGGGTGAATCAGTTGTATCAAATATATTCACTTATAAACTTAATCAATTTCTCTTTATCTTCAATCTGTTATTAAATGTCAACATGAAATGAAACTAACATAAAGCAAACACTAGAGACACAAAATCTATGTGGAAAACCCAATGAGGGAAAAAACATGGTGAGGATTAACTCACAATATAGTAGTAATGCAATACCAGATACAAAGGCTTAATACCTTAGGACTCATTGTCTAGAAAAAGGAGGCTCACTGCCTACAAAAAGTAAAAAGATAAATAAAGATCCACCACAAAAAGGTTCCACACACTTCACAACTTGATCAAAATATTGTTGACACCATCAGCTCACTACTATCAGGAATCTAACACAATAAAGTACTACTGCCTCAATTCACTCTCACACACTCTACTTTTCGCACTTGTTCATGCTCTTCTCTTGCTAGAATCGAATGATGGATGGATGGATGAATTCGCTACAATTTCATTTTCTTTTATACTGTCTTCAAACTTAGAAACATTCACCAAGGTCGGCTATACAATTACAAATTCAAACTAGGTTGGCTACTCAACATTCCCTTGGTGGATCAGAATGTGAGGGGACCAATTACATATTTAATTTAGAACCCAAACAACATCTTGGATCAAACAAACACTTCCTTAATTCGATGCAAAAATTTAATGTAACATGTAGACACTAGGCCGGCCAGACCTAATGAAAACACCAATGATCTTTGAAGTGCACGCACCTCCAGCAAGATAATCACACATGGATTACTCAACACACTTTACCAGACATTTTACCATCTCTAAGAACACCTCAGGTGCATCCACAACAACTACGATAAACTTGATTCATAGAGAACTCTTCAACAGTCCAACCGGACCAACCAAAAAAAGTATAGGAGCTCTGGAGTAGGTCTTCCGGAGTGCCAAACCTCGGGAAAATTTGTTAGAACACATAAACCATCAAAAAGAGTCATCTCCCAAATCCATAAGATCTGAAACCAAATATCAAAAGAATCCAGAGCCAAAACATTTCTCCCAATCCACAAATAAGTTGTTCTGGAAAACCAGTTCACACACTAGTGAACATATCTCCTACTCTCCATCGACCTAGAAGTTAAAACTCGGGATATACGATCCATTTAATCTTATGAACACACCTACATATCTGCATAGGTATAATATCAACGTAAATGTGGAATACAATACCAGAGCACACTTAGAACACACTTCAACACTACTTTCATTATTTCTCAAATTTTCTCAAAATCACTTTGCAAATACATAACTTACTCAACCTGAACTATGTTGACATCAATGACAATACCATCAAACACATCCATAGTTGTAATAGATTTTCTATCCATTTAAAGCTGAGTTTGGCTAACACCAAATTTTAAGACTACATTCCAAGTGTGCCATACGACCTCCCATTTTTGACCCATAAACAACCAATTTTGCAAAACTTTGATTTTAGATTGTGTTGTAGATGACTATTAGGAGCCTTGATTTCTAACAGATTTTGTGAATGCTTATTTTTTTATCGATTTAGAGCCGAGCTCGGCTAACACCTAATTTCAAGGCTACATTGAGGCTGTGTCATGCGAACTCATATTTTTCACCCATAGTCAACCATGTTTGAAGAACTTTGATTTTAGACTATGTTGTAGATGACTATTAGGAACTTTTATTCTCTATTGACTTTTGTGAAGATTGATTTTGCATCGATTTACAGCCGAGTTTGGCTAACGCATAATTTTAAGGCTACATTCCAGTTGTGTCATCTGAACTCCCATTTTTCAAGCATACTCATCAATTTTTGGAGAAATTTCATTTTAGATCGTGTTGTAGATGAAAATTAGGAACCTTTATTTTTTATCAGCTTTCAGAAATGTTGATTTTCCATCAATTTATAGCTGAGTTCAGCTAACACCTACTTTTAAGGGTACGTTGTAGTTGTGTCATGTGAACTCCCATTTTTCACACATAATCAACCAAGTTTCGATAAATTTTATTTTAGATTGTGTTCTACATTACTATTAGGGAATTTTAATTTCTATCATCTTTTGTGAACATTAATTTTCGATCGATTTATAGCCGAGTTTGTCTAACACCCAATTTTAAGGCTACATTGCAGCTCTGTGATGTGAATTCCCATTTTTCACCCATAATCAACCAACTTTGGAGAAAGTTGATTTTAGATTGTGTTGTAGATGACTATTAGGAACCTTTATTTTCTATCAGCTTTCGTGAAAGTTAATTTTCCATCCATTTATAGTCTATTTCCGCTAACACCTGATATTAAGGCTGCATTCTAGCTGTGTCATGCGAACTCCCATTTTTCACACATAATCAACAAAGTTTGGAAAATTTTTATTTTATATTATATTGTAGATGATTATTAGGAACCTTTATTTTCTATCAACTTTCGTGAATATTGATTATTAATTGATTTAAAGTTGAGTTCATCTAACACCTAATTTTAAGGTTGTGTTGCAGCCGTGTCATGCGAAATCCAATTATTCACCCATAATCAACCAAGTTTGGAGAACTTTAACTTTAGATTGTGTTGTAGATGACTATTAGGAACCTTTACCATCGAGTTTCGTGAACGTTGAATTTCCATCAATCTATAGCCAGGTTCTGCTAATAGCTGATTTTAACACTACGTTGCAACTATATCATGCAAACTCCCATTTTTCACCCATAATCAACCATGTTTGGTGAAATTTGATTTTCGATTGTATTTTAGATGACTACTAGTAACCTTTCTTTTTTATCGGCTTTTGTGAACGTTAATTTTCCATCCATTTATAGTTAATTTGGGCTAACACCTAATTTTAAGGCTATGTTGCAACTATGTCATGCGAACTCCCATTTTCACCCATAATCAACCAAGATTGGAGAACTTTGCTTTTTAAATTTTTATGTACATAACTATTAGAAACCTTTATTTATATCAGCTTTTGTGAATGTTAATTTTCCATCCATTTATAGTTGAGTTCGGCTAACACCTAATTTTAAGGCTTCATTCCAACTGTGCCATTCGAACTCCCATTTTTGACAAATAATCAACCAATTTTGTAAAACTCTGATTTTAGATTTTTTTGTAGATGACTATTAGGAACCTTTATTTTCTATAAAATTTTGTGAATGCTAATTTTTTCATTGATTTAGAGTTGAGCTCAGCTAACACCTAATTTCAAGGCTGTGTTGCAGCTGTGTCATGCGAACTTCTATTTTTCACCCATAGTCAACCATGTTTAAAGAACTTTGATTTTAGATTGTGTTGTAGATGACTATTAGGAACCTTCATTTTCTATCAACTTTCGTGAATGTTGATTTTGCATTGATTTACAACCGAGTTTGGCTAACATTTGATTTTAACACTACGTTCGAGTGTTGTCATGCAAACTCCCATTTTTAAAGCATAATCAACAATGTTTGGAGAAATTTGATTTTAGATTTTGTTGTAGATGACTATTAGGAACCTCTATTTTTTATCAGCTTTCAGGAACATTGATTTTCCATCAATTTACAGTCGAGTTTAGCTAACACCTACTTTTAAGGGTACATTGCAACTGTGTTATGTGAATTCCCATTTTTCACCCATAATCAACCAAGTTTGGATAAATTTTATTTTAGATTTTGTTGTAGATGACTATTAGGAACTCTTATTTTCTTTCAACTTTCGTGAACATTGTTTTTTGATTGATTTATAGTCGAGTTTGTCTAACACTTCATTTTAAGGCTACATTGTAGCTTTGTCATGCTAACTCCCAGTTTTCACCCATAATCAACCAAGTTTGGACAACTTTGCTTTTAGATTGTGTTGTAGATGACTATTAGGAACCTTTATTTTCTATCGGCTTTGTTGAACATTTAATTTCCATTAATTTATAGTCAAGTTTGGCTAACACCTGATTTAAGGTTACGTTGTAGTTGTGTCATGTGAACTCCCATTTTTTAACCATAATCAACCAAGTTTGGAGAACTTTGATTTTAGATTATGTTGTAGATGACTATTAGGAACCTTTATTTTCTATTGGCTTTCATGAACGTTGATTTTCCATGGATTTATAGTCGAGTTCCGGTATGACCTGATTTTAAGTCTACGTTCCAAGTTTATCCTGTGAACTCCCATTTTTCACCCATAATCAACCAAGTTTGGAAAAATTTGATTTTAGATTGTGTTTTAGATAACTATTATGAACCTTTATTTTTATTGGCTTTCATGAATGTTGAAATTCCATCGATTTACATCCTAGTTTGGCTAGCACCTAATTTTAAGGCTACATTCCAATTGTGTCATGGAACTCCCATTTTTCACCTATAATCAACAAATTTTGGAGAACTATAATTTTAGATTGTGTTATAGATGACTATTACAAACCTTTATTTTCTATTAGCTTTCATGAATGCTTATTTTACATCATTTTACAGTCGAGTTCAGCTAACACCTAATTTCAAGGCTACGTTGCAGCCATAACATGCAAACTCCCATTTTTCACCCATAATCAACCAAGTTTGGAGAAATTTAATTTTAGATTGTGTTGTAGATAGCTATTAGGAACCTTTATTTTCCATCAACTTACAGTCGAATTTGGCCAACAACTAATTTTAAGTCTACATTCTAGTTGTGTCATGCAAACTCCCATTTTTTACACATAATCAACCAAGTTTGGAGAAATTTTATTTTATATTGTGTTGTAGATGACTATTAGGAACCCTTATTTTCTATCAGCATTTGTGAACCATGATTTTCCATCAATTTACACCCGAGTTCAGCTAACACTGCATTTTAAGGGTATGTTGCAACTGTATCATGCGAACTCCCATTTTTCACCCACAAATAACCAAGTTTGGAGAAATTTGATTTTACATTATGTTGTAGATGACTATTAGGAACCTTTCTCTTCTATAGGCTTTTGTGAACGTTAATTTTCCATCGATTTATAGCCAAGTTCAGCTAAAACCTGATTTTAAGGCTATGTTGCAACTATGTCATGTGATCTCCCATTTTTCACCCATCATCAACCAAGTTTGGAGAAATTTGATTTTAAATTCTATTGTAGATGACTATTAGGAACCTTTTTTTTATCAGCTTTCATGAATGGTTATTTTGCATTGATTTATAGTCGAGTTTACCTAACACCTGATTTTAAGGCTATGGCATAGCTATGTCATGCAAACTCTCATTTTTCAACCATAATCAACCAAGATTGGAGAAATTTTATTTTATATTGTGTTGTAGATGACTATTAGGAACCCTTATTTTCTATCGGCATTTGTGAACCATGATTTTCCATCGATTTACACCCGAGTTCAGCTAACACCGCATTTTAAGGGATGTTGCAACTGTATCATGCGAACTCCCATTTTTCACCCACAAATAACCAAGTTTGGAGAAATTTGATTTTACATTATGTTGTAGATGACTATTAGGAACCTTTCTCTTCTATAGGCTTTCATGAACGTTAATTTTCCATCGATTTACAGCCAAGTTCAGCTAAAACCTGATTTTAAGGCTATGTTACAACTATGTCATGTGATCTCCCATTTTTCACCCATCATCAACCAAGTTTGGAGAAATTTGATTTTAAATTCTATTGTAGATGACTATTAGGAACCTTTTTTTTTATCAGCTTTCATGAATGGTTATTTTGCATTGATTTATAGTCGAGTTTACCTAACACCTAATTTTAAGGCTATGGCATAGCTATGTCATGCGAACTCTCATTTTTCAACCATAATCAACCAAGATTGGAGAACTTTGATTTTAAATTGTTGTAGATAACTATTAGGAACCTTTATTTTCTATCGGCTTTCGTGAACATTGATTTTCCATCCATTTACATTGGAGTTCGGTTAACACCTTATTTTAAGGCTACATTTCAGCTGTATCATGCAAACTCCTATTTTTCACTTATAATCAACCAAGTTTCAAAAACATTGATATTATATTGTGTTGTAGATGACTATTACGAACCTTTATTTCCTATCATCTTTTATGAATGTTGATTTTTCATTGATTTACAACCGAGTTCATCTAACACCTGATTTTAAGGCTATATTGCAGCTGTGTCATGTGAACTCTAATTTTTCACCCATAATCAACCAATTTTGGAGAAATATGATTTTAGATTGTGTCGATGACTATTAGGAACGTTTATTTTCTATCGGCTATTGTGAAGATTGGTTTTCCATTGATTTATAGTCAAGTTCAGCTAACACATGATTTTAAGGCTATGTTGCAACTGTATCATGCGAATTCCCATTTTTCACCTACAATCAACTAATTCTAGAGAAATTTGATTTTAGATTGTATTGTAGATGACTATTAGGAACCTTTCTTTCCTATCGACTTTCATAAATGTTAATCTTCCATCAATTTGAAGTTGAGTTAGGCTAACACCTTATTTTAAGGCTATGTTGCAGTTGTGTCATGTGATCTCCCATTTTTCACCCATAAGCAACCAAATTTGGAGAATTTTTCTTTTTTTTTGTGTTGTTGATGACTATTAGGAAATTTTGTTTTCTATTTTCTTTTGTAAACATTGATTTTGCATTGATTTATAGCCAAGTTCAACTGACACCTGATTTTAACGCTACATTGCATTTGTGTCATGCAAACTCCAATTTTTCACCCATAATCAACCAAGCTAGGAGAGCTTTGATTTTAGATTGTGTTGTAGATGACTATTAGGAAACTTTATTTTCTATCAGCTTTCATGAACGTTGATTTTCCATCGATTTACAGCTAAGTTTGGTTAACACCTGAATTAAGGCTACATTGTAGTTGTGTCATGCAAACTCCCATTTTTCATCGATAATCAACCAAGATTGGAGAACTTTGATTTTAAATTGTGTTGTGATGAGTGTTCAAAATGATACTTTAAGTGATCATTTTTTGTTCACAAAGACTTTATTATAGTGTTAATTAATAATGTTGGCGGTAGAATATATACTTATATGTTTGCTCATTTTACCTTATATTTAACTAATTATGGAATATATTAGAAATAATATTTTGCATTAAATGTGTCACTTTTAATGATATTAATGATGAAATAACTATTCTATTTGAAATCTTTATTGTCACATTAGCATCCTATTTTTGAGGATTTTGTTTAGGTTATTAAATCCTTACTTCATGAGGTGGATTTGTTAAACTCTATGTTTAACAAAATGGAATCAATCACGCTCCTAATCGCTCCAGCTGGATACTAATTCATCATAATTTCAAATCGACTTCCCTAGTCGGTTTCGAAACTTCTTTCTATAGCTATTATGTGGCAAAATTCTCTCAGATACTTTTAGTTTTGTTTTAGTTTGCTACTTTTTATCTTGGCAGGTAGCACCATGATTTTGAATTCAAATAAGGGATATTCTTATAAATATCCATCCTTAGAGGTAGTCTAGAGTTAGATAATTGTTCACTTGATATTGTAATGACTATACTACACACTTTTGTTCCATTTCCCTACTCGGGCCAATTTGAATGCACATAAGGAGTTAATTCGAATCTCAATGTTAAAGGTCCCACTAGAGGATGAGCAGGGCCCATTCAGCCGAAGGAGGTGACCTTGTGTTGTGTTCTTTTAATTCAGTTAATTTCTATTCAGTTGGTATCAAGTAAAAATTTAAGAATCTTATTTTTTGTTTAATCATTGTTAGTAACTGCATTTACTCATACTTTCTATATTAGTTCATTTTGTTTTTAAGATAGTTCATTATGATTCACTTTAGATCAACATTCATTTGTTTACTATAGATTTAAATTTTGTTCATAAGAATTAGAATTAAAAAATATTTTTGAATGCATGATAGTTTTGGTGGAAGTAATAATGATGACCGCGTTGGACTCAAGGGAACACTGAGAGGGGGGGGTGAATCAGTGTTCAATAATATTCAATATTTTTATCCATTAAAAACATGAGAGAATTTCATCACTGCATTAAGGAAAGATCTATGCATTAAAAGAAAACATCCATAACATGACACAGATTTTTTGTGTGGAAACCCTGTTAGGGGAAAAACCACAGTGGAGATTAATCCATAATTTGAGTACTCAAAGTATAGGAATCATAAAAGGAATGCACTTGCATTCAGGCACACTACCTAGAGCTCACTGCTCAAAGATATAGGCTTACTACCTACAAAATTTAGATTAAAACTATCTGAAGAGATGAACTGAGATTATAGCATCTGGAAATGCCAAGTAACAGTTTCAGTGAAGCTCATGAATCTTATTCTAAATCTTCTTGTTGTTTTTCCAGTTCACTCTGCCCTGCTCTGCCCTTTTCTGCTCTTTGCTTTATATTCGCATTACTGCTCTGTAATGACTCATAATTCATAGAATACCACTTCTAGCTTACATACACTTCACACACTCCTACTCCAAATGATGAAAGTAATCCCTTATATATATTCGCAATCAAGGATTAGTTAATCCAACAGTCGGCTTCATACGATATCAATATATTTATAACTTGTCGACTAGATCCATCACCAAACCATTATACAACACATAGTCCAAAATCGGTTAAGACCAAGAGACGACCCATACAACACTTAATCCAACAATGAAACTTATAATTAATTTCATCTTATACATCCATGAATTCTGTCTTTGTGGGGTTAGCCTTCTAACATAGATATTTCACAGATTAATGCACCGTACCTCCTAGATCACTTATAAGTTAGTGCGTATCAAAACTAAGATAGTGCAAGCCTCTACAAAACTTCTTCAAGGGTTCATAACCCAAAATACCTGTTTGGTGAGATGATTAAACCAACTTTTATACCTTTAACTGGATCTCTTGTTCTTTGCTATGTTCTGTCGATAGGAGCCAAAAATAGTGCTGCTCATTTAGATGCAAGACTTGGGTTGCCATCAATGGAAACACCTATAAGAAAAACTCCTTAGCTATATGCCAACAATCTCCCCCTTTGGCATTGATGGAAAAACTTAGTGAAAAACCTTCATTGCACTTTCTCCCCCTTAGACATTCTTTCCCCCTTAGATTTATGAGATGTTTTTCACTGCATTCTCTCCCCCTTTGACATCAATGACAAAGCATGGATTCCATATGCCAAAAATATGGCCAAAAAGGTGTCAAAACGGTGACAAAACATGTGTTCAAAATCATCAATCCTTTAAGAAATTTAATATATATATATGCTTGTAGTTCTTCTCCTTTGAACAAAATTTCAAAAACTTGAAATCACTTTACTACTTTTTTTTTTTTTTTAAATTAACTTGTTGTTTTTCTTCACTTCTGGAAGAAAATTTTCCCAACTGTCAGTTGCAATCCCAATGTTGATAATCAAGCTGTTATTTTTGGAAGTTTTGTTAATAGTCTCAATAAGAGATTCAGGAATTGTGATTACTCCTTCCAATTTTCCACCAACTGCTCCAATCTGCACTCAACTAAATCTTTTACCTTCCAAAAGGTGTACACAAGAATATTCTTGGATAGTTGACTTTTTATTTGAGTTGCCTACAATTCCCGGATTCTTCTTCTGATGACTCCATCTGGATCCTGAGACATATCAAAGTTTTTTCCAATGTCGTTCAATTTTTTCTCAATTCGATCCATCTTCTCCTTGTAATTATTGACTGCATGAGGTTGGTGGACATAGTAATTAAACATATTTGTGGTTGATTCAATGCACTTCCTTAATTCATTCATCTTCTTTTTAAGTTTAGCAAGAGATAGTCTAAATTTCTCTTTCAGGTGAGATAATTTCACCTTCTTCTCTACCTTTATCTTTAGAGCCTATTGATTCTCTGCTACATTCAATCATTTATTTAGGTAGAACATCCTTTAAACTTTCCAATCTTATCTTGCAATGCTCAATATGAGCAATCAGAACCTCCAGAATTAAGCCCTGATCATAAGATGGTTTGATTGACCATAACCTTGTAATCTTTTGCATACCACCTATGCTTTGGATAAGTTGTTGAAGTTTCTCTTTTGATAGATCTTCTTCTTCACTTCCTTTTTCAGTACTAGAATCATTTTCTAGTTGATTCTTAGGCTCTTCATCAGAATCTTCATCCGAAATGTCCACAACTTCCTACTCTTTCCTTTTTCCATCAATCTTGGGAACTTTACTTTCCGGAGAGTTGTATTCAATAATATCCTGACCTCTCTTTTGTCCTCTAACAATACTACCAGAGGAGGAACCAATTTCCATTGTCCTCGTTAGATGAGAAATAAGGATTGATCCACATTTCATAAGCACGTTCTTACAAAAAAAATCAAATTTTGAATCCCAATTAGATAGACTCTTAGCATAAGAGTAGATTTGGGTACATACCGGTTTATACTATGTCCATTCTACATTGTCAATTTTAGACAATGAATTCAGAAAGTACATAACTAGACAAATAATTAGAGTGCCAAACCTGAATGGATACCTCGATTCTTTTGTCAATTAGACATTTTCCAACATCTGATCTTTCAATAATCCGCATAGGTCAAAGTCTCGACCTTCAATTTTCATCTTATGAGTAATATTTACAACACCAGCTGATGTAGCCCCTTCCCAATTTTGGTAGAAGATTTTATAGGTTATTCCATGCGTTATGTACTTTGTGACGGGATCTTTGATTGTTGTTGTCAGCAGAGCTCTTTGATCTCCAATTATCCAAATTATGGTTTCTGCCTCCTTTATCCAGATAGATTTATTTTTAGGAACATCATTGACATTGCACAATCTATTTAATCTCTCAAGCACTTCTTTTGATATTGTGTAGGGTTTATCCAAAGTTAACACCTCATCGTGAAATCTATTTAGCAAGAATTTTACAAGTTCTGCATCTGTGAAGTATGGAAACTAATTCCACATATCTAGTTTTTCATGCTTGGCTTTGTTTAATTGTTTCAATTCATCGGGAAGCAATAGATTTATCATAGAGCTGATTTTTTCACTATTGTACTCATCCAATGTGATCGATCCTTTGATTTGCTCCATTTGTTTGCAACTATACACCGAATTATATGAAGAATTCGAGAGTGATTTGAAGTACCCGATAAATCTGCTGATGAATTTTCTTTTCCTGCTTCGAAAACCACTTGTCGAGTGCTCTCTGTCTTCTCTTCGATAATGCAAAGTGATAAATGATGGCTTGAACTTAAACTTTTATAGCTCACACATGCACAATAAATGCATGTGCCCTAAACTTTCCAGAGACTCTGTTTCCTCAGGTAATGAAAAAACATTTATGTGGACTTATAGGTTTGTTGAATTTCCTTTTTTGAGAACATTAAAACTTCTGCATTCTAAGAGTACACCTTCGTGACTATTTTATTCACTTTGGTACCATCTATAGATAGGGGAGGAAGGATTTTTTGATAAAACTCCCCCTAGGCCAGTGGCCTCAATTCAATTTCTAGAAGAATTACCAGAAGCAGGTTCCAGTATGGAACTATTACCATGGATAACTTTAAGAAACCCACCCCCCTCGGTGAAGGTGTAAAATCCTAGCGAATATTTCCTTTTATTTGAAAAAAATTATTAGTTTTTTTGCCGAATCTATGCACATTATTAAAAAAATTTGTAAAATCCTAGCGAATCTTAATGAATAATTGGTAAAAAAAATAATCATAGTGGTGAATCCTAGTGAATATTTTTAAAGTGATTTTTAAAAATCTCACTTTAAAAGTAAGAATAAATGAAAAGTTTGAATGTTACCATCGATTAGGAATTTAGCTTTTTAATCAAACGACTGCAGGTAGATTTCGCGGCCTAATACACACATACCTTTTAAAAGGCTTCTTGAGGCCCAAAACAAATTTTGGGCCTCAACAAGCCTTTTAAAAGGCATGTGTGTATTAGGCCGCAGAATCAACCTACAACCGTCCGATTAAAAAGCTAAGTGATGATTTGATGGAAATCAATAAAATCCCTATTCAAGGCTAAACTATCCATGAAATTAAATGGTAATTAATTATTGTGGCAATATTTCCCCAAAATTAATGGTATGAATATAATATTACTTGCGAATATAATCGATATTTGTGATTATAGTATAAATTGTTGGCGAATCAGTTCCAATGACGTATCGTTTAAAATATAATACATAGGCAAATTAATGGAGACAATTTTATTTTTTTTGTAAAAACCTAGCGATTCAACATCATTTTTAGCTTGTACTATTTGCCATTTCTAGAGGTCTCGATTTCAATTATTCGCCAATTGGTGAAGATTCGCCACTAAATTTTTCCTTGACTATTACCATCTTCAGATTCACTTTTATCTACCCATGTCTTCTTCATTTGATCCCTCATTTCATCCACAATCATTTTTCCCTTTGCTTCATCATTTTTCTCTGTATTTTTGTCTCTGTTTATAGGACCTCTTATGTTTGTGTTTTTGTTTCTACAAAATCCAGCAACATGACCAGATTTGTTGTACTTCTAGCACACAATGTTCCTTTGTCCATTCCATTGGTTTCTTCTCAATTTGCATTGATTAGCAATATGTCCAAACTTCCCACATAAATAACATTCAACATTTCCTTTATCAATAGAGTGACTTGACACATTTCTGCATTCAATTAATTTATGACCATGCTTTTTACAATTGAAACACTGACCATAGAATGGTGAATCTTTTTTCCTTATATTTCTTCTACACTGAGCAACCATATGACCGAACTTATTATAGGAAAAACAATATTCATTAAATTTTTGTGCATTAGGTTGCCTTCCCGGATACCTTCCATTTTTGTTTTGTATGAAATTCTTTTGTGTTGATCTAGAATTTTCTCCCTTTTCATATCTAATACCTCTCTTATCATTTCCACTCTTTTTTCCTTGAGTTATCTCATCAAGCTTTACTGAAATAATCTTGAACCTTTCTTTGAATTCATTTGCAATGCCAAGATCATTCTTAAGAGTAGTAATCGGCTTACCAAGTTCTTCTTCATTTCTTCTGGTTCTTTGCAATTCGCTTTCCAACTGACTAAGTTCTCCACTTATTATGTTGCATTCATCAGATTTCTCTTTCAGGGTGTGAGCAATATTTTCTTCACTTTTCTTCCTTTCCTCTATCTCTTTTGTCATCTTTATCATCATAGATTCCATCTCATGTTTCAGATTGGTTTTGTCTCTGGCAAGTTCTTCACATTCTCCAATTATTTCCTTCAAAGTTTGATTCAGGTGAGCATCATCCATGTGTTCATTTTCCTTCTATTGTATTTGATCACAGAGATCTTTCCTGTTCACCCGAGATTTGACTATTTGATCCTTTAATGACTAAATGAATTTCGCAGCATCTCTAAGATTTTCTTTCAATTCTTGATGTTTTCTTTAGACTGATCAAGGTCATCAAGAGCTACCATAAGCTGTTGTTGAAGACTACCAAAGTCCATCACATTCCAAGATCTACCTGAAGCTACAAAACTTCTCTAGAGGAACTCGCTCTGATACCAATTGTTGGACACAAGGGAACACTAAGAGGGGGGGGTGAATCAATGTTCAATAATATTCAAGAGTTTCATCCATTAAAAACATGAAATCATTTAATCATTGCATTAAGGAAAGATGTATGCATTAAAATTAAACATCCACAACATGACACACAATTTTTTCCATGGAAACCCTGTTAGGGGAAAAACCACGGTGGAGATTAATCCATAATTTGAGTACTCAATGTATAGGAATCATAAAAGGAATGCACTCTCATTGAGGCACACTGCCTAGAGCTCACTACTCAAAGATAAAGGCTTACTGCCTTCAAATCTTAGATTAAAACTATCTGAAGAGATGAACTGAGATGATAGCATCTAATAATGTTAGGTAACAGTTCCGGTGAAGCTCATGAATCTTATTCTAGATCTGCTTGTTGTTTTTCTACTTCGCTTTTCCCTACTCTTCCCTTTTCTACTCTTCGCATTAGATTCGCATTATTTCCCTGCAATGACTCACAATTCACAAAATACCACTTCTATCTTACATACACTTCACACACTCATACTCCAAATGATGAAAGAAATCCCTTATATATATCTAAAATCAAGGATTAGTTCATCCAATAGTTGGCTTCATATGGTATCAAGATATTTATAACTTGTGGGCCAAATCCATCACCAAACCATTATGTGCATCCTCCAAAATCGGTTAAGCCCAAGAGAGGACCCATACAACACTTAATCCAACAATGAAACTTATAATTAATTTCATCTTATACATTTGTGAATTTTGTCTTTGTCGAGTTGGCCTTCTAACATAGATATTTGATAGATTAATGCACCATACCTCCTAGATCGCTTATCAGTGAGTGTGTATCAAAACTAAGATACTACAAACCTTTGCAAACCTTCTTCAAGGGTTCATAACCCAAAATACCTGTCCGGTGAGATGATTAAACCAAATTTTATACCTTTAATTGGATCTCCTATTCTTTGCTTTTTTCTATCGGTAGGAGCCAAAAATAGTGTTGCTCATTCAGATGCAAGACTTGGGTTGCATGACTTGGGTTACCATCAATGAAAATACCTATAAGAAAAACTCCTTAGCCATATGCCAACAGAACGATGGGACGATTAAACTGAGGCTTATTTTGAATTCATTCATGGAATTTAGTGTTGTTGTTTTCTAGATTAATATTTATTTTCTTACAAGTGTAAAATAGAGTTTCTTTTCAAGTAAATTTAAATTCTGAATGTTAGATTAAGAGTGAATTTATTTATGTTTTATTTTTCCATGAATCAATTACAATTAAGTCAGGTGGAGTTTGAACTAAGTTACTAGAGCCTGAATGAGCATTAGTTAAGGGATAAGATAGGGTTAGTCTTTAGAGATTAGTTGTTGAGTTCCACTCCTGAGAGCTCTTGAAGGAGCTAGACTGAAATCAAAATTCATTGTTTACAATGCAAAACCCCCAATCCGTGGATACATCCTTATCACACATAGCTCTATGACACACCTGATTCGATAATTGAAAGATTAAATGATGCAAGAAGTGACACCAATGACCTTGCCCATCATTTTTGGCATCATTGTGGGGGACTACTAAAAGATATGGCTATTAAGTTTGAAGCCTTAATGTTGAGAAGGGAGACAATTTAGATTGTGGTAGATGAACTAGAAACCATCTAGGAAGGTTTATTTCTTGAAATATTGATTTTGATGAAGAACAACAAGCTCCGCAACATCAGATTGAAAATCAAGAAGAGAATCAGGAACATTTTTAAGAAGAAGAAATAGGTGACCAAAAAGGAAATAATCCCCCACCAAATAGGACCTTTTCCTATCTTATTAATCTAAATAGATAAATTGATGAACTTCCTATGAAGAATATGTTAGAAACCCTAGATCAGACATGCAAACCTAAACACCTTCTATAGAAGAGAAAAACAAAAAAAGCAAGAGGTTTGCAAGATGTGCAAAATATTATTATTCAGGAATTTAATATTACAATGAGATGATTTGCTTTATAAAAGCAAAGTATGCAACCCTAATGTTGACCTAAAATTAGCTCAACCTAAGTAAAGTTATGCAAGTGTAATTAAATATTAATTACACTAACACCCCCCCATAAGTGCAAATTAGGGAGACTAAATAAGCATGCACCTAAAACTAAGATGAATGCAAGAAAGCATCAATGGGTCCCGGCAACTAGGCCTGATCAGGTACCCATGTACAAATGCAATAATGAGGTAGAGAAGGACAACCCAGTGGGACAACCCCCCCTACAATGAGATGACTGCTACAAAGAAGCACTGGAAGAATACTGTGGATTAACACTGGAACCGCAATCCGACAAGCAAGGAAAGATACTTCTATCTACAAGAAACCATATCAGAATCATAATAATGCAACAACAGACCCAATGCCACGGAACACTCGAAAATACCAAACTAGAACAACCCTAGAATCCATGAAGCAACAGTAGATGATATGATGATTACAGAATCTGGAAGCCATGAATCTCGATGCCGATGCCAAACTAAGACTGAAACTCTTCCATGGGAAAAATTACCATAGAGACTCGAGAACAATAACCACAAATTTAGTGGCCCTCAAACTGAGATGGATCTGATGCGGATCACTAACCATAGGCTCTCAATCTAAAGTGTGAACCAAAATGAATCTGGTATGTGTCAAGCGAAGACAAAATATGTGGCCAAAAGAAACTAAGAAACTAGATTACAACCCATTTGAGTTGCCATCAAAATATGATGAAGATTATTATGCAAGAAACACCCCCGAAGGAACTTTATATCAGTTCATTTATTACAATCCCCAATGACTGCAAAAACATAGAATGCCTAACATGCATAAATAGAAAATTAAAATAGACCTCAGATCTGTGTAGAGGACTGAACCAGCTTTCCAACGCAACAAGAATGACGAAAAAAGGATAACCGAGTCAAAAGATATGCCCTCCGGAGTGAAAAATAGAAGTTCTGAGTTCAAGGACCTGCAAAATAAATCTGGAAAAAATCAAAAAAAACTACCAATACCAATGGATCAACACTGGAATCAGCTTTCCAACGGTATCTCGTTTGTGAAAAATGGACACCGTACGCAAAAGTTACGTCCAATTTTGTCAAAGGTGCTCCAGAAAGGCCAATAAGGCCTGAAGGCAGCCCAGGGGGCTAAAAAAATTTCGGCCCCTGGTCCTGCATGCGACCAAGGGCTGCCCCTGGTCACCCATATGACCACGCGAAAGTGCTAAGGATAATCGCCCAGCCCCCCATGTGACCGCGGCCGACTGCATAGAGCCCGCGAGGGCTAGTCCGACTAGGAGAGCTGGGTGGGGGAGCCGCCGGCGACGGTGGCTGCTAGGTGGCCGCTCGGTGGCGCAGCAGTGGCGGGAACCTGCAACATTGGAGGCACTGGCACAAATCCCAAGAAATGCAATTTTTTTGATTTTCGTGTGTTTTTTTAGAAATCTGTACCTCGAAAAGCATGTTGAGGAGGCCGTACGACCTTCCTAGCAAAAAAATTTTGCCCTCCAAACCAACTTCGCCAAAATCGATGAAATGAAAGGCGATCTTAGGGTTTTTGGCCGCTGCGAATGCAGTGGTGACCTCCGTTTCTGCTCAAAATGCTTCAAAAAAATGGCGACGTCCAGAGCTTGCAAAAAATCACCCAACATGAAACCCTCATAGATCTGGCAAATCATGACCAAAATATGCAAAATGAAAGCCAAACCTGACATTTTCCAGTGCTTTGAATCCAGTGGTGAAGCCCAATCTAATCCAAGATGCTACATAAATGGACTCAAGGCAAAAAATCCTCGAGGAACCCCGAACGAACTCTGTAATGGTTTTCTCCATAATTTGAGAAGGGGCTGCATGTCAAAGCTCTGATACCATGTTAGAAAACCTAGATCAGACATGCAAACCTAAACACCTTCCATAGAAGAGAAAAATAGAAAAAGCAAGAGGTTTGCAAGATGTGCAAAATATTATTATTCAAGAATTCAATATTACAATGAGATGATTTGCTTTATAAAAGAAAAGTATGCAACCCTAATGTTGACCTAAAATTAGCTCAACCTAAGTAAAGTTATTCAAGTGTAATTAAATATTAATTATACTAACAGAATATTTCACCCTCAGTTTTACCTACCTTTAGGGGAAAAACTTCTGAGGACCCTAACCAATTTATCTTCGAGTTTAAGGCTTTATGCCAGACCTGTGACTATACAGCTGATAACCAAAAGTTGATACTATTTCCTTTTTCTTTAAAGGATTCAGCCTTATGTTGGTTCATGGGTTTAGGTGTAGAGACAATCTCAACTTGGCATGAAATGGAAACTGAGTTTTTGGATAAATACCAAGATTATTGTTGAGTAAGAGATAGGAAAGAGGAACTGTTCTAAATGAGAACAAATAGAAGATGAAAGTCTAGAAGATTATGTTGATAGATTTCAGTTTGTGCATAGAAGGTGTGGTAATGGATTCTATAATGAGATTAGTAAGACAATTTTTCTGAAAGGAATTGATCATGAGCTAGAGAGTCTTTGAATCTTGTGGGGAAAGGAGACATCAATAAACTTTCTTTGGAAGATATTATTGAAATATGAAGAAACTACTCTAGGAATAGAGTAGGAACTAGAGGCTCCCAAAGAAACAAAGCTCTCACTCTTGATGTGTCTCAAGTAATGGAGGAAATTGCAAATTTGAAAAATAATTTACTCCTTCATCTCAACATGCAAGGAGATAAGAAGACTATTGAGATTTTAGCATTTTATTGTTCCAAATATAGAGGGAAACATATTTTGAGAGAGTTTCCATTAAATCAAACTGATATTTGTGAAATTCATGAGAAACATCACACAAAAAGTTCTTGTAACCTCTTACCTAGAATTAAGAATCATCTAAAGAAACCACCTGTAGTGGAGGAAGAGCTTAATTATGTTGGGTAGAGATCTCAAAATACAGGATATAATGCTAATCAAGGGTAGTATGGTCCTAGAATTATTTGGAATCAGAGTCCTTAGCCAAATAAAATCAATGGATTCCTCCCTACCAAACACAACCACCACATACATTTTGGGTTCAACCCGAATGGATGAGTCCTCGATGAAACCAACCTTAGTGGAAATCAAATCAGCCACAATGGCAGCCAAATCAGCCATAGTGGCAACAAAATAAAACACAATTTCAACTGTGGAAAAATTAAGGGCTAAGGAATCCTTGGGCACAGTCACCTCCATTAACCCATGGTTCTAATCTTGTTAATGAACAAGTAAACCAATCTTAGTTGCCAGTGCAACCGGTTTCAAATCCAAAAAATAATCGTACTGATTCAAATCCTCCTACTCTAAATGTAATTGATGCCAATGATATTCAGTTAAGGAACCGTAATGTCCCATCCATACCAAATGTTAAAGATCGGGAGGGTGAGAAAGAAAGAAAGGAGTATTCAAAGGAAAACCCAAACTCTGATGATATAAAAAAAGTTAATCAAGAACCTTACCCAGAGCATTTGAAAAAAGAACAAGTAGCTCCTGACATCTCCCAACCAAATTATATGAATGTGGTATACTCTCAACTTCTCCATGAATTGAAAAAGATCAATATTAAGATACCATTTTTACAGGACATAAAAGATATACCAGAAATAAATCAGTTGGTTAAGTCTCTTTGTATGAAAATACTAAGTAGGAAGAATAAATTACCTCCTACAATATAAATAAGGACCAAACTCACTGATGTTTTTTCAGGAAGATTACTCCCTCAAAAATGTAATGATCCTGGTAATCTTATGTTAACTTTGAGTATTGGAGGAACTGAGATAAGCAATGTGCTAATTTATTTGGGAGCATCTATTAATGTTATTACACTAGACACTGTTGAAATGTTGGGTATGAAAAGTTCTCAAACTACAACAATTGTTTTACAGTTGCAAGATCATTCTACTACCAAACCTGGAGGTGCTCTTGAACACATCATGGTTACCATTGATACATGGGATTATCCAGTTGACTTTCTAGTTCTTAAAGCTATAAAGAAGGATTTTGGATATCCAATTATCTTAGGCAGACCATGGTTAGCTACTGCAGTAGCATTGATAGATTGCAGATCAGGAAGTATGATCATTCCCAATGGTTAGAAATAGAAGGATTTGTCACTTTATCCTTTAGCCCAACCATTAATTCAGATTAATACTCAACTTTGGGTTGATGGGGATATAGAATCAGAAGGAGATGGCATTGTAGAATTGGCCATGGTTACTTTGTTAGAACATGTCAAGGAATGTGAAGAACAAGATCCTAATTGTAAAAATATTGGTCAAATAGAGAAGAAAAATTGTCATAGAATGTTACATCAGCAAAATTCACATCCATTTCCCCTAAATACACTTGTAGGGGATCAACTTGATTCTAAGAATGAGACCAAATAAATTATGGTAGCAAGGGATCAGCCTCTCTTCCTTAATTCATCCTTATCCTCCTCACAAGAAAATGAATTAAAGAAAATCTTGGAAAATCATACTGAAGCATTTTCTTAGGAATATAAAGACATGAGAGGAATTCACCCTTCTATTTGTACTCGTCATATTTATACCGAAGATGTTAAGCCAATAAGGTAAGTTCAAAGAAGGATCAATCCTATTCTTCGAGACCTTGTTAAAAAGAAATAGAAAAACTACTGAAAGTAGGGTTTATTAATCCAATATCTGATAGTCAATGGGTTTCCCCATTGGTTATTGTTCCCAATAAAAATAGAAAATGGTGTGTATGTGTGGATTACAGAGAATTAAACAAATCCACTAAAAAGGATCATTTTCCTTTGCCATTTATTGATCAAGTACTTGATAACTTAGTTGGCAGTAGTTATTTCTCTTTCCTAGATGGCTTTAGTGGGTACAATAAGATCCAAGTGGCTCATGAAGACCAGGATAAGACTACCTTCACATGTCCCTAGGTTATGTATTCTTATACAGTTCTACCATTTGGACTGTGTAATGCACCAGCCACTTTTCAGAGAGTCATCCTGGCTATTTTTGTAGATTTAACTACCTTATGTGTGGAAGTATATATAGATGATTTTACAGTTCATGCAAGAACATTTGAAGAAGCACTTGAAAGTTTGAACAAGGTTTTGCTAAGATGTAAGGATCATAGGTTATCTTTGAATCATGAGAAGTGTTCCCTCATGATGATAGAAGGGATTGTTCTAGGACACCCCATTTCTAAATAGGGAATCAAAGTTGATCCTAACAAAGTAGAAATCATTCAACAGATTGAGATCCCTAAAAATCAAACTAGTGTTCACAGTTTTCTTGGGAATGCTAGGTACTACAGAAGATTTATTAAGGGTTTTAGTAAAAATTTTGAACCTTTGTTCACATTACTCAAGAAGGATGTGGATTTTTTATGGACAAGTGATTGTCAAAAATCTTTTGAAACAATTAAACATTCCTTAACTAATTCTCTGATTATTAAAGGACCTATTTGGGGAGTTATGTTTCATATACATACTAATGCATCCAACTTTTCTATTGGTGCAGTTTTGGGATAGAAATATGAGAATGAAGCAATGCATGTTATCTACTATGCTAGTAAAAATATAAATCCTGCCGAAAGGACTTACACAACAACTAAAAAAGAGTTTATGGCTGTAATATATACAATTAATAAATTTAGGCATTATATTATTGGTTACAAAGTATTCATTCACATGGACCATGCTGTTAATAGGTATTTAATGAATAAAGTTGTAGTGGGTGGATGAATTATAAGATGGCTGTTATTATTGCAAGAATTTTATGTGGCCATTATAGAAAATCCTGGTAAAGATAATGTTGTTGCTGATTTCCTTTCAAGAATTGTTTTGCAGGGTGATCAAGAGCCAGTAGATGACACATTTTTGGATGAGCACTTGTTTGCAATATCAATTCATCCTCTATGGTTTTCTTATCTTGCAAATTATCTTATAATAGGGAAGTTTCCAAATAATTTTAATCCTAAGAAGAAAGGAGATTTATTCATGAAAGTTCTAGATTCTAATGGATAAATGGACTTTTGTTTAAAATATGTCTTGATCATGTTCTTCATAGGTGTGTTGCTGAAATAGATGTTTATGATGGTATGCATGCTTTCCATCATGAACCAAAAAGGAGGAAATTATTCAGTAATCAAACGGTTCATAAGATCCTAGGAGCTGCTTATTTTTTGCCATCTATGACAAAGGATGTTTCATTCTTTGTTAAGCAATGTGATGAATGCCAGTGAATGGGAAGACCTACACCAACAATGGAGATGTCGTTACAACCACAGATAGCTTTGGAACCATTTGAGAAATGGGGAATTGATTTTGTGGGACCTGTTGATCAACCTTCTAAAGGACAACATTATATTCTAGTTTACACAGACTGTCATAAAATGGGCTGAAGTGAAAGCTTTGCTAGCAGCAAGGGTAGATAAAGGAGTTAATTTTCTATATAAATATATTCTTCAAAGATTCGGTGCACCAAGGGAGATAGTGTGAGACCAAGGACCACAATTTGTGTCTACTATGATGGAAGCTTTTATGCAAAGGTATCAGATGACACAGAAAATCCACACCATATCATCCTCATGTGAATGGGCAAGTGGAAGTTACTAACCGAGAATTAGAAAATATCTTGACAAAGACTGTTTCATTGAGAAAAATAGACTGTGTAGAAAGGTTAGATGAAGCAGTTTGGGCTTACAATACAACCTGGAAAACTAACACAAGATTCTCTCCATATGAGCTAGTGTATGGGAAAACTCAAGCCATTCCTATTGAGTTTGAGTTACAAACATTAAAAACAGCATTAGATGTTGGTATTGATTTATCTGAGGCAAAGAAAAAGAGGATTTTACAGTTGAACCGATTGGATGAAATGAGAATGGAACCTCTTTAGCAAACAAAAACAATCCAAATGCAGAGGAAATAATGGCACGATAAGCACATTGTAAGCATACAATTCAAGAAAGGAGATTGTACGCTACTATTTGATTCCAGATTCTAAGAGTTTAAAGGGAAATTCCGTACAAGATGATTGGGACCCTATGAAATTGATCAAGTTTTTGAAAATGGAGTTTTTCAACTAGTACCAATAGATGGAAAAAGAAGGATTATGCTAGTTAATGGTCATCATTTGAAGATGTATCACAAACCAACATCAAGAGAAGAATTTTTTTCAGATTTACAGCATAGAATTGAATTTTTTTGGTGGAGGATATTTCTTCCATAGGATAATGTGTTTCTAAATAATATTTTGGAGAAAGGAATGAATAAATAAGGTAGATTAAAAACTAGAAATGGCAGTTTACCTTCTAAATAAAGGAGATAAATTGAAAACAGTAAATGGTTGTTTATCTCCCCAAAAAAAAGGAATGGCTGAAAACCAGAAATGGCGGTCTTCCTAAATCATTTTCAGTTTGCTCTTGATGGCCTCTGATGACTCCTGATGTTCTTAAGGTTCTTAGTAATAAACCTTTTTACTAATTCCAATCTCTCACTGATTGGCTCGTTGGGATCTTTTCCAATGGAGTTAATTTGCATGCTTTGGTTGAATTTTGCATTAAATAAAAAGGTATGCATTTATTGTAAGTATTATTTTCTAAATTAGTTATTATGATGTGAAATTAAGTAAATGTTTCAAGTATATACATCTTTGCAAATAGTTATTAACATTGTAATAGATCTATATTAATTATTTTAAAAGCTAGTGGAGAGATAAGGATGTGACATTTAAGTGGTTGTTGCAATAATTGCAAGTGCTATTAAGATATTTATATCATCGCAAATAAACTTTCTTATGTCAGTAATACCAACAACTTTGCAAATCATAATGCAAACTATAGGGTTGTTGCATGAAAATCATCCAGAGGGAATAAAGAAAAATTAATAACAAACGATTTGACACTACGTGCGATTTTTGAAAAGTTGTTGCGTTTGAGGGAAGAAACAATTTGCAGCTGCCATTTTCTTTGTTGAGTTGCAGAGGTAAAAATGGGGAATAAGAGAAATGCAGAGCTTAAAAATTTTTGTTTGGAATCTGAGATAGAAAGATTACTTAGAGAAGTTGGATGGCTTGATTTTATTCAGATGTATGAGGGTTTTGAGCTTGAATTGGTTGAAGAATTTGTGAGAAATTTTTATCTTAATGTCACAAGAGTAAGAGGGGAAGTGATAGAAGTCAATTCTAGGATTATAAGTGAATTATCGAGTATTCCAACTGAAGGAGAACTAGTAAATAAATTACATTAGTTTTGAAGAGTTAGTTTAAGAATTGCATCAAGAACCTGAGAGGTGAAATGAAATTTTGTGGCACAAGGGAAGTCAAAGGAGAATAGCTTGTTATTGCTTGGAGGAGCCCTGGAAAACCATTATTATGTGGTTAATGAAATAATTTATGTGTGAAGGATAATATGGCACAATATTGGGGCCATGAATGTGAATGTTGACGCATTTAAGGTATGGTAATACCAGACCTTCTACAAAAATCAATCTACCTGCTTTTGTATCCTCTCAAATCTCTTTTATGATATCTAGAGTAAACTCTAGAGGTACATTATCTATCAGATATCATAGTTTGATACATTTGATTATTAAGCACCATTTTTTGAGGAAAGAGGCCAGCAAGGAAGGGTGGCTTGAATTTTTATCAACTCCCACTGTCAAACATGGAAGAAAACCCAAGAAGGGGCTCGCAAAAAAAAGGGCAAAAATTAAAAAAGGAGAATCTTTTGGAAAAGGACATAAACAGAAAAAGAGGAAACTACAGCAATTTGTTAGGGTAACCCGTGTTAGAACCAAAAAATTTCAATTCAAATCCTAAGCCTTCTTATCCATTCAAGCTGATATTAGCCTATCTTTTCACAAAAATTATTCGCTTTATTCCTCATCCATTTTATTATGAATTTCAAATCCTTACCGCTCTCTTAATATGCATTTCGTAAGCTTTTACTGCCTTACCGCGGTCTCCCAAAATTTAACCGCGGTATGGCGGTGGTGGTTAGCAGGTTGGCATTTAGTGTTTACTGTGCTACCACACGCAGTCTAAGCATAGACCACGGTATTGCTATGGGCGGTGAGTAAGTAGCGATGGTAAACAACGAAGCGATGGTTGGTGGTCAGTGAGCAGCTACCACTATACTGTAGTCGTTAAAATAAAGACCACGGTAATGCGGTAAAAATGATACGGCGGCAGAGATATACGTTGGTGGCTACCGCAGTACCACTGGCAGTTAGGCCAATTACCACGGTAGTGTGGTGAGTGTGGGGATAGCCATCACGGTGAACAAAGTCAAATAGGAGGAAGCAGTTAGCAGAGACAGTTACAGCAAAGGAGGCCCACCGCGGTACCACAGGGGGTCATCCGACAGACCGCGATAATGCGGTAAACAGAGAAGTTAACTGTCAAGGCTAGGCACCACATAACCATGGGTGGAAAAGTCAATCCCATGGTAGAGCGGTAAATGCAATGGAAGCCATGGGAAAATAAAATAATGGCAATAAAAAGTACAAAATGCCTATAAGATAAGAAATACACGTGGGAAAGGATAAATCGAAAAATTGAAGGTGGAACTATTGTAAGAAATATTTAATTTGTCAAAAGGCAATATAATTGAATATTTTAATCCTTTGTGATAGAATTTAAATGGTTTTACCAGAACGGTGAAGGGTCGTGACTCTTTAGATGTGATGTATATATACTTTGAAAACTCAGTAATTGAGGGGAGAGGGTTTTGGGAATGAGATAATGTAAAATAAGGAAAAACCTTCTGGAAAGAGTGCAATGGAGATGATTTCTTGACCGAATTCCTTTCTGATTTTTGTTGTTGTGATGTTATAACTGGCAATTTTTGTTTAGTTTTCCCCAATTTGGAGTTTTTCGATTATTTGAGTTCAAATATCAAGTATATTTTAATTCTTTGAAGTGCGTTTCTTCAATTTGTGTGATTTCATTTAATGGTGTCTGCAAGTCAGAGTTAAATTCCTTTAAGTGAATCATAGTGTCTGTGAGACTTCTTTTGGATAATTGAAAGAGAGCAAAGCAAGAAAATATTTCAACACTATTTATGCTAGTCATAAATTGATGAAGTCACATGCCATACATTGAAACTTCATCCCGTAAAGTGTCTAACAACTTAAATTGTGTCAGGGAGAAATATGTATGTATAATTAGTAACATTTTTGACTCCATTGCCCAGTAGAAAGAAGGCACTGATCTGCTATATCCCAAAGTAATAAATTCATTATAAATAAAGAATTGATTCAAAAACCTTTCTTTTAATTTGAGTGGTAGGGTTAGTTGTGGTGTCCTTTTGTCTATCCATGTTTACTTGCCATTGTGGATAGACTATTCAACGGGAAGTTCATTTCAAATCTGCATATCTCATATAGGTTCACCCACCTAGGTCTAGCAGAACCTAAAGAGTAGGAGGTTTAATTGCATAATAGGCCTTGTATGTTGTCCAAGAATGTTATAAGGGCCTGACAAACTCTTATGGTTAAAACCTGCATTTTTGAGTACCAACAGTTTGGTGACTCCGCTGGGGAACATAATCTGAAAATAAGCCTTGTCATAGAGTCAGTATCTTGTAGAAGAATCCACTAGGAATAAAGAATTGCAGATTTTCTCACTTTTGGAAAGTGAGTGGCGACTCTAAATGAACAAATATATTGAGACTGATAAATTGAAATATATATCAAAAAGAAATCTTCCTAGAGTTCAGACTATCTCAATTTCTCCCAAAATTCAAGGAAGAAGGTCTTTGTACAAAGATGGTGATGGTCCTAATGCCAAAAATAAATGGATAGAGAAGAATGATAAAGGTAAAGAGGTAAAAAGGTGACCGATGACATGGGACCATCGGAAAAAAAAAAACATCAAAAGCATCACTGGAGATACACAATTCATATGGCACATTAGCAAATGAAGACTACCCTTCCAGAGAACCTCGCACTCCTGAGGAATAGAGGAATCCCTTTTATCAACCAAATCCTAAGAAGGTTGAAGAATTCATGGCTGAATGTGAAGCTAAAAGAGAAAGAAGACGACACGAATATGATCAGAAAATGGCATTTCTTGAAGAAAATCAGGATGGACTTGGTTATGAAGTAGCCTTTGAGGAGAATTATGAACTTATGGCCAGGGATGAAATAAATGCAAGACTAGAATATGAGAGACAAGAAGTGGAAAGGGAAAGAATAGAATATGAGCAAAGGCTCCAGGAAATTAGAGAACTTGAAGAATTGAGATTGTGGAAAGTGCAAATCAGTACTCAAATGGCTAATCTGCAAAAATATGTGCCACCTCATAGGCAAGGGAACAATAGTGTAGGCCCATCAAATTCCTCACAAGCCTACCAGAATCAGCCAAGGAATCAAGGTAGATATCAAAATTTTCCACCACAAAATCAAGGTGTTCATCCACCTCCTTATCAGCAGCATGTACCCCCACAAGGTCAGCAATATGTGGCAAACAATAATCCATTGTACCAGCGTATTACTACCAAAATCCTCCTCCACAATATGCAACCATGATTAGGCAGTTTGACTTGGCTGGACTACAAATATGTCCTTACCCTATGGACAACAGTTGGAGAAGTTTGGTCCCAAAATTCACAGGGAGCAGTGCTACTATAGCTGAAGAGCATTTAAGGAGTTTTAATGCTTTTATCCAAGATTTAGATATGCAGTATGAAGATATACAAATGAGACTGTTTATGATGTCACTGATTGAAGATGCCAAAGATTGGGTTAATAGTTTTCCAATAGCTTCTGTTAATTTTATTCATGTGTTTTATGAGCGATTTCTTGAGAAGTATGGGAATCAATATGCACCTAAATTTGCATTACATGAATTAGTGACTATTCAGAAGCATCAAAATGAGCCAGCTTATGATTTCAACCAAAGGTTTTCTAAATTACATAATGAGATACCTCTTGGATCTAAATTGGTTGGTCCTGTTGCACTGAGTATTTATTTAAAAGCTTTTGATCCTAAGACAAGTTATGAGCTCAAGAATAGGGGTCCCAGAAATTTGACTGAAGCTCAAAGGATAGCACTCACCATTGAAAATAATAGGAAAGCTGCAGGGATGATTTCCAAGGGGGATAACCCAAAGGCTCCCCAATATGCTCCTCTAAATAAACAGGAGAACAAATATAGGAATGAGAGGCCAAGACTACATGACATGCCTTATAATACAAATTGGAGAAATGGAAAGCCATTGATGGATGGGCCCAGAAATAAAGAGACACCTAACCCTTTGAAGAAGAGAGGGACTTACATGGTTGATAATAGTCCTTGGTGTTTAGTATGTGACATGCCACATTCATCAGAACATTGTGTACTAGCTCAGTCAGTGTCAAGAAGAGACATGACAGAAGATAATAATGAATACAATAACATTTATTTGACTTCTCATACTCTTCACTCAGCAGAGCAAGGATATTCATCTTCAGAGGAAGGAGGATATGAATATGATGTTGATCATCAGAAACATAATGTTCACATGGTAGAGCCAAAAAAAAATTCTTATTATGAAGAAAGTGATGATGAACAAGATCTTCCTACTACATCATATCAGCCTAATAGGGGAAGTATGAAGAGACCATCTAAGGAAGAAATTAAGAGATTGACTATTGCAGCAGTTGAGCAAGCTAAAAGCAAGTATTGGCTAAGGAATAGAACAGTAAATGAAAATGAAGGTGTTCCAAGAGGAATATTCTTGAAAAGTGAAAAGATGTCCCATGAAATATCAAAAAAGACAAATGATCAGCACCCTGACAAAAAAGAATAGAAATATATCCCCAAAGAATAAAAGAAAGAATCCTGCAAGAACACACAAAAGATGGATCAGACATTAAAGAGGGAGAAAGAGGAAAACAAAGGAGAATTGATAGAATCAAAGAAGGTGATCAGAACTGAAGGTACATCTTTTGATTAGTTACAAGCCTTATCTCAATTAAAAATGTCTGTCCCATTGCTTGAAATGATGAAAATTAAGGAGTATAGGGAAAGTGCTATTCAATTAATGTCTAGTGGGAGGAATCAAAATATAAATTTTGAACAAAATGAGAATGTTGGAATTGTTGATAAGAAAGGAAAGATAAAAGTTGCAGAAGTTTGTTTAAGTAATGCATTGATAAATACACCTCAAATTGATCCATTTTTCACTACGCTGCTCATAAATGGTAAATTGGTAAGAAATTGCATGATAGATTCAGGTGCTTCTATGAATATTATGCCAATAGGGGTAATGAAACAACTTGGCATGTGGATAGATATTGAGGGTGGTAAATTTTATGCTATGGATAGTAGGCCCGTCCCAGTAGTGGGGATTATGAAAGATGTAGAAGTAAGATTAGCATCCTACCCACAAGCTACTTATAACATCAATATAACTGTGATTGATACACCTCCTCAGTTTGGAATGCTTCTATCAAGACAATGGACTGCAATAGTTGGCGGTAATGTTCAATTTGACTTATCATATGCCACAATACCAGTTAATGGTGAAGAGGTGAAATTATATAGAGAACCAAGGGTGAATTAGATTGTTGAGTGTGTTCCTCAAGAACAACTTAATTGCTTTTGTGATGTAGATTTGGGGAGTTTCAGAGTTGAATTATCTCATCCAGAACTAGTGAGTACTGACCCAATTGATAGACTTGTTTCTAGAAATCAGCAAGGTGTGTGGAAAATGTACTTTGATGGGGCTTGCAATTAAGAAGGTAATGGAGTTGGGGTAATTTTCATATCACCTGAAGGTACCACATTTAAATATTCATTTTTATTGGCTTTTGAATGTACAAATAATGTGGCTGAGTATGAAGCTTTGTTGATTGGTTTGAACATGGTTGTCAAACACAAGATTAAGTTGTTGTCTATTTTGGGAGATTCTGAACTAGTTGTGTCACAAATTAGATAAAAGTATGCTGCAAGGAACAAGAGGTTGAAACAATATAGGAATGCTATATGGGATACATTCGAACTATTTGATGCATTTTCAATTGATTGGGTAGATAGATCTGAAAAAACTTGATGGCTGATTTTTTAGCTAATGTAGCCTTGAAGAAAGATGATATGACGTTGGCAAGAGTGTCTCAGATTGAATTTAAAACAAGACCAGAAGTCCCTAACAATATATATAGTTGGTAGGTTTTTGATGATGATACTGACCTTTTGAAGTTTCTTCATCGTATAGATCAGTATGACGCACAGGAGATTGATTTCAATGCTTTTGTGGAAGAAGTGGATGGGAAACAGACTGTATTTGGGAAGGAAGTTTTGCAGCTTAAAACTAACAAGCTTCCCAAAGGGCTTGTGGCATTGGAGAGGGTGTATGATGGGAGTGATCGTTCCCTCATAAAGCAAACACCAGTTAAGAAGGAAGATATTGAAGAAATAAATTTGGGAACTGAATTAGCACCAAAGAGGGTTTATATTGGAAAGAAAATAAACCCAACCATCAGAAGAATGTTGATTACATTGTTGAGAAAATATGAGCATGTGTTTGCTTGGTCTTATGAGGATTTGAAGGCATATAGAGAAGATCTTTTTCAGCATGAAATTCCACTTAAGCTAGACACAAACCCATTTAGACAGAAGCAAAGGCCTATCAATCCAACATTGGAACCTAAAATGCAAGAGGAGCTAGCAAAGCTTAGAGATGGAGGTATCATAAAACCCATTAGGCATTCAACATGGGTCTCAAATTTGGTTCCAGTTTGGAAGAAAAATGGGGACATAAGACTATGTGTAGATTTCATAAATTTGAATGTGGCTTCCCTAAAAGATAATTATCCTCTTCCAAACATGGAGGCAATATTACACAAAGTAACAGGATGTGAGCTATTATCAATGATGGATGGATTTTTTGGATATAATCAAGTCAAAGTCAAAGAATCTGAGCAATACAAAACAACATTCACTACACCATGGGGAACGTATATATATAAGAATGCCATTTGGCCTCACAAATGCAAGAGGTACCATTCAAAGAGTCGTGGATGTAGCATTTGTAGATCTGATCAATGCTATAATGGTGGTATATCAAGATGACCTCACTGCTTATTCCAAAAGGGCAGAGGATCATGTTGCTGATTTGGAGAAGATCTTCATCAAAGCCTTTAAATATGGTATAAGTCTTAATCCTAAAAAATGTGATTGTGTTGTCACAGAGGGTAAACTAATGGGGCATATTGTATCAAAAGATGGGGTTAGGATAGATCCTGAAAGGGTAGAGGCCATTGATAAAATTCCCATTCCTAAAACTATCAAAGCAATCCAATCCTTCTTTGGCCAAATAAATTTTGTTAGGAGGTTTGTGTCCAATTTTGCTGAAATTGTTAAACCTATATCTAAAATGTTGAAAAAAGGAGAAAAATTGGACTGGACTGTTTAAGCTATGGATGCCTTCATATCTATAAAAAGAGCTATCAAAGAATCCCCTATCCTAAAGTCCCCTGATTTTACTAAGCCATTTCATATTTTTGCTTTTGCTTCATTCCATACCATAGTTGTTGTCATGTTACAAAAAAATGATGAAGGTCATGAGCAGCCTGTTTCTTTTTTCAGTAAATCTTTGCAAGGGTCAGAATTGAAATATGACATTATGGAAAAACAGGCTTATGCATTGGTCAAAGTAGCAAAGGCTTTCAGACCTTACCTTGTTGGAGCTAAGGTCATTGCTTATGTCCCACATGCAGTTGTGAAGGATATCCTGGTGCAGACAGAAGTAACAGGGAAAAGATGCAGGTGGATTAACAAAATTCAAGAATTCACCATGGAGATTGAGATTACTAAGTTGTTAAGAGGACAAGGTCTGGCCAAGCTAATGGCAGAAACAAATATTGAAGCAAACCAGATCTGCAACGTGGAAGGTAAGGGTGAAATCATAGCAAGTATTGAGCATACTCCATGGTATATAAATGTAATGTATTATCTGAAACATATGAAGTGCACTGAAGGGTTGAATGATAATCAAAGGAGAACATTAAAGTTGTAGGCTTCTAAATATGTTTTTATAGAAGGGGACCTTTTCTAGAAAAATAGGGATGGTGTATTGTTGTTGTGTTTAGATGAATCCCAGGCAAAATATGTTTTGAGAGAAATGGATGAAGGGGTGTGTGGAGGCCATTATTCTGCTAAGACTACTACACACAAGATTCTCAGGGCTGGTTATTATTGGCCTAAGGTGTTCAATGATTCCTTTGTGTAGGTGAGAAAGTGTGAGGCTTGTCAAAAAATTTCAGGAAAACTGAAGTATCAAGGAGCATTGCCACTTAGACTTGTGCAGGTAGAAGCACCTTTTCACCAATGGGGAGTTGATTTCACTGGAGAAATACATGATAGATCAAGTGGAGGGCATAGATGGATACTAGTGGCCACTAATTACTTTACTAAGTGGGTGGAGGTTGTTCCAACTAGGCAAGCAATGAGCAAAGTGGTAGTGAATTTTTTTATGGAGAATGTTATGACTAGGTTTGGCACTCAAGTCAAATTGATCATAGATAATGGGATGTGTTTTAGATCAGATGAGTTTAAATATTTTTGCAAAAGATATGGAATTAGTATTTCTTATTCTGCCCCATACCATCCACAAGCAAACGGCCAGGCGAAGTCAAGTAATAAAAATCTTTTGAAGATAATAAGGAGGATATTGGATACTAACAAAAAGGCATGGGATTAGAAGTTAAGATTGGCTTTGTGGGAAAACATAATTACAATGAAGAAGGCAACTGGAAAATCTCCATTTGAATTGGTGTATGGGACACAATCTAGGATGCCATTATAGAATCTTTTTCTAGTTTATAACTTTATTTTGCAAGAAGACTTGGATATTTATGGTCCAACAAAGGAAAGAATGGAACAGCTTGCAGAGCTTGATGAAGTGAAAAGAGTTGCTCAGAAGCAGAATGTGAAGTTGCAATCACAAATGAAGTATCTTTTTGATAAAAATGCCAAGAAGAGAAAATTTGAAAAGGATGACTTGGTGTTGATATGGAATGCTCGGTGTTGGGATAAGGAGAAGCATGGCAAGTTTGAAGCTTTATGGCTGGGTCCTTTTGTGATAACTGGTAAAGGAGGTGAGGATTCATATTTCCTGTAGAACATGTCTGGAGAGGAGCAGGAGTTGTCTATACATGGGCAATTCCTGAAGCTTTTCTTCTCTTAAGGATCAACAGAGGGTCAAAGATTGCCAATGCATGAACAATTTTTAATAACCCTCTTTAAATGTTATTTCCATGCACAGTAGTTTAAGAAATTTTGAAGGGTCTGGGTTTGCCAATACATGGACATTCTTAGGAGTTCCCTTTTGGAAAGCATTACTTTCCTTTCCATGTACAGTAGTTTAGGATGATTTTCCATTCTCCATTTGCTCCATCTTTCATACCATTCATCTGTTCATTCCCTCCGTCTGCCATGGTTTTCATTTTTCATCATTTGCTTGGTTTGCACTCCCAGTTGATTTTATGGATTCTTGCAGTGCTTGCACAGCCACTCATCCCCAACAGGAGCCACTATTAGAACCAAAAAAAATCAATTAAAATCCTAAGCCTTCTTATCCATTCAAGCCCATATTTTCCTATCTTTTCACAAAAATCATTCACTTTATTCCTCGTCCATTTTATTATGAATTTCAAATCCTTACCGCTCTCTTAATATGCATTCCATAAGCTTTTACCGCCTTACCACGGTCTCCCAAAATTTAACCGTGGTATGGTGGTGGCGGTTAGCAGGCTGGCGTTAAGTGTTTACTGCGCTACTGCATGTGGTGTAAGCATAGACCACGGTATTGTGGTGGGTGGTGAGTAAGCGGCGGCGGTAAACAATGAAGCAACGATTGGTGGTCAGTGAGAAGTTACTGCTATACCGTAGCTGTTAAAAAATAAAGACCACGATAATACGGTAAAAATGATGAGGCGACAGAGATAACCGTTGGTGGATACCGCAGTACCACTGGCAGTTAGGCCAATGACCACGGTAGTGCAGTGAGTGTGGGGATAGCCTTCATGGTGAATAGAGTCAAACAAGAGGAAGCGGTTAGTAGAGATAGTTACGACGAAGGAGGCCCACCGCGGTAACACAGGGGGTCATCCTACAGACCGCGGTAATGCTGTAAACAATGAGGTTAACTGTCAAGGCTAGGCATCACATAACCGTGGGTGGAAAATTCAAACCCGTGGTAGAGCGGTAAATGCAATGGAAGCCATGGGAAAATAAAATAAGGGCAATAAAAAGTACAAAATGTCGATAAGATAAGAAATATAGGTGGGAAAGGATAAATCAAAAAATTGAAGGCGGAACTATTGTAAGAAATATTTAATTTACCGAAAGGCAATATAATTGAATATTTTAATCCTTTGTGATAGAATTTAAATGGTTTTACCAGAATGGTGAAGGGTCATGACTCTTCAAATGTGATGTATATATACTTTGAAAACTCAGTAATTGAGGGGAGAGGGTTTTGGGAATGAGATAATGTAAAATAAGGAAAAACCTTCTGGAAAGAGTGCAATGGAGATGAATTCTTGACCAAATTCCTTTCTAATTTTTGTTGTTGTGATGTTATAACTGGCAATTTTTGTTTAGTTTTCCCCAATTTGGAGTTTTTCAATTATTTGAGTTCAAATATCGAGTATATTTTAATTCTTCGAAGTGTGTTTCTTCAATTTGTGTGATTTCATTTAATGGTGTCTGCAAGTCAGAGTTAAATTCCTTTAAGTGAATCATAGTGTCTGTGAGACTTCTTTTGGATAATTGAAAGAGAGCTAAGCAAGAAAATATTTCAACACTATTTATGCTAGTCATAAATTGATGAAGTCACATGCCATCCATTGAAACTTCATCTCATAAAGTGTCTAACAACTTAAATTGTGTCAGGGAGAAATATGTATGTATAATCAGTAACATTTTTGACTCCATTGCCTAGTAGAAAGAAGGCACTAATCTGCTATATCCCAGAGTAATAAATTCATTATAAATAAAGAATTGATTCAAAAACCTTTCTTTTAATTTGAGTGGTAGGGTTAGTTGTGGTGTCCTTTTGTCTATCCATGTTTACTTGCCATTGTGGATAGACTATTCAGCAGGAAGTTCATTTCAAATCTGCATATCTCATATAGGTTCACCCACCTAGGTCTAGTAGAACCTAAAGAGTAGGATGTTTAATTGCATAATTGGCCTTGTATGTTGTCCAAGAATGTTATAAGGGCTTGGAAAAATCTTATGGTTAAAACATGCATTTTTGAGTACCAACAACTCGTAGTACTTCTAAAAATAAAAAGAAAGATTTTCAAGAAGAAAACCCTAGTACTGTTGACACCCATGTTTCAACTCCTAATAACTTACCAAACAAACCCCCTGAAGCTTGTCGAGACACTTTAGAAACCAATGAAAATGTTCAAACCCCTATACAATCTCCTAAACAAGCCATTAGTCCTCCTGAAGCCCCACTTCCATCTCCAAAAATAACCTCTGTGATAGCATCCCATGAGCCTCATGAAAAACAATCTCCTCATATTTCAAAAGAAGATCGCCCTGTTGAAGAATTTGATAATCAAATGAAGGAAAAGGAAGCTTCTGAATAATTTGAAGATGAGGAGGTTGAATCTTATCCTCCACCTTCTTCGCGTTTCGAAAGAAGGGTAAAGATCCAATGAGTAAACAAGAAAACTTTCTTGAAATGTAGGAAGGAGAAGGGATGGAGGAAGAAGAATAGTTAGTAAGGGCAATGGAAATGTCGAGAATGGAAGAAAAGTTAGAGGAATACAAAAGAAAAATTAAGTTTCTTGAGGAAAAATTAAAAAGGAAAGAAGAAGAGTTACATCAGTCTGTGAATAAAATAGAACAAGTGGAAAAGGAAATTGTAGAAAAAGAAAATATTTTGCAAGGATAGTTAGACAAAATGGAGGAGGCTTTACAGAAAGCTAATGCACAGGCATTAGCAAGTTCAGAGGAAATAGCAAGGTTAACTTTATAGGATATAGAAAGGTTAAGGGAAGAGTTAGCGCAAAAAGAGGAATAGTTAAGACAACAATCGATCAAATTATATTTTCAAGAGGCTTCCACCTCATCTGCTCCACCTGGATAGCCCTCTTTACCTCCTATTCCACCACTTGTTCCAAGAAGATAGCTTTCTCTCACAATAATGAAACTTAAACAAGAAAATTATCAATTAAGAAATCAAAATCAATAGTTAGAGAAAGAAAGAGATGAAGCAAATGAAAGGTTTGGTCAAGTTGTAGAACTGTCCTCTACAATACTGTCCATGAGAAAACCATCAAGTTTATATGCATTGTTTTTGAGGGAAAGATTTCTTCAATGGAAAATCAATCAACTGGTTCTAAAGAGGAAAACGGATTATGATAATGACAATGATTTTCTTGAAGACTTTTAAAGCAATCATCCAACTTTCAAAATCAGATGTGTGAATATTTTCAACATGGTTTTTTCTTATTGGACATTTTCCTCAATCATTTTTGAATGTTTTTATAGGGGAATTGCAAATCAGGTATTTTATATCATTTCTGGAAAATCAAGTTGAATGGGAAAATTGGGTAGCTCAGTACAGAGATGCACAGATGAAATTGGGTATCCCTATGAGAGATGAACCTCTGGTCAATGACTTATAGAGACAAATTCAGATATTTTTCACTATCACAGAATGTAGCACCAGTTTATAGGTAGAATCTATCTAAATAATTCATGTTTTTAGGGATATTCAAAATCATCTTCCATATAGAGCTTTGGTTGTAGAAAGAGATAGGTTTCATAGCATCACAACACCATTCAGAAGAGAACCCATCTCTCCACGAAATATTACCTGGAGTCTCACTAGAGTGAGAGATTTGATAGATGTAATAGAAGAGCAGAAAGACAATTGGATTGGAATGAGATTCAGACTGCCCTTGATCATAATGATTGCACCTACATTAGATGCATCACCATAATTTATAGGGGAAAGTTTGAGATATTAGATAGAAGAAATTGAAACACTAAATGGATATGCTCATCGTAGGATCTTCTTAGAATATATGTTGCAAGATGCTGATTTTGTTGACTTGGTTACCTGGATTGTGAGCAGAAACAAAAATTTGCTAGATCCTCAACCATGAGCATGTGGTTGACAGCAAGAGGGGGAGAATTATGAGTGTTCAAAATGATACTTTAAATGATCATTTTTTGTTCACAAAGACTTTATTATACCGTTAATTAACAATGTTGGCGGTAGAATATATACTTATATGTTTTCTCATTTTACCTTATATTTAACTAATTACGGGATATATTAGAAATAATATTTTGCATTGAATGTCTCACTTTTAATGATGTTAATTATGAAATAACTATTCTATTTGAAATCTTTGTTGTCACATTAGCATCCTATTTTTGAGGATTTTTTTCAAGTGAATGAATGCTTACTTCATGATGTAGATTTGTCAAACTCCCAGTTTAACAACATGGAATCAATCGTGCTACTGATCACTCTATATGGATACTAATTCATCATAATTTTGAATCGACTTCCCTAGTCGGTTTGGAAACTTCTTATTCCAGCTATTATGTGGCAGAATTCTCTTTGATACTTTCAGTTCTATTTTAGTTTTAGTTTTTTGCTTTGTATCTTGGAGGGTAGCGCCATGATTTGAATTCAAATAAGGTATATTCTTATAAATATCCATCCTTAGAGTTAGTTTGGAGTTAGATAAAAAAATTCTTGATATTGTAATGACTGTACTACATAGTTTTGTTCCATTTCCCTACTTGGGCCAATTTGAATGCAAATAAGGAGTTAATTTGAATCTCAGTGTTAAAGGTCCCACCAGTGGAAGAGGAGGGCTCTCTCAACCAAAGGAGGTGACCTTGTTTTGTGTTCTTTTGATTCAGTTAATTTATGTCCAGTTGGTATCAAGTGAAAAGTTAAGAATCTAGATTTATGTTTAATCATTGTTAGTAACTGCATTTACTCATACTTTCTAGATTAGTTCATTGTGTTTTTAAGATAGTTCATTATGCTTCACTGTAAATCAACATTCATTTTTTTACTATAGATTTAAATGTTGTTCATAAGAATTAGACTTAGTTACTATTTTTGAATGCATGATGGTTTTAGTGGAAATAATAATGAATATTGATGGAAGATTAAATCGAAGCTTATTTGGAATTCATTCATGGAATTTAGTGTTGTTTTTTTCTAGATTAATATTTATTTTCTTGCAAGTGTAAAATACTTTCTTTGCAAGTAAATTTAAATTCTGAATTTTAGATTAAGAGTGAATTTAGTTATGTTTTAATTTTTCCATGAATCAATTAAAATTAAATTAGGTGGATTCTCAACTAAGTTACTAGAGCCTGAATGAGCGTTAGTTAAGGGATAAGATAGGGTTATTCTTTAGAGATTGGTTGTTGAGTTCCACTCCTAAGAGCTCATGAAGGCTCCTGAAGGATTCAAACTGAAATCAAAAGGCATTGTTTATAGTGAAAAACCCCTAATCTGTAGATACATCCTTATCACATATAGCTCTAAGACACACCTGGTTCGATAATTGAAAGATTAAATGATGCAAGAAGTGACACCAATGACCTTGCCCATCATGTTGTAGATAACTATTAGGAACCTTTATTTTCTATCAGCTTTCGTGAACATTGATTTTCCATCCATTTATAGTTGAGTTCAGCTAACACTTGATTTTAAGGCTATACTCCAAATGTGTCATGTGAACTCCTATTTTTCACCCATAATCAAATAGGTTTGGAAAATTTGATTTTAGATTTGTTGGCAATAGAAGGGTAGAAAACTGAGAGGGGGGGTTAATCAATTGTCACATAATTTCAAACTTATTAAACTTATTAACCCTTATTCTCATATCTGATTAATAACCTAGAAAGCATAAATCAACAAAACATTAAAAACACACATAACACCAAGATTTTTTCATGGAAACCCTTTTAGGGGAAAAACCATGGTGGAGGTTAATCCACAAGTTTATACTCTGTTAGAAGTATAAGAAGAATAAATGAGGAATGCACTTACATTCAGACACACTACCTAGAGCTCATTGCTCAAATATAAAGGAAGACTCGCTATCTTACAGAAACATTTAGATTAAATCCATCTAAAGAATTTGAATTCAGAAAGTAGTGTCTGTTAATGCTTGATTGTAGTTCTGGTTAAGCACGTGAACACTTCTTCACTCTTCCTCACACTCTGCTCTACCTTCAAATGATCTGAACTTTATTCACACAATTCAATTCATACATGTCTCAAATGAGATAAACCATTGCATATATCTGAAATAAGAAATTACATCGCTTCATGTTGGCTTCAACCAAATAATAATATGAATACAAACTACTAGCCCAAAACAATAAAGATTATTAATGTGAATCCACCAAGGTCAAACACAGCATACTAGAGACCTAAAATAACATCCTCAAACATGAAACACCTTCAAATATTATTCCATGAAGATCCACAACTTGCTTCAAATGCCTTGTTGGCCATGAACACACAAGAGAAAATCTCGGATCACGAGCACAACAATCAATGCAGGCATGCAACATAGATAGAGCATGATCTAGAAACATCAACAATCATCATAGGAGCATACCCAACAACTTAGATTACTAGAATCATATTATCTTCTTCCAGGAACACCAGCTACAATAATAGAATAACTATTTGAACACAAAAACTCATAACTTGCTCAAATATTCATGCGCGCCTCTAAAAATTTTAGAGAATAAACTAGATAGGCTCGACAACAAACCCTTTAATCTGCAAAATCTGATCATCAAAATACTGAACTTTCCAACATACTGAAATTCACTTCTTCAAAGCCAACCTTCAATAGATTTTATTACAATTTTCTCAATATTCCTTGACATATACAGCCTTAAAGACATCAATGCTAATAGTGTTGACATCAATGCTAATAGTGATGACATCAATGACAACCAAATATCAGCAACACAACAACAACATCCAACAATCTCCCCCTTTGGCATTGATGGCAACACATGATGTGAAAAACACCATCAACACAACTAACTTCAGCACTTACTCCCCCTTAGGTTCTGACTCTTTTCTCATGGCTCTTCTCCCCTTCTCTTCTCCTCTTTTCATACTTTTCCACAGTACTCTTCTCCCCCTTTGACATCAATGGAAAAGGTACACACAAGCTCTAAACCACATATATGAAACATTTGACTACTCCCCCTAAGTAGCAGCCACCACAACATCAATTTGAAACAAGATATGATTGATAATGGACGGATGGATGTAATGTCTTGCACCTTAGTTCTAGTTAGGAGGGAAAATCACCCCTAACTTCCCTATGAGATACTCAAAATTATCCTTAGGCAACAACTTATTAAATATGTCTTCATTTTGTAACTTAGTAGGCACATACTCCAGTTTGACTTCCTTATCACTCACCTTGTCTCTCAAAAAGTGATATTTCCTAGATATATGCTTGCTCTTTGAATGCAGCATTAGATTCTTAGAAATGTTAATGGCACTTGAATTATCATAGAATATAGCAATAGGTTCATCATACACAACTTGCATATCTTTCAACATCTACTTCATCCACATTACTTGAGTACAATTGTTAGCAGCAACAATGTATTTTTCCTCTATAGTAGACAACGAAATGGCATTCTTCTTTTTATTTAACCATGAAATCAGCTTCTTCCCCAAGAAGAATGCACCACCACTAGTACTTTTTATGTCATTCACATCTCCTACCCAATCAGCATTAGTAAAGGAACTCAAAGTAAGATAATAATATTTAGGATACCATAGGCCAAAATCATCTACTACCTTCAAGTATCTAAAAATTCTCTTCACAACAATCACATGAGATTCGTTAGGATCAGCTTAAAATCTTGCAACAATACATACAAAATTCATGATATCAGGTCTAGTTTGAGTCAAATAAAGCAATCCACCAATCATTGATTTGTATCTAGTTTTATTTTCCTTCAGAGAATCATCATCTATTGTCAGCTTACATTTGGTCACCATGGGTGTACCGACTGGCTTTGAATCTTCCATACCAAATTTCTTTAGTAGTTCTTTCACATACTTGGCTTGAGATATAAATATCCCTTTATCTCACTGAGTGATTTTCAATACCAAAAAGAATTTCATCTCACCAATTATTGACATCTCAAACTCATTATGCATCTCATCAGCAAACTTCATGCACAAACCATCATCTTCTCCAAAAATGATATCATCAACAAAGACTTCCACAATCAAATCTTTATCATCATCAATCTTGAAATAAAAATTACTATCAGCACTACCTTTCTTAAATCCAAGCTTCAGCAAATACTTGTCCAATCTAGCATACAGAGCTCTTGGGGATTTCTTGAGTCCATACAATGCTTTCTTCAGTCGATAACCCATATCTCCATGATCAGTCAATTGAAATCCATCAATTTTTTCAACATACACTTCTTCATTCAGTTCACCATTTAGAAATGTTGACTTCACATCCATCTGATAAAACTTGTAGTTTTTGTAAGCAGGATAAGCAAGAAACAGTCTCATAGCTTCAATTTTAGCAACAAGAGCAAAATTTTCTTCAAAGTCAATTCCCTCCATCTAAGAGTATCCTTTACATGCCAGTCTTTCTTTGTTTTTTATAACTTCACCTTGTTCATTCAATTTATTTCTAAAGACCCATTTAGTTCCAATTACATTTTTGTCCTTAGGTCTAGGAACAAGAATCCATATATCATTCTTCATAATTTGTTATAGTTCTTCTTTCATTGCTTCAATCCAATGTTCATCTTTGCATGCTTCATTTACATTACTTGGCTTAGTCTTTGATATCAAACAGTACTCTTCAGCAATTCTTCTCCTAGTTTGAACACCTTTGTTCTTATCACCTATAATCTGATTTTTTGAATGATTTAATATCACATACCTTGGATTCTTAGAATTTTCTTGAACTTCTGTCTCTTGTGATCTCTCTTCTACACTTTCACTTATTTATCCTTTCTCTTGATCTTCTTGATTCACTGGATTGATTTGCACTTGATTTGAAGTCACTAAAATTTTGCTTGTACTGTCATTATGATCATCAGAATCATATCCACAAGTTCTAGATGGTGTAACAATGTCTTCATCAACCTTAACATTTTCACTTTCAACCATTTTCTTCAATATCTTATTGTAGCATCGATAGGCCTTACTTTTAGTAAAATAACCAAGAAAGATTCCTTCGTCACTCCTAGCATCAAACTTTCCTATATCTTCATCTCTTCTGATATAACATTTACTCCCAAAGATTTTGAAATATCTAATAATAGGCTTATGACCAAACCATAGCTCGAAAGGGGTCTTTCTAGTATCACCTTTGATTTGTACTCAGTTTAGGATATTAACAGTAGTATTCATAGCTTCTCTCCAATAGATATGAGCAACATTTCCTTCCAACATCATAGTTCTAGTAGCATCTAGAATTGTCTTGTTCTTCCTTTCCACAACTCCATTTTGTTGAGGGGTCCATGGTGCAGATAATTATGTCTTTATCCCATGCACTTCAGAAAAATAATTAAATTCATCGGAAGTAAATTCACCACCTCTATCCGATCTCAGACACTTAATCTTCAAACCTATCTCTATCTCAACTTTAGCCTTAAATATCTTGAACTTCTCTAGAACTTCAGATTTTTCCCTTAAGAAGACAACCCACATCAATCTAGAATGATCATCAATAAGCAACTTGAAATACTTGTCTCCTTGTAGAATTTTGATTCTAGCAGGACCACACAGATCAGTATACACAAGTTCCAATACTCCCTTTGAACAATATTGTTTGCTTCCGAATGAAACTGTAGTTTGCTTTCCTAACAAACACTCCTTACATATGGAGTTAGTAGGCTTTATCAACTTAGGAAGATCTCTCATTGCCTCAGTACAACTTATCTTGATAATATTGTCAATTTTACATGATTTATTCTCCTATGCCACAACCAAATTTCATCAACTTGAGCAATCAAACAGCTCTTACTAGCAGCATTCAGGTGAAAAATGTTACCTTTTTTTTGTACCTGAAGCAATCACATTTCCAGAACTTCCTAATATTCTACACTTTTCATCCTTGAATTGAAGATTGTATCCCTTATCAACCATTTGTCTGACACTTAAAATATTATGCTTCAAACCTTCAACATAAATAACATCATCAGTGTTATGCTGACTATCAAAAGAAATACATCCTCTGCCACAAATTATACCACCAATGTTATCACGAAATCTTACAACACCACCATCAAACTTTTCCAGGCTTACAAATTTACTTTTATCACCTGTCATGTGATGTCAACATCCACTATCAATTACCCATTCATCCTTCTCTTCAACTCAAGCAACTAGGGCTTCCTCCACATTTGTACAACTAGCAGATTCAGTAGACACGGGACTATTTTCCTTGATAGCAATAAACATACACTCATCTTCACTTCCATTCCCTTTATCAGATTCATCATCTATCACACCTTCATCAGCAGCATAATAACACTTCTTTTGAAATTTAGGCTTCTAAGGTCTTGACTTAGGAACTCTTTCTGGACACCTTGATGCAAATGACCTATCTTATTGCAAGATAAGCATTTAATAGGCAATTTCCCTTTATAGTTACCTTCTCCTCTGGCTTCTCTTTTGACAATAAGTGCTTCAAGCTCATTCAGTTCTCTTTCTTCTTCTTCAATTTGTCTCAATTCTTCCTCATACCTAGATACCTTTCTAGAAGAAATTTTACCTAGATCATATCTCTACTTTTCTCTTCTAGAAGTAGTAGCTTCAAATGCAGATTCTATCTTAGGAAGGGCATCACCAAATTCACTCAAATCAAAAGCAGTAAGTTTATTAATCAACATATCGCTGGTTACATTTTTCACAGTACTGAGCTCATCAAAAGTTGTAGCCTTGACTTTGTATACAAGAGGCAAGGATCTAAGCACTTTACCAACAATATCTGATTCATCCAACTATCCACTAGCACATCTGATCCACACACAAGTTCATTAAATCTTTGCATTAAATTAGTAATATTCTCATCATCGCCCATTTTCAAAAAATCATATTTCCCTTTCAAACTTCGTAGCTTAGCAATCTTCACATTAGCATCACTTTCATACAAGGTTTACAAATTTTTCCAGATATCATAAGTAGTCTTTAGCTCCATAACATTCATCATCTCAGAATCAATCAAAGTACTCAGCAATGCTTCCTTAGCCCTGATATTGTATTCAGCATCCCTAATCTCAGCAGTAGTAGTAGGACCATTTTGAGGAATAACATACCTATTACATGTAATGTTCCAGTAGGATTCACCAATGCATCTCAGATGACACTCCATTTGAGTCTTCCACAGAGAATAGTTTGTTCCATCAAATCTCGGACTATCCTTCTTATATGTCACCATCCCAGATCACCTTAAGTTGTTAAACTTCTTCCAAGGAACCTGTTATGATACTAATTGTTGGCAACACAAGGGCAGACAACTAAGAGGGGGGGTGAATCAGTTGTCACAGAATTTCAAACTTATTAAACTTATTAACCCTTATTCTCATATCCGATTAATAACCATGAAAGCATAAATCAAAAAAACATTAGGAAACACACATAACACCAAGATTTTTGCGTGGAAACCATGTTAGGTGGAAAACCACGGTGGAGGTTAATCCAAAATTTTATACTCTATTAGAATTATAAGAAGAATAAATGATGAATGCACTTGCATTCATGCACATTTCCTAGAGCCCACTACTCAAATACAAAGGAAGATTCACTATCTAATAGAAACATGCAGATTAAATCCATCTGAAGATTTTGAACTGAGAAAGTAGGATCTGCTAATTCCTAATTACAATCAGGTTAAGCACATGAACACTTCTTCACTCTTCTTCACTCTTCTTCACACTTTTCTCTACCTTTGAATGATCAAAACTTTATTCACACATAGCACTCACACACTTCACTTCATACATGTCTCAAATGAGATAAACCATCACATATATATATCTGCAACAAGAAATTGCATCGCTTCATGTCCGCTTCAACAAAATAATAATACGAATACAAATTGTCGGCCCAAAACAATAAATATTATTAATGCAAATCCACCAAGGTCGGCCACAACATAGTAGAGACCTAAAATAGCATCCTCGAACACAAAACACCTTCAAAGATTATTCCACGATAATCCACAACATGCTTCAAATGCCCTATCGGCCATGAACATGAAAAACATGAACACGCAAGAGAAAATCTTGGATCATCAGCACAACGATCAATGTAGATGTGCAACACAGATAGAGCGTGATCTAGAAACATCAACAATCATCACAGGAGCATACACAACAACTCATATTACTAGAATCACATTATCTTCTTCCAGGAACACCAGCTACAGTAACAGAATAATTGTTTGAACACATAATCTCATAAATTGATCAAATCTTCATGCACACCTCTTAAAATTTTGGAGAATAAACTAGATAGGGTCAACAACAAACCCTTTAATCTGCAACTTTTGATCATCAACATACTAAAATTTCCATCATACTAAAACTTCATTGCTTCACAGAAAACCTTCAACATATTTAATTATAATTTTCTCAATATCCTCCAAATATACAACCTTAAAGACATCAACGACAACCACATATCAGAAACACAACAACAACATCCAACAAGATTGTGTTGTAGATGACTACTAGAAACCTTTATTTTCTATCAGCTTTTGTGAACGTTGATTTTTCATTGATTTACAGCCTAGTTCGGCTAACACCTGATTTTACAGATACATTCTGGTTGTGTCATGTGAACTCCCATTTTTCACCCATAATAAACCAATTTTTGAGAACTTTGATATTAGATCATGTTGTAGATGACTATTAGGAACCTTTGTTTTCTATTAGCTATTGTGAACATAGATTTTCCATCGATTTAAACCCAAGTTCATCTAACACCTAATTTTAAGGCTACATTGTAGTTGTGCCATGCGATATCCCATTTTTCACCCATAATCAACCAAGTTTGGAGAACTTTGATTTTAGATTGTGTTGTAGATGACTATTAGGAAACTTTATTTTCTATCAGCTTTCATAAACATTGATTTTCTATCGATTGAGAGTCAGGTTTGGCTAACATCTGATTTTAAGGCTACATTCCAGCTATGTCATCCGAACTCCCATTTTTCACCCATAATCAACAAAGTTTGGAGAATTTTGATTTTAGATTGTACTTTATATGACTATTAGGAACCTTTATTTTCCATCGACTTTACTGAATGATTATTTTCCTTTGATTTACAATCGAGTTTGGTTAACACCTGATTTTAAGGCTACGTTGCAGTTGTGTCATGCGAACTCCCATTTTTCACCCATAATCTACCAAGTTTAGAGAACTTTGAAATAGAATGTGTTGTCGATGACTATTGGGAACCTTTATTTTCTATCATCTTTTGTGAACGTTGATTTTCCATTTATTTAAAGCCAAAATCAGCTCACACCTAATTTTAAGGCCACATTGCAACTGTATCATGCAAACTCCCATTTTTCACCTATAATCAACCAAGTTTGGAGAAATTTGATTTTAGATTGTATTGTAGATGACTATTAGGAACTTTTTTTTCTATTTACTTTCGTGAACGTTGATTTTGCATTGATTTAAAGCCAAGTTCAGGTAACACCTAATTTTAAGGCTACGTTGTAATTGTATGAGGTGAACTCCCATTTTTCACCCATAATCAACCAAGTTTGGAGAAATTTGGTTTTAGATAGTATTTTACATGACTATTAGGAAAAAAAAATCTTTATTTTCTTTCGTGAATGTTGATTTTGCATTGATTTATAGCCAAGTTCAGCTAACACTTGATTTTAAGGCTACATTGCAGCTATGTCATGCAAACTCCCATTTTTCACCCATAATCAACCAAGTTTGGAGAATTTTTATTTTAGATTGTGTTGTAGATGACAATTAGGAACTTATGTTTTCTATTTTCTTTCGTGAACATTGATTTTGCATTGATTTATATCCAAGTTCAGCTAACACCTAATTTTAAGGCTACGTTGCAGCTGTGTCATGCAAACTCCCATTTTTCACCCATAATCAACAAAGTTAGGAGAAATTTTATATTAGATTCTGTGGTGGATGACTATTCGGAACCATTATTTTCTATCGACTTTTTTGAATGTTGATTTTCTATTGATTTACAGCCAAGTTTGGCTCACTTGAATTAAGCCTATATTATAGCTGTGTCATGTGAAATCCCATTTTTCACCCATAATCAACCAAGATTGGAGAACTTTAATTTTAAATTGTTTTGTAGATAACTATTACGAACCTTTATTTTATATCGGCCTTTGTGATCATTAATTTTCCATCCATTTATAGCTGAGTTTGGCTAACACTGTATTTTAACACTATATTCCAGTTGTGTCATGACAACTCCCATTTTTCACCCATAATCAACCAAGTTTGTAAAACTTTGATTTTAGATTGTATTGTAGATTACTATTAGGAACCTTTATTTTCTATATTATTTCATGAACATTGATTTTTTCATCGATTTACTATTGAGCTTAGCTAACACCTAATTTCAAAGCTACGATGCAGTTGTGTCATTTGAACTCCCATTTTTCACCCATAATCAACCAAGTTTGAAGAACTTTGATTTTAGATTGTGTTGTAGATGACTATTAGGAACCTTTATTTTCTATCAACTTTTGTGAACGTTGATTTTCCATCGATTTACAACCGAGTTTGGCTAACACCTGATTTTAAGCCTACATTCTAGTTATGTCATGTTAACTCCCATTTTTCAAGCATAATCATCAAATTTTGGAGAACTTTGATTTTAGATTGTGTTGTAGATGACTATTAGTTACCTTTATTTTCTATCATCTTTCATGTACATTTATATTCCTTCGATTTATAGCCAAGTTCATCTAACATCTACTTTTAAGGGTACGTTGCAGCTGTGTCATGCAAACTCGCATTTTTCACCCATGATCAACCAAGTTTGGATAAATTTCATTTTAGATTGTTTTTTAGATGACTATTAGGAACCTTTATTTTTCCATCGACTTTCGTGAATGTAGATTTTCCATCAATTTATGGCTGATTTCAGCTAACACCTAATTTTAAGGCTATGTTGCAACTGTCATGCCAACTCCAATTTTCCAACCATAATCAACCAAGTTTTGAGAACTTTGATTTTAAATTTTGTTGTAGATGACTATTACGAACCTTTTTTTTTCTTTCGACATTCGTCAACTTTGAATTTCCATCGATTTATAGTTGAGTTTGGATAACACCTGAATTAACGATACGTTGCAATTGTGTCCTAAGAACTCCCATTTTTCACCCAAAATTAAAAAAAATTGGATTACTTTGATTTAATATTGCGTTGTAGATGACTATTAGAAACCTTTATTCTCTATCAAATTTCATGATCATTCATTTTGCATCAATTTAAAAGTGAGTTCAGCTAACACCTAATTTTAAGGCTACATTGCATCTTTGTCAAGCGAACTCCCATTTTTAAGCCATAATCAACTAAGTCTGGAGATCTTTAAGTTTATATTGTGTTGTAGATAACTATTATGAACCTATATTTTCTATCGGCTTTGGTGATCTTTGATTTTCCATCGATTTATAGCCGATTTTAGGTAACACTTGATTTTTAAGGCTACATTACAGTTGTGTCATATGAACTCCCATTTTTCACCCATAATAAACCAAGCTTTGAGACCTTTGATTTTAGATTATATTGTAGATGACTATTAGGAACCTTTATTTTCTATCGACTTTCATGAACATTGATTTTCCATCCATTTATAGTGGGTTTGGCTAACACCTAATTTGAGGCTGCATTATAGCTCTATCATGTGAACTCCCATTTCTCACCCATAATCAACCAAGTTTGAAGAACTTTGATTTTAGATTGTCTTGTAGATGACTATTAGGAAGCTTCATTTTCTATCGACTTTCGTGATTGTTAATTTTCCATCGATTTACAGCCAAGTTCAGCTAACACCTGATTGTAAGGCTATGTTGCAGCTATGTCATCATGCAAACTCCCATTTTTCACCCATAATAAACCAATTTTGGAGATCTTTCATTTTAGATTGTGTTGTAGATGACTATTAGGAACCTGGATTTTCTATCAGCTATTGTGATCTTCGATTTTCCATCGATTTACAGGTTATTTTAGGTAAAACCAAATTTAAAGGCTACATTTCAGCTGTGTCATGTGAACTAACATTTTTCACCCATAATCAACCAAGTTTGGAGAACTTTTATTTTAGATTGTGTTGTAGATGACTATTAGGAACCTTTATTTTCCACCGACTTTCATTAACGTTGATTTTCCATTGATTTACAATCAAGTTCGGCTAACACCAGATTTAAGGGTACATTGCAGCTCTATCATGCGAACTCCCATTTTCAACCATAATCAACCAAGTTTGAAGAAATTTGATCTTAAATTGTGTTGTAGAAGACTATTAGGAACCTTTATTTTCTATCGACATTCATGAACATTGATTTTCCATTGATTTATAGTCGACTTTGACTAACTCCTAATTGTAAGGCTACATTCCAGCTGTGTCATGTGAACTCCCATTTTTCACCCATAATCAACCAAGTTTGGATAACTTTGATATTAGATTGTGTTATAGATGACTATTCAAAAGCTTTATTTTCTATTAGCCTTTGTGAACGTAATTTTTCCATAGATTTACAGTCATGTTCATCTAACACCTGATTCTAAGGCTATGTTGTAGTTATGTCATGCGAACTCCAATTTTTCACCCATAATCAACCAAGTTTGAAGAACTTTGATATTAGATTATGTTGTAGATGACTATTAGGAACCTTTATTTTCTATCAGCTTTCTTAAACATTGATTTTTCATCGATTGAGAGTTGAGTTCGGCTAACACCAGATTTTAAGGCTACATTTCAGATGTGTCATGTGAACTCCTATTTTTCACCCATAATCAACAAAGTTTGAAAATGTTTGATTTTAGATTGTATTATAGATGATTATTAGGAACCATCATTTTCAATCAGCTTTTGTGAATGATGATTTTCCTTCGATTTACAATCGAGTTCGGTTAACACCTGATTTTAAGGCTACATTACAGATGTATCATGTGAACTCCCAATCTTCACCCAAAATCAACAAAGTTAGAAGAAATTTGATTTTAGATTGTGTTGTAGATGACTATTACGAAACTTTATTTTGTATTAGCTTTCGTGAATATTGATTTTCCATCGATGTATAGCTAGTTTTATCTTACACCATATTTTAATGCTATGTTGCAGCTGTGTCATGCAAATCTCCCACTTTTCACCCAAAATCAACCAAGTTTGGAGAAATTTGATTTTATATTGCATTGTAGATGACTTTTAGGAACCTTTATTTTCTATCAGCTTTTGTGAATGTTGACTTTCTATCAATTTAGAACTGATTTTGGTTAACACCTAATTTTAAGGCTACATTGTAGCTATGTCATGCGAAATCTCATTTTTAGCCCATAATCAACAAAGCTTGGAGAACTTTTATTTTAGATTGTGTTGTAAATGACTATTAGGAACCTTTATTTTCTATCAGATTTTGTCAACATTGATTTTCCATCGATTTACCATTGAGTTCAGCCAACACTTGATTTTAAGGCTACGTTGCAGCTGTATAATGTGAACTCCCATTTTTCACCCATAATCAACCAACTTTGGAGAACTTTGATTTTAGATTTCGTTGTAGATGACTATTACTAACCTTTATTTTTTATCAACTTTCATGAATGTTGATTTTCCATCGATTTACAGCCGAGTTTGGCTAACACTTGATTAAAGGCTACATTGCACCTCTATCATGTGAACCATTTTTCACCCATAATCAACCAAATCTGAAGAACTTTGATTTTAGATTTTTTTGTAGATGACTATTAGGAACCTTTCTTTTCTATCAGCTTTCATTAACATTGAATTTCCATTGATTTAGAATTGAGTTCAGCTAACACCTGATATTGAGGGTACATTGTAGTTGTGTCATGTGAACTACCATTTTTCACCCATAATCAACCAAGTTTGGAGAACATTGGTTTTAGATTATGTTCTAGATTACTACTAGGAACCTTTTTTTTATCAATTTTTGTGAACGTTGATTTTCAAATGATTTACAGCCAAGTTCAGCTAACACCTAATTTTAAGGATATGTTCCAACCATGTCATGTGAACTTGCATTTTTCACCTAGAATCAACAAAGTTTGGAGAACTTTGATTTTAGATTTTTTTGTAGATGAATATTAGTAACCTTTATTTTCTAGTGGCTTTCGTGATTATTGATTTTCCATCGATTTACAACTGAGTTCAGCTAACACCTTCTTTTAAGGCTATGTTGCAACAGTATCATGTGAACTCCAATTTTTCACCCATAATCAACCAAATTAGGAAAAAAAATATTTTAGATTGTGTTGTAGATGACTATTAGGAACGTTCATTTTCTATCAGCTTTCATGAACAGTTATTTTCCATTGATTTACAACCAAGTTTGGTTAAAACCTTATTTTAAAGCTATGTCGTAGTTGTGTCATGTGAACTCCCATTTTTCACCCATGATCAACCATGTTTGGATAAATTTGATTTTAGATTGTGTTGTAGATGACTATTAGGAACCTTTATTTTCTATCGTCTTTCGTGTATGTTGACATATATCGATTTATAGTTGAGTTCACATAACAGATGATTTTAAGGTTACGTTGCAGCTATGTCATGTAAACTCCCTTTTTTTACCCATAATCAACAAATTTAGAGAACTTTGACTTTAGATTGTGTTGTAGGTGACTATTAGGAACCTTTATTTTCTATCGGCTTTCATGAATGTTGATTTTCCATCAATTTACATCAGAGTTTGTATAACACTTAATTTTAAGGCTACATTGCAGCTATGTCATGTGAACTCCCATTTTTTCACCCATAATCAACCAAGTTTTGAGAACTTTGATTTTAGACTATTTTGTAAATGACTATTATGAACGTTTATTATCTATCGGCTTTCGTGAACAATGATTTTCCATTGATTTATAGCTGAGTTCATATAACACCTGATTTTAAGGCTACATTGCAGTTGTGTCATTTGAACACCAATTTTTCATCCACAATAAACCAGTTTTGGAGAAATTTGATTTTAGATTGTGTTGTTGATGACTATTAGGAACCTTTATTTTATATTGACTTTTACTATCATGGATTTTGCATCAATTTACAAGCGAGTTCAGGTTACACCTAATTTTAAGGCTACCTTGTAGCTGTGTCATGTGAACTCCCATTTTTCACCCATAATCAACCAAGTTTGGAGATCCTTGATTTTAGATTGTGTCTTAGATGACTATTAGGAACCTTTACTTTCTATCGGCTTTTGTGATCTTTTATTTTCCATCGATTTACAGCCGAGTTCAGCTAACACCTGCTTTTAAGGCTACTCTACAGTTGTGTCATGCGAACTCCCATTTTTCACACGTAATCAACCAAGTTTGGAGAAACTTTGATTTTAGATTGTTTTGTAGATGACTATTAGGAGCCTTTATTTTTTATCGGATTTCATGAATGTTGATTTTCCATTTATTTATAGCCGAGTTTGATTAATACCTAATTTTAAGGCTATGTTATGGCTATGTCATGCAAACTCCCATTTTTCACCCATCATCAACCAAGTTTAAAGAACTTTGATTTTATATTGTGTTGTAGATGAATATTCAGAACCTTTATTTTCTATCGGATTTCTTGAACTTTGATTTTCCATCTATTTACAACCAAGTTCGACTAACCCCTGATTTTAAGGCTAGTTGCAGTGGTCATGCGAATTCCCATTTTTCACCAATAATCAACCAAGTTTGGAGATCTTTGATTTTAGATTTTGTTGTAGATGACTATTAGGAACTTGTACTTTCTAGTAGCTTTATTGAACCTTTATTTTCCATTGATTTACAGCTAAGTCTGACTAACAATTGATTTTAAAGCTACGTTGTAGTTGTGCCATGCGAACTCCCATTTTTAACCGATAATCAACTAGCATTGGAGAACTTTAATTTTAAATTATGTTGTAGATTACTATTAGGAACCTTTATTTTCTATCGACTTTCATGAACATTCATTTTCCATCGATTTACAGTGGAGTTCGGCTAACACCTGATTTAAGGCTACATTGCAGTTGTGTCATGCGAACTCCCATTTTTTACCCATAATCAACCAAGTTTGGAGAACTTTGATTTTAGATTTTGTTTTAGGTGACTATTAGAAACCTTTATTTTCTATTGGCTTTCGTGAACAATGATTTTCCATCGATTTATAGCTGAGTTAGACTAACAGCTAATTTTAAGGCTATGTTTCAACTATCATGTGAACTCCCATTTTTCAACCATAATCAACCAAGTTTGGAGAACTTTGTTTTTAGATTGTGTTGTAGATTACTATTAGGAACATTGATTTTATATCAACTTTCATGAATGTTGATTTTCCATCGATTTATAGCCGAATTCGGCTAACACCTTATTTAATTGTACGGTATAGCTGTGTCATGCGAACTCCTAATTTTCACCTATAACCAAAAAAGTTGGGAGAACTTTTATTTTATATTGTGTTCTAGATGACTATTACGAAATTTTATTTTCTATCAAATATCATGAACATTTATTTTCCATCGATTTACAATCTAGTTTGGCTAACACCTGATTTAAGGCTATGTTGTAGTTGTTTCATGAGAACTCCCATTTTTCACCCATAATCAACCAATTTTGAAGAAATTTGATTTTAGATTGTGTTTTACATGACTATTAGGAACCTTTATTTTCTATCATATTTCATGAACATTGCATTTCCATCGATTTACAGCCGAGTTTAGATAACACTTGATTTTAAGGCTATGTTGCAGCTGAGTCATGTGAACTACCATTTTTCACCTATAATCAACCAAGTTTGGAGAACTTTAATTTTATATTGTGTTGTAGATGACTATTAGGAGCCTTTATTTTCCATTAGCTTTCGTGATTGTTGATTTTCCATCGATTTACAATTGATTTCAGCTAACACCTAATTTTAAGGCTACGTTGCAGCAGTGTCATGCTTACTCCAATTTTTCACCCATAATCAACCAAGTTTGGAGAAATTTCATTTTATATTGTGCTGAAAATAACTATTAGGACCTTTATTTTCTATCAGCTTTCGTGAATGTTGATTTTCCATCGATTTACAGCTGTGTTCGGTTAACATTTGATTTAAGGCTACGTTGCACTTGTGTCACGTGAACTCCCATTTTTCACCAATGATCAACCATGTTTGGATAAATTTAATTTTAGATTGTGTTGTAGATGAATATTAGGAAGCTTTATTTTCTATGGGATTTCGTGAACATTGAGTTTCCATCTATTTACAACTGATTTTGGCTAACACTTGATTTTAAGGCTAGGTTGCAGCTGTGTCATACCAACTCCCATTTTTAACCCATAATCAACCAGAATTGGAGAAATTTTATTTAAAATTGTGTTGTAGATGACTATTAAGAACCTTTATTTTCTATCATATTTTGTGAACGTTGACATGCATCGATTTATGGTCGAGTTCAACTAACACTTGATTTTAAGGCTACGTTGCAACCGTGTCATGCGAACTCCCATTTTCACCCATAATCAACCAAATTTAGAGAACTTTGACTTTATATTGTCTTGTAGATGACTATTAGGAACCTTTATTTTCTATCAGCTTTCGTGAATGTTGGTTTTCCATCAATTTACAACAAAGATCGGCCAACACTTGATTTTAACGCTACATTCTAGCTATGTAATGAGAACTCCCATTTTTCACCCATACTCAACAAAGACTGGAGAAATTTGATTTTATATTGTGTTGTAGATGACTATTGGAAAACATTATTTTCTATTTTCTTCCGTGAATGTTGATTTTCCTTCGATTTACATGAGTTCGGCTAACACCTGATTTTAAGGCTACATTACAACTATGTAATGTGAACTCCCATTTTTCACCCATAATCAACAAACATTGGAGAAATCTTATTTTAGATTGTGTTGTTGATAACTATTAGGAAACTTTATTTTCTCTTGGCTTTCGTGAATGTTGATTTTCCATCGATTTACAGCCGAGTCTAGCTAACAACTGAGTTAAGGCTACATTGCAACTTTGTCATGTGAACTCCCATTTTTTACCCATAATCAACCAAGTTTGAAGAGCTTTCATTTTATATTATAATGTAGATGACTATTAGGAACTTTAATTTTCTATTGGCTTTTGTGAATATTGATTTTCCATCAATTTACATCCAAGTTCGGTTAACACCTAATTTTAAGCTATGTTGTAGTTGTGTCATGTGAACTCCCATTTTTCACCCACAATCAACCAAGTTTTTAGAAGTTTAATTTTATATTATGTTGTAGATGACTATAAGGAACCTTTAGTTTCTATCGACCTTCGTGAATGTTGATTTTCCATCGATTTAAAGCGGAGTTCAGCTAACACCTTATTTTTAGGCTATCTTGCAACTCCGTCATGCGAACTCCCATTTTTCACCCTTAATGAACCAATTTTGTAGAAATTTAATTTTAGAGTATCTTGTAGATGACTGTTAGGAACCTTTATTTTCTATCAACTTTCGTGAATGTTGATTTTCCATCGATTTACAACCCAATTCGGCTAACATCGGATTTTAAGGCTATGTTGGAGCTGTGTCATGTGATCTCCCATTTTTCACCAAAAATCAACCAATTTTGGAGAACTTTGATTTTAGATTGTGTTGTACATTACTATTAGGAACCTTTATTTTCTATCGGCTTTCGTGAACGTTGATTTTCCATCGATTTACAGTCGAGTTTAGCTAACACCTGATTTAAAGCTACATTGTAGTTGTGCTATGCGAACTCCCATTTTTCACCCATAATCAACCAAGTTTGAAGAAGTTTGATTTTATATTGCGTTTTAGATGACTATTATGAACCTTTATTTTCTATCGGATTTTGTGAATGTTGATTTTCCATCGATTTTAAACCAAGTTCAGCTAACACTTTATTTAAGGGTACATTACAATTGTGTCATGTGAACTCCTATTTTTTACCTATAATCAAAAAAATTTGGAGAAATTTGATTTTAGATTGTGTTATAGATGACTATTAGGAACCTTTATTTTCTATTGGCTTTCGTCAACATTGGTTTTCCATATATTTATAGTCGAGTTCAGCTAACACTTGATTTTAATGCTACATTGCAATTGTGTCATGCAATCTCCCATTTTTCACCCAAAATCAACCAAATTTAAAGAAATTTGATTTTAGATTGTGTTGTAAATGACTATTAGGAATGCTTATTTTCTATCAACTTTTGTGAACGTTGATTTTCCATCGATCTAGAGTTGAGTTTGGCTAACACCTAATTTTAAGGCTATGTCGTAGTTGTGTCATGCGAACTCCCATTTTTTACCCATAATCAACCATGTTTGGGAAATTTTGATTTTAGATTGTGTTGTATATAAATATTAGGAACATTTATTTTCTATTGGATTTCATGAATGTTTATTTTCCATCGATTTACAACCGAGTTCAACTAACACCTAATTTTAAGGCTATGTTGTAGTTGTCTCATGCGAACTCCCATTTTACACCCATAATCAACCAACATTGGAAAACTTATATTAAATTGTGTTGTAGATGGCTATTAGGAACATTAATATTCTATCGGCTTTTGTGAATGTTGATTTTCCATCAATTTATAGAGGGGTTCGGTTAACACTTGATTTTAAAGATAGATTGCAGCAATGTCATGTGATCTCCCATTTTTCACCCAAAATCAACCAAGTTTGGAGAACTTTGATTTTAGATTGTATTGTAGAAGAATTTTAGGAACCTTTATTTTATATCGACTTTCGTGAACGTTCATTTTCCATAAATTTACAACTAAGTTCGCTAACACATAATTTAAGGATACGTTGTAGATGTGTCATGCGAACTCCAATTTTTCACCCATAATCAACCAAGTTTCAAGAAGTTTAATTTTAGATTATGTTGTAGATGACTATTAGGATCCTTTATTTTCTATCGACTTTCATGAACATTGATTTTTCATCAATTTACAGTTGAGTTTGGCTAACACCTGATTTAAGGCTACATTCCATCTTTGTCATACGAACTCCCATTTTTCACCCATAATAAACCATGGTTGGAGAAATTTGATTTTAGATTGTGTTGTAGATGACTATTAGGAACCTTTATTTTGTATTATCTTTTGTGAGCATTGATTTTCTATCAATTTATAGCTGATTTTGACTAACACCTAATTTGAAGGCTACGTTTCGTTGTGTCATGCAAACTCCCATTCTTCACCCATAATCAACCAAGTTTGGAAAACTTTGATTTTAGATTATTTTGTAGATGATTTTTGGGATCATTTCTTTTCTATGGGCTTTTGTGAACGTTAATTTTCCATCGATTTATAGCTGAGTTCAGCTAACACCTTATTTTAAGGCTATGTTGCAGTTGTGTCAAGCGATCTCCCATTTAGGCTAACACCTGATTTTAAGGCTACATTGCAACTATCTAATGTGATCTCCAATTTTTTACCCAAAATCAACCAAGCTTGGAGAATTTTTATTTCAGATTGTGTTGTATATGATATTAAGAAACCTTATTTTCTATCAAATTTCGTGAACGTTGATTTTCCATCAATTTACAATCGAGTTTGATTAACACCTGATTTTAAGGATACATTCTAGTTATGTCATATGAACTCCCATTTTTCACCCATAATCAACCAAGTTTAGAGAACTTTAATTTTAGATTATGTTGTAGATGATTATTAGGAACCTTTATTTTCAATTGGCTTTGTTGAAGGTTGATTTCCCATCAATTTATAGTCAAGTCCGGCTAACACCTAATTTTAAGGCTACATCCCTGATGTGTCATGTGAACTTCCATTTTTCACCCAAAATCAACCAAGTTTGGAGAACTTTGATTTTAGATTGTGTTGTAGTAGATGACTATTAGGAACCTTTATTTTAGATTGTGTTGTAGTAGATGACAATTAGGAACCTTTATTTTCTATCGGCTTTGGTGAACATTCATTTTACATCGATTTACAGTCGAGTTCAGCTAACATTTATAGTCAAGTTCGGCCAACACCTGATTTTAAGGCTACATTCCAACTGTGTCATGTGAACTCCAATTTTTTACCCATAATCAACCAAGTTTGGAGAACTCTGATTTTCAATTATGTTGTAGATGACTATTAGGAACCTTTATTTTCTATCTACTTTCATTAACATTAATTTTCCATCGATTTATAGTCGAGTTCATCCAACACCTAATTTTATCCACCTGTGTAATACGACCAAGTTTGGAGAAATTTGATTTTAGATTTTTTTGTAGATGACTATTAGGAAACTTTATTTTCTATCAGCTTTCATGAACGTTGATTTTCAATCAATTTATAGGTGAGTTGGCTAACACCTAATTTTAAGGCTACATTCCAATTGTGTATTGCAAACTCCCATTTTCCACCCATAATCAACCAAGATTGGAGAACTTTGATTTTAGCTTGTGTTATAGATGACTATTAGGAAACTTTAGTTTCTATCAGCTTTCGTGAACGTTGATTTTTCATCGATTTACAGCTGAGTTCAACTAACACCTGATTAAAGGCTACATTGTAACTCTATCATGTGAACGTAATCAACCAAGTTTGAAGAACTTTCATTTTAGATTGTGTTGTAGATGGACTATTAGGAACCTTTATTTTCTATTGAATTCAATTAATGTTGATTTTCCATCGATTTACATCCGAGTTTGGCTAACACATAATTTTAATCCTAAATTGTAACTATGTCATGTGAACCCCTATTTTTCACCCATAATCAACAAAGTTTGGAAAACATTAAATTTAGATATTGTTGTAGTTGACTATTAGGAACCTTTATTTTCTATTGGGTTTCATGAACTTTTATTTTCCATCGATTTACAACCGAGTTCAGCTAAAATCTGATTTTAAGGCTATGTTGCAGCCGTGTCATGTGATCTCCCATTTTTCACCAAATTTTGGAGAACATTGATTTTAGATTGTGTTGTAGATGACTATTAGGAACCTTTATTATCTATCGGTTTTCATGAATGTTTATTTTCCATAGATTTACACCCGAGTTCAACTAACACTTGATTTAAGGCTATGCTGCAGCTGTGTCATCTAAACTCCCATTTTCACCCATAATCAACCAAGTTATAAAAAAAATCATTGTAGATTATGTTGTAGATGACCAACCAAGTTTGGAGAACTTTGATTTTAGATTTTTTTTAGATGACTATTTGGAACCTTTATTTTCTCTCACCTTTCATGAACCTTGATATTTCCATCGATTTGTAGCCAAATTCAGCTAATACCTTTATTTTCTATTGGCTTTAATGAAGGTTAATTTTCCATCGATTTACAGTTGAATTTGGCTAACACTTGATTTAAGGCTACATTGCAGCTATGTCACGTGAACTCCCCTTTTTCACCCATAATCAGCCAAGTTTGAAGAAATTACATTTTAGATTGTGTTGTAGATGAATATTAGGAACCTTTATTTTCTATCAAGTTTTGTGAACGTTGATTTTCCATCAATCTACAGTTGAGTTCGACTAACACCTTATTTTAATGTTGTGTTGCAGCTGTGTCATGCGAACTCCCATTTCTCACCCATAATAAACCAAGTTTAGACAACTTTGATTTTAGATTGTGTTGAATATGACTATTAGGAATATTTATTTTCTATGGACTTTTGTGAATGTTGATTTTCCATCGATTTACAGCCAGGTTCAACCAACACTTGTTTTTAAGGCTACGTTGTAGTTGTGACAGACGAACTCCCATTTTTCACCCATAATTAACCAACTTTGGAGAATTTATATTTTAGATTGTGTTGTAGATGACTATTGGGAACCTTTAATTTCTATTGGCTTTTGTGAACGTTGATTTTCCATTGATTTATACTTGAGTTCGGATAACACCTAATTTTTACGCTACATTGCAGCTATGTCATGTGATCTCCAATTTTTCACCTATAATCAACCAAGTTTATAAAAATTTGATTTAATATTGTGTTGTATATGACTATTAGGAACCTTTAATTTTTATCGACTTTCGTGAATGTTGATTTTTCATCAATTTATAACCAAGATTAGCTAACAGCTAATTTTAAGGCTACGTTGCAGTTGTGTCATGTGAACTCCCATTTTTCACTTGTAATCAACCAATTTTGGAGATCTTTAATTTTAGATTCTATTGTAGTGACTATTAGGAACCTTTATTTTCTATCACCTTTCACAAGCTTTGATTTTCCATCGATTTACAACCGAGTTTGGAAAACACCTAATTTAAGGCTACGTTCATGTTGTGTCATGCAAACTCCCATTTTAACCCATAATCAACCAAGTTTGGATAACTTCAATTTTAGATTGTGGTGTAGATGACTATTAGGATCCTTTACTTTCTTTTGGCTTTCATGAATGTTCATTTTCCATCGATTTATAGCCAAGTTTAGCTAACACCTAATTTCAATGCTATCTTACAACTGTGTCATGCGAACTCCCATTTTTCAACCATAATCAACCAATTTTGGAGAAATTTGATTTTAGATTGTGTTTTAGATCACTATTAGGAACATGTATCTTTTATCATCTTTGGTGAACGTATATTTTCAATCGATTTACAATCGAGTTTGACTAACACCTGAATTTAAGGTTACATTGTGGCTATGTCATGCAAACTCTCATTTTTCACCCGTAATCAACCAAGTTTGGAGAAATTTAATTTTAGATTATGTGGTAGATGACTATTAGGAACATTTATTTTCTATAAGCTTTCATGAATGTTGATTTTCCATTGATTTACAATCGAATTCAGCAAACACCTAATTTTAAGGCTACATTGCAGGTGTGTCATGCGAACTCCAACTTTTCATCCATAATCAACCAACCTTGAAGAACTTTGATTTTAGATTATGTTGTAGATGACTATTAGAAACCTTTGTTTTCTATCTCCTTTTATGAACGTTGATTTTCCATCGATTTATAATTGAGTTCGGCAAACACCTAATTATTCACCCCAAATTCAATTTACAGCTGAGTTCGGCTAAGACATAATTTTAAGGATACGTTGCAGTTGTGTCATGTGAACTCCCATTTTTCACCCATAATCAACCAAGTTTGGAGAACCTCGATTTTAGATTATGTTGTAGATGACTATTAGGAACCTTTATTTTCTATTGACTTTCGTGAACGTTGATTTTCCATCGATTTACAACCTAATTCAGCCAACACCTGATTTTAAGGCTATGTTGCAGCTACCTCATGCGAACTCCCATTTTTTACCCATAATCAACCAACTTTAGAGAACTTTGATTTTAGATTTTGTTGTAGATGACTATTAGGAACCTTTATTTTCTATCTCCTTTCATGAATGTTTATTTTCCATCTATTTACAATCGAGTTTAGCAAACACCTATGTTTTTACCCTGAGTTCAATTTACAGCCGAGTTCGGCTAAGACCTAATTTTAAGGCTATGTTGTAGTTGTGTCATGTGAACTCCAATTTTTCACCCATAATCAACCAAGTTTGGAGAACCTTGATTTTAGATTATGTTGTAGATGACTATTAGGAACCTTTATTTTCTATCGACTTTCATGAAAATTGATTTTCCATTGATTTACAACTGAGTTCAACCAACACTTGATTTTAAGGCTACGTTGCAGCTACCTCATGCGAACTCCCATATTTCACCCATAATCAACCAAATTTGGAGAACTTTGATTTCAGATTGTCTTGTAGATGACTATTAGGAACCTTTATTTTCTATCAGCTTTCGTGAACGTTAATTTTCCATCGATCTACAGTTGAGTTTGGCTTACTCCTGATTTTAAGGCTACGTTGTGGTTGTGTCATGTGAACTCCAATTTTTCACCCATAATAAACCAAGTTTGGAGAACATTGATTTTATATTATGTTGTAGATCACTATTATGTACCTTTATTTTCTATCGACTTTTGTGAATGTTGATTTTCCTTTGATTTACAACTGAGTTTAGCCAACACCTGATTTTAAGGCTACGTTGCAACAGTGTCATGTGAACTCCCATTTTTCACCCATAATCAACCAGGTTTGAGGAAATTTTATTTCAGATTGTGTTGCATATGACTATTAAGAACCTTTGTTTTCTATCGACTTTCGTGATCTTTGATTTTCCATCAATTTATAGTCGAGTTTAGCTAACATCTTATTTTAAGGGTACATTGCAACTGTATCATCTAAACTCCCATCTTTTAACCATAATCAACCAAGTTTGGAGAACTTTGATTTTAGATTGTGTTGTAGATGACTATTAGGAACCTTTATTTTCTATCAACTTTCGTGATTTTTGATTTTACACGGATTTACAGTCGAGTTTAGGTAACACCAAGTTTTAAGACTACATTGTAGTTGTGTCATGTGAACTCCCATATTTCACCAATAATCAACCAAGTTTGGATAACTTTGATTTTAAATTATGTTGTAGATGACTATTAAGAACCTTTATTTTCTATCGACATTCCTGAATGTTTATTTTCCATCGGTTTATAGACAAGTTTGGCTAACACCTGATTTTAAGGCTACATTCAAGTTGTGTCATGAAAACTCCCATTTTTCAACCATAATCAACTAATTTTTTAAAAAAAAGATTTTAGATTATGTTGTAGATGACTATTAGGAACATTTATTTTTTATTGGGTTTTTTGAATGTTGATTTTCCATCGATTTACATCCTAGTTCGGTTAATACCTAATTTTAAGGCTACGTTGTAGCTCTGTCATGTGAACTTCCATTTTTCACCCACAATCAACCAACATTGGAGAACTTTGATTTTAGATTGTGTTGTAGATGACTATTAGGAACCTTTATTTTCTATCGACTTTCATGAATATTGATTTTCCATAAATTTAAAGTAGAGTTCGACTAACACCTTATTTTAAGGTTATGTTGCAGCTCCATCACGCAAACTCCCATTTTCACCCATAATCAACCAAGTTTGGAGAACTTTTATATTATATTATGTTGTAGATGAATATTAGGAGCCTTTATTTTCTATCGGCTTTCGTGAATATTGGTTTTCCATCAATTTACAACAGAGTATGGCTAACACCTAATTTTAAGGCTACATTGGAGTTGTGTCATGCGATCTCCCATTTTTCACCCAAAATAAACCAAGTTTGGAAAAAATTGATTTTAGATTGTGTTTTACATGACTATTAGAAACCTTGATTTTCTATCAACTTTCTTGAATGTTTATTTTCCTTCAATTTACAGCAGAGTTCAGCTAACACCTGATTTAAAGCTGCATTGTAGTTGTGTTATACGAACTCCCATTTTTCACCCATAATACACCAAGTTTGAAGAAATTTCATTTTAGATTGTGTTTTAATTGAATATTAGGGAACTTTATTTTCTATCAAGTTTCTTGAACATTGATTTTCCATCGATTTACAGCCAAGTTTGACTAAAACCTTATTTAAGGGTATGTTAAAGTTGTGTCATGCAAACTCCAATTTTTCACCTTTAATCAAAAAACTTTGGAGAACTTTGATTTTATATTTTGTTGTAGATAACTATTAGGAACTTTTATTTTCTATCGCGTTTCATGAAAATTTGATTTTCCATCGATTTACAATTGAGTTCATCTAACACCTAATTTTAGTGCTACATTGCAACTATGTCATGCAATCTCCCATTTTCACCCAAAATCAACCAAGTTTGGAGAAATTTCATTTTATATTGTGTTGTAGATGACTATTAGGAACCATTATTTTCTATCAGCTTTCATGAACATTGATTTTCCATCGATTTACTGCTAAGTTTGGCTAACACCTAATTTAAGGCTATGTTGTAGCTTTGTAATGCAAACTCCCATTTTTCACCTATAATCAACCAAGTTTGAAGAATTTTGATTTTAGATTGTCTTATACATGACTATTACGAACGTTTATTTTCTATTGGCTTTTTTGAACATGTATTTTCTATCGATTTACAGCTAAGTTCAATTAACACCTGATTTTAAGGCTACATTCCAACTATGTCATGTGAACTCCCATTTTTCAACCATAATATACCAAGTTTAGATAACTTTGATTTTATATTGTGCTATATATGTCTAATAAGAACCTTTATTTTTTATTAGATTTCATGAATGTTCATTTTCCATCAATTTATAGCCGAGTTCGGTTAACACCTAATTTTAAGTCTACACTCTAGTTGTGTCATGCGAGCTCCCATTTTTCACCCATAATGAACCAAGTTTGGAGAAATTTGATTTTAGATATTGTTGTAGATTACTATTAGGAACCATTATTTTCTATTGTCTTTTGTGAACATTGATTGTCCATCGATTTATAATCGACTTCGACTAGCACCTATTTTTAATTCTATGTTTTAGTTGTGTCATGCGAACTCCCATTTTCCACCCTTAATCAACCAAGTTTGGAGAACTTTGATTTTAGATTGTATTGTATATAACTATTAAGAACCTTTATTTTCTATCGGCTTTCATGAATGTTTATTTTCCATTGATTTACAGTCGAGTTCAACTAACACTTGATTTAAGGCTTAGTTGCAGCTATGTCACATGAACTCCCATTTTTCACCCATAATCCACAAAGCTTGAAGAAATTTTATTTTAGATTGTGTTGTACATGACTATTAGGAGCCTTTGTATTATATCAGCTTTTGTGAATGTTGATTTTTCATCGATTTACAACCGAGATTGGCTAACACCCTATTTAAGGCTACATTGTAGTTGTGTCATGCAAATTCCCATTTTTCACCGTGCATAAAAAACTAATTTTTAAGAACTTTAATTTTATATTGTGTTTTAGATTACTATTAGGAACATATTTTCTATCATCTTTCATGAGCATTGATTGTCAATCAATTTACAATCGAGTTAGGCTAACACCTTATTTAAGGCTATGTTGCAGCTATGTCATGTGAACTCCCATTTTTCATCAATAATCAACCAAGTTTGAAGAAATTTAATTTTAGATTGTATTGTAGATGACTATTAGCAAGTTTTATTTTCTATCAGATATCATGAGCATTGATTTTTCATCAATTTATAGCCAAGTTTGACTAACACCTAATTTTAAGGTGACGTTGCAGTTGTGTCATGCAAACTCCCATTTTTCAAACATAATCAACCAAGTTTGGAGAAAAAAAATTTTAGATTGTGCTGCAAATGACTACTAGAAACATTTATTTTCTATTGATTTCGTGAAACTATATTTTCAAATCGATTTATAAGTGATTTTGGGTAACACCCGATTTAAGGCTACATTGCAGCTATGTCATTCGAACTGCCATTTTTCACCCATAATCAACCAAGATTGAAGAAATTTGATTTTAAATTGTGTTGTAGATGACTATTAGGAACTTTTATTTACTATCAATTTTTGTGAACATTCATTTTCCATCGATTTATAGCGAAGTTTGGCTAACACCTTATTTTAAGGCTGTATTGCAGTTTTGTCATGCATACTTCCATTTTTCACCCATAATCAACCAAGTTTGGAGAAATTTGATTTTAGATTGTGTTCTAGAGGACTATTAGGAACCTTTAATTTCTATCCGGTTTCGTGAACGTTGATTTTCCATCGATTTACAGTTGTTAAGGCTATATTGCAGTTGTCATTTCAATTCCCATTTTTCACCCATAATCAACCAAGTTTGGAGAACTTTGATTTTAGATTATGTTTTAGATGACTATTAGGAACATTTATTTTTTATCAGCTTTCGTGAATGTATATTTTCAATCAATTTACAACCGAGTTAGACTAACACCCTAATTTAAGACTACGTTGTGGCTATGTCATGTGAATTCTCATTTTTCACCCATAATCAACCAAGTATGGAGAACTTTAATTTTAGATTATGTTGTAGATGACTATTAGAAACCTTTATTTTCTATTGAATTTTATGAATGTTGATTTTCCATCAATTTACATCTGAGTTCAACTAACACCTGATTTTAAGGCTGCATTGCAGCTGTGTCATGTGAACTCCCATTTTTCACCCATAATCAACCAAGTTCGAAGAAGTTTGATTTTAGATTCTATTTTAGATTACTAGTAGGAATATTTTTTTTCTATCGAATTTCTTGAATGTTGATTTTCCATCAATTTACAACTGAATTCAACCAACACCTAATTTTAAGGCTACATTGTGACTCAGTCATGCGAACTCTCATTTTTCACCCATAATAAACCAAGTTTGGAGAATGATTTTATATTGTGTTGTATATGACTATTAGGAACCTTTTTTTTTTATCAACTTTTGTGAACGTTCGTTTTCCATCGATTAACAATCATGTTTGGCTAACTCCTTATTTTAAGGTTACATTGTAGTTGTTTCATGCGAACTCCCATTTTTCACCAATAATCAACCAAGTTTGGAGAATTTTTATTTTAGATAGTGTTGTATATGACTATTAGGTACATTTATTTTCTATCATCTTTCGTGTACGTTTATTTTCATTCGATTTATGGTCAAGTTCATCTAACACCTGATTTTAAGGCTATGTTGCAACAGTGTCCTGTGAAATCCCATTTTTCACCCATAATCAACCAGGTTTGGAGAAATTTTATTTCATATTGTGTTGTAGATGACTATTAGGAACCTTTATATTCTATCGACTTTCGTGATCTTTTATTTTCAATCAATTTACAGCCGAGTTCATGTAACACCTAATTTTAAGGCTACATTACAACTGTGTCATCCAAACTCCTATTTTTTAAACCATAATCAACCAAGTTTGGAGAACTTTTATTTTAGATTGTGTTGTAGATGACTATTAAGAACCTTTATTTTCTATTGACATTCATGAGCATTGATTTTCCATTGATTTACAGATGATTTTGGCTAACACCTGATTTGAAGGCTACATTCAAGTTGTGTAATGCAAACTCCCATTTTTCAACCATAATCAACCAAGTTTTAAGAAATTTGATTTTAGATTGTGTTGTAGATGACTATTAGGAAACTTCATTTTCTATTGGTTTTTGTGAATGTTGATTTTCCATAGATTTACATCCGAGTTTGGCTATCAACTAATTTTAAGGCTATGTTGTAGTTGTGTCATGCAAACTTCCATTTTTCACCCATAATCAACCAACTTTGGAGAACTTTGATTTTAGATTATGTTGTAGATGACTATTAGGAACCTTTATTTTCTATCGATTTTTGTGAATATTTTTTTTTCATAAATTTAAAGCGGTGTTCGGTTAACACCATATTTTAAGGTTATGTTGTAGCTCTATCATGAAAACTCCCATTTTTCACCCATAATCAACCAAGTTTGGATTACTTTCATTTTATATTGTGTTGTAGATTTTTGGATGTTGTGGTTGTGTTTCTGATATGTGGTTTTTATTAATGTCAACACTATTAGCATTAATGATTTTGAAGGTTGTATATGTCGATGATATTGAGAAAATTGTAATAAATATATTGCAGGTAGCCATTGAAGCTGAGAAGGTTAGAGTGATGAAATTTTTTGTACGTTGATGATCAGAAGGCACACATTAAAGGGTTTATTGTTGAGCCTATCTAGTATATTTTCTAAAATTTTCAAAGGTGCCCATCAAGAATTGAGAAAGTTATGAAGTTTTGTGTTCCTACAGTTATTCAGTTACTATAGAAGGTGTTTCTAGAAGATGATATTGTAATTTTGGTGAAGTGAGTGTTGCATACAATCCTTAGATGCTCTATGATGTTTCTAGATTATGCTCTATCAGTGTGGTACGTCCGTGTTGATTGGTGTTTTCGTGATCAAATATTTTTCTTTGTGTATTCGAGTTTTCATGTTCTTGATCGACATGTTGGTGGTAGCGTGTTGCAAATCCTTATGGATTAATCTTGTATTGTTTGGCATGTTTGAAAATGTTGATTTAGGTCTTCACTATGTTGTGACCAACTTAGGTTGGTGCACATTAATATTTGTTCATGGATTGAGGCCGATAGTTGTAATTTATTCTTTATTTATGGCTAACATAGTTGTTAATGTAGATTCATGTAGTAGATATATAAGAGCGAGTTTGTGTGGTGTGTATGTGAAATGTAGAATAAAGATCAGATCATCTGAATACAAAGAAAAGTGTGAAGAATTTTTAGCGAAGTGTGAAGAAGTGTTTTTGTGCCTAATCAAAATTGTCATCAAGCTTTTGTAGAAGCTAATTTCTCAGTTCAACCTCATCAAATTGATTTAATCTGATTGCTTTATGTAAGGCAGTGATCCTTCCCTTTGAGCAATGAGCTCTAGGCAATGTGCCTGAATGCATGTGCATTCCTTATTCATTTCTTTCATTATACTTCTAACAGGGTATAATCTTGTGGACTAACATCCACCATGGTTTTTCCCCTAACAGGGTTTCCACGTATAAAATCTTGGTGTTCATATGTCTGATGTGTTATTGATTTATGCTTGCACTATTAATTATTAGATCTATGATTAAAGTTTGAATAAGTTTAATTTTTGTAACAACTGATTCACCCCCGCTCTCAGTTGTCTATCCTTGTTTTTCCAACAATTGGTATCAGAGCTAGTTCCTCTAAAGAATTTTAATAGCTTGAGGTCATCAAATATGGCATCATACAAGAAGGATAGTCCTAGATTTGATGGTACAAACTACTCTCTATGGAAAGTCAGAATGGAGTCTCATTTGAAGTTCATTGGTGAGCCTTTCTGGAAGATTACAAAGAATGCATATACTATTCCTCAGAATGGTCCCTCTACTACTAATGAGATCAAAGAAGTAGAAAATAATACCAGGTCTATAGAAGCATTGCTAAGTGATTTGACATATTTAGAAATGACAAATGTAATAGGTCTGAAGACTACACATGAGATCTGGATAAAGTTAGAAACATTGTATGAAGGAGATGCACTAGTGAATGTCGCTAAGCTACAAAGTCTTAAAGGAAAGTGGGAGAACATGAAGATGAGTGAAGATGAAAACATCTTTTCTTTCTCGCAAAAGGTAAATGAATTAGTGATGGGCATTAGATGTACCGGTGGAATCTTGGAAGAAGATGAGATTATGGCTAAAATACTTAGATCTATGCCTACTTCTTACAAAACAAAAGCTCATGCTATTGAAGAGATCAGGATAGTAACAAATATAACAAGAGACATGTTGATTGGAAAAAAAAAATTACCTTTGAGTTGAGTGAATTTGGTGAATCTTCTCATAAGAAAAAGTGTGCATTCAAAGCTACTATATCCAAAAAAATCCAACAGAGATATGATCTGGCAGAAAACTCCAAGAAGACATTCAAGTACAAAGATGAAATGAAACTGATTGAAGATGAAGAAAGAGAGCTAGAAGAACTGGAAGCACTGATTGACAAAAAAGAATCCAGAGGACAAGGTAAGTACAAAGGAAAGTTACCTATTAAATTTTTCTCTTGCAGTAAGATAGGTCACTTTGCATCAAGGTGTCCTAAAAGAGTCTCTAAGTATAAACCTGATAAGACTAGATTTCAAAATAAATGTTATTATGCTAAAGAAGGTGTTACTGATGATGAATCTGATAAATAAACTGGAAATGAAGATGAATGGATATTCATTGCTATCAAGGAAAATGGTTCAGTGTCCATTGAATTAGGTAGTAATCAGAATATTGATAAATCTCTTGCAGCCAGGATTGATGAGAAGGATGATTGGGTGATTGATAGTGGATGCTCACATCATATGATTGGTAACAAAAGCAAGTTTCTAATCTTGAAAAAGTATAACAGTGGTGTTGTAAGATTTCGAGATAACAATGCTGGTGTGATTTGTGCCAGAGGCACTATTTCTCTTGGTGGAAAATGAAGTACCGATGTTGTTCTTTATGTTGAAGGATTGAAGCACAGTATGTTGAGTGTTGGACAGATGGTTGACAAAGGTTACAATATTCAATTCAAAGATGGTAAATGTAGGATATTGGGAAGCTCAAGAAATGTGATTTCTTCAAGTAGAAAGACAAGAAGTAATATTTTTCATTTAAATTCTACTAGTGAAAGTTGTTTTATTTCTCAAGTTGATGTAAGCTGGTCATGGCATAGAAGGTTTTGTCATGTAAAATTTGATAGCATTGTCAAAATAAGCTCCACATAAGCAGTCGGAGATCTACCTAACTTAGTGAAGCCTACTAACACTATATGCAAGGAATGTCATATGGGAAAGAAGACAAGAACTTCCTTTAAGAGTAAATAGCACCATTCCAATGGAGTACTGGACTTGGTACATACTGATCTATGTGGACCATCCAAAATCAGAAGTCTACAAGGAGAAAGGTACTTTATGTTGCTTGTTGATGATTATTTTTGAATGGTATGGGTTGCTTTCTTAAGAAAAAACATGAGGCATTAGAGAAATTCAAAAGCTTCAAAGCTTTGGCAGAGAATGAGATAGGTTTGAAGATCAAATGTTTTAGATCAAGCAGAGGTGGTGAATTCACTTCTCGGGAGTTCAATTTCTTTTGTGAATAGCATGGAATAAAAAGACAGTTATCTGCTCCCCGAACCCCACAACAGAATGGAGTTGTTGAGAGAAAACCCAAAACAATCTTATATGCTTCCAGAACTATGATATTGGAAGGTAATGTTCATCATTTCTACTACAGAGAGGTTGTAAGCACTGTTGTGTACACTATCAACTGGGTAAATGTAAATGGTAATTCTGGTAACACTCCTTTTGAGCTATGGTTTGGTTATAATCCTACTATTAAGTACTTCAAAATCTTTGGAAGTAGATGTTATATTAAGAGAGATGAAGATATTGGAAAATTTGATAATAGAAGTGATGAAGGAATCTTTCTGGGTTACTCTACTAAGAGCAAAGCATACCGGTGTTGCAATAAAAGATTCAGGAAAGTGGTTGAAAGTGAAAATATCAAAGTTGATGAAGATACTGGTAGATCATCCAAGTATTGTGGACATGATTTAGATGAGAAAATAGATAGTACTGATTATTGAAATAATGCACAAACATAGAATAAAACTCAGAGTGTTCCGGTGAATCAAGAAAATCACGAAGAAGAAGACAATGGAAATGCAAAAGAAAGAACAAAAGAACCCAAAATTCCAAGGTATGTAAAGTGAAGTCATTCTGAAAGCCAGATCATAGGAGACAAGAATAAAGGTATGCAAACTAGAAGAACAATTGCAGAAGAATATTGTTTGATATCCAAGACTGAGCCTAGAAATATCAACAAAGGAAGAACTGATGCAGATAGAGAAAAATGATACTTGGATTCTTGTTCCTAGACCTCAAGACAAAAATGTAATTGAAACTAAATGGGTCTTTTGGAATAAGTTGAATGAGCAAGGTGAAGTAGTTAGAAACACAGCAAGACTGGTATGTAAAGGATACTCATAAATGGAAGGTCTTGATTTTGAAGAAACCTTTGCCCCTGTTGCTAGAATTGAAGCTGTAAGGTTATTTCTTGATTATGCTACTTTCAAGAATTACAAAGTGTATCAAATGGATGTGAAGTCAGCATTCTTGAATGGTGAATTAGAAGAAGTCTATGTTGAACAACCGGATGGATTTCAATAGATCGATGAAAAAGACATGGTTTGTCGATTGAAGAAGGCACTATATGGACTCAAGCAAGCCCCTAGAGTGTGGTATGCTAGATTGGATAAATACTTGTTGAAAATTGGATTCAATAAAGGTACTACTAACAACAATCTATATTTCAAGTTGGATCAAGATAAAGAATTGATTATTGAATTCTTTGTTGATGACATTATCTTTGAAGGTGATGATGTCTTATGTATGAAGTTTTCTATTAAAATAAAAAGTGAATTTGAAATTTCAATGATAGGAGAACTGAAATTCTTTTTGGGATTGCAAATTACTCAGTTAGATGATGGAATCTTTATTTCTCAATCCAAATATATAACAAAGTTACTAAAAAAGTTTGGCATGGAAGATTCAAAGCCAGTTGTTACACCCATGATAGTTGGATGTAAACTAACATAGAATGATGATTCTCCTAAGGCTAATCAAACAAGATATAGGTCAATGATTGGTGGATTGTTATATTTCACTCAGACCAGACTAGACATTATTGTTGATGTGTTTTTTATGCACTTCTCAACATAGGTAATGTATAGGTGCATCACCTCTCTTGAAAGGAAATCTCAAACAATGAGTTTCTAAAAAATTACCCCAACGTCTCTCAGTTTTTAGATCATGACATGCATGAAATTTCTCAATTGATATTTAATGTGATTTTGTTGTTAATCACAGGGAAAACATATGGAAGTTAGGCTAGAAAGAAGTTGGATCTTAGGATAGAGTTCTTGAGATGGGAAGTTAGTGTGCAATCTATTGCAGGTTCAGACAGTGATCTTAAACTCCTATCTTATCTTGAGATTTGTCTTTACAATATGCAATGAACCTTGGCATAGGCTATTTTTTTTTTAAAGGGAAAAAGGTCAGGGAAAGGAAGAGGATCCTCTATTTGCAACTAGCAATGAACAGTGATCATGGAGGATTCTACTATGGACAACTTCCTTTAAATAGAATTTCACTTAACCAGACTTAACTCACAGTGTCATGAAACTTGTGCAAGCTTCTCAGGACTACAAATATTCAGCCATTCATTCACCATAAACATGTATGAATAAAAGATAGAAGTTTGGAGCAGATTTTAGTTTATGCCCAAACTAACTTTACACAGCCATCTACCATCAATAAAAAACAAAAAGTATGGACAAGAAAGGCATAAACACAGTAGAATGCTACAAACTTATTGGACAGCATCAACTATTGTATCAAAGAAAACTAAAACATCCTAAACAGCAAAGTAAATCTTTCTAAATCAGCTAACTATGGGAGATGAACCATGTAACATGCAATAGAAACTCAAGAGTCCACCAAAAGCCAATGAAATTCTATTAAAAATTTTGCAGCATGCCCTTACAAAAACTCAACTCTCTCAAAATGAGAGGAGGAGAGCCCTATTTATAGTTTTCAAAAGGAAAAATGAGTGGCCAAGATTTAATCTCATTGTGTGGCCAAGATTCACTTTACACTAGGGTTTCACCTACCCCCAAATATTTTACAATTTACAATTACATTATTGTCATCTAGTCTATCTTGTCCTTTTTGGCAGCACTGTAGCTCTTTTGTCCTTTAGCAGATTATTGTTTTTCTCTTCTGGTTGTAGCTACATAGTGAGAAACTCATCATCTATTATAGGCTTACCAGCCTCCTTTTGTAGTGTGGCATAGTCCACAAATTTTCCAACCAAGGGATGAAGTTTATCCCACTCCAAGATATCAGATTGAAGCACCTATAAATTCAACTTCTTGGATTTGCGGGTGAGTGTTTCCCAATCTCCGTCACATTTGGTATTATTATGTAGTACCTTCTCTAACTAGATGAAGACGCAAACAGAAAAACTCATAAAATCTATTGTGAGTTCACCCGTGGTTCCATTTTCCATTTTCCATTTTCTTATGAAAATGAGGCCTTACCTTCTTCGGGTCTATCTCAGTAAACGACACTTAAAAATCTATTATCAACTTGAGATACTCTTCACATTCCATCCTAATCTCCTTTACCTAGTTGAGATCTTGCTCCACTTCATGAAGCACATGTTCTAATATTTCCTTTCTGTGCTCTAGGCCTAATTTCCAATTCTCCACAAGCCAGAGATCCTTCTCAGCCATTGTAAGTTATTTCTTTACTATTTTCCCAGGCAACTTGAGGATTGCCTCAATCTTAGGATGGTTGATCCTATATATTTTTGGTAAGTTAGTGCAATTCTTCCTTATGTCTTCGAGGTACTTATGCACATCCATAAACTTATTTTTTGTCCTAACAATACATCCAATACCCATATTTCAATTATAGAGGACTTGCCTGAACCTGTCCTCTATTGCCTTTGTCCAACTCTTTCTTTTCTCCAACTTATTGATATGCTCCTCTGATAGTAGCAATGGGGGATCCAATGATGTAGTGGGGAGCTCATACATTAAGGACCATTGATGGATGTACACCATCAAATCCACCACCTGCAGCTTCAAATCCTCTTTAGAGTTCTTGTCCTTATTCATCTAGTGCACATGGTGCCGACAGATCCTTGGAGATGACCAATCTTCTATTCCCTCGTTGTTGTCCCAAGGTCGATGGTAGAGATATTATAGCTTACTCCCTCCTCACTTACCATCGGGGTGGCAATTTGTACCATCCTTGATTCAGAGGCATCCATGGTGAGTTGAGATCTGACCTTCGGCTTCTTTTACTTCTTGGTTTTGACCTGTGCTCGAGCCAAGATGGCTTCCAGTCTCACCTTTGGATCCCTTGGGTTAGGAGTCTTCTTCTCCAGTTGCTTCTCAAGCTAGTCAGGCATTTGAGTTTTCTCTTTTGGTGATTCTTGACCACCTTCTTCCTCATGGGCTTGTTGCATTTGCAAAAATTTTTGCTTGAGGTCTCTTGTTTTGACTTATTCCCTTCTTCTTCATCTAAATCTTTTATGACTACTATCACTCTTCCTAGAGATTCAGCAGCCACATGCCTCTAGGGGCTATCTTCCCTCTCGAAAGTCTTTCCTTCTTCTTCCTACTCATGCCCATGTTCCTCATGATTCTAGGCTCTTTCTCATCTCAGCCTCCTTCTCATGTTGGTCTTCTTCATTCTTTTCTTTCTCTTCATCTGGAGGAGGCATTTCTTCATCCTGATTCGGGCTTTGATTTTGTTCCCCTATTAGAGGCTCAGTGTCCTCCATTTCTTCATTAGTATTTATTTCTTCTATCGTTGGCTTCTTCTTTGTCTCTTCCCCAATATCTTTGAGTTTTTGGGCCAACTCCTCCTCAAGCTCTAGATCGATAGTCTCTACAATGTATTTTTTTCCCAGCTCTTCATCATCCTCATTGAAGGATTCTTCTTCCTCCTCCCCCTAGACTACCTCATCAATTACGAGGTGTTGATATATGGGATGCCCATGGTAGTCATCTGCTTCTTCCTCCAACTTCTTGGTAGCCTCCCTTTGTTGCTTGTCCAACTCCTCAAATATTTGCATTGTTGCTTCAATTGAATGGGGTTTAGTAGGAAGAGGGAAAGGGAGACTATTTATAGCATGGGATAATGTAGCTTGCACTATGGGATTCGCAAACATCCCAAAAAGCTCAGCAGGCATGTTCTGCATATACTTAGCGAAAGTTTCTGGGAGGGCGAGAGCAATAATTTTGCTTGCAATAGTGGAAAAAGGAATACATAATGTAGGAGACATGGATGAGGAAGAGATCAGTGAAGCAACAGCCGAAGAGGAGTCCATAGTTGCAACATGGGCCATAGGAGAGGCAGAGGCAAGGTGGACAGACATGTCCATCATGGGTAGAGATGTGGTGATTACTACTTGTTGGATATGCAGGGTAGTGACAATAGTAGCAATAATTGTGGCTATGATAAGAGGGGACTTTGGTGGGTCCTCTCCCTCATGGAGTGGGTCTTCTTGAATAGTGGGCATTCTCATGAAACTGCTCGACTTCTTTGATTTCTTTGAGGTTGCACCCTCTGAAGTCTTTCCCAGAGATTCTTTTGATTTAGGCTGACTTTCAGCCATCTCCTTTCATTTCTTTGATCTTGTGTTTGGGGGAGATGTTGAGGTCTCTCTTGTCGAGGCAGAATAGGCAATGAAATTTTTGGCTTCACCCATGTGTGGATGCTCAGGTTTTGCAAATGTTAGCTCTACTCCTTATCGCTTCAATTGAGCAATTTTCCTGTCAATCCATTGTTTAGTCCCTGCCTCGATAGGCTTTGTGATAATATCGAAGTCATTGACCTCCTCTTCATTCAAATCTATTATTGGTAGTGGCAAGTTGGAGATGGCATTATATCTCAAGTCCACACTATGCTTTCCTCTTCAACTACTTGCTTTGGGACAGGAAACAACTTCACCACCTTGACGAAGTAGGCCGTCATTCGCATATATTTCTGCATACGCACCTCATTGTCATCTTTGCAATTAGCCCAAAATTATTTGATGTTATGCAAGTGGGCATATTCGACCATAATCATCTTCCTCAACATACCATTGGGATCCATGGCTTGGAAGCATGGAATTTGAGGAGATACTCTGTGAGCTCCTTCTCGAAATAATCTACACATTGAGAGTTGTGGACTTCATACTACCCCTAACCAAAGGTAAGAGGATAAGGAATCCCCACCTTATGCTTGTTTCTCAAGAGAGCGTGTACATGTCATAGTTTCCATGAGAGTTCAAGTAGTATTATCCAATCATTTAGGCACTGGGGCAGCTTGTACGGTTTATCAAAGAACCCCTCAGCTCGCAAGTAAGTGAATTTTGGGAATTGTATAAACAAGAATTCCAACTGGTGGATGAAGGCATTGGCATTATGTGAGACTCTCCTTTTGGGGTCACCCCCAAGCAATCTGATGATGTTCCCTATGAAGGCATCATTAACTCTGTAGTAATCCCTCTTGAAATTTCTATACTACAATTGAGGGTACTTGTCATATACTTTGAGTACTATTTGTGGGCCTTGATTCGACGCTGCACATAAACCCCTATATTGGGTATGGTCAGCAAGCAAGTACATAAGGTAAAATGTCATGTAGAACTTAGATGTTTTCTTTACTTCCACAAATTGCTCATGCAAGCAATCGCAGATCATTCCAGCCCAGTAGAAATATGTGTCCCCCTGGATGATTTCCTCAATGAAGTAAAACATCCATTCTTGGAAATAATCCAAGGTCAGAAGGCCCATGACCCTGCTTAGAAGAGTTACCAAGTCATGGTAATCTTCGAAGAAGTCACTCCGAAAGATTTCATGGGGTACCTTATTGGCATTGCCCCTCTTGTCTTATAACTAGTATTGGTTAATGACTTTCCTACACTTGAGGGGATCTTTGTCCCACATCTGTTGGTCATATTCCATGGAAGTTTGCTCCATTTCAGTGAAGGTAGGGATGCGGAATATTTTCCCTATTGACATGGTGGACAAGTCAGCTAATAAATTTCCATATCAATCCATTATTGTTCTAGTGTCTTCCTAGTATGCCTCTCTACAGGCCATTACAAGTTCGGGAGCAATGAGGGTTGGCAGGAATCCTGCAACCTTAGCCAAGCCACTACTTCTGATTTTTTTGGCATTTTCCATTCTGCGATTGAGCCTAACCCTCTATTTGAACTCATCTTTGTCTATATGTCCTAGATTAGTATTTGAGATCTCCTTCCATTCAGTGAGGACCTTGAAATTGAGGGCCTCCCCTTGTAACTTGTATTTCATCTGGTCTTTGTCTTCCTTTCCTCGAGGATCCTTTGCAACCTTCTTCCCTTTATCTTTCTCTATGGCCGCTCCCAAGGATCCGGTAGCTGGTTCCATGAATCCTACAACCAAGGGAACAGTAAATGATTCGAGCTAAAAATACATGAAAGCTGGCCAAAATCCTGCAAAAAAGCATTAGATTGGATAAATCATCATTTCATAATCCTAACATATCCTTTAGATTTTTATCATTATTTTGTAGGAGGGAATTTGAACAATTCGGGCCCCAAGGGTCAGACTTCCCTGGGTCGTTGGTTGTTTTAGATATGTTGTAGGAGGGATGACAATCAGGGCATAGCAGACCATTTGTCCTGACCCGTCTTCATATTTGAGCAATTTGAAGGGCCCATTGAGGAGGGTGCCCAATTTTAACATGTGGTTCAAATTCAATTTGGTGATTGGAGGGCATTTGGATCATCGTTGGGGTAATCAAAATCAGACAGGAGCTTGGTCATTTGAGTCTGCCATTGAAAATGGCTCTAGTAGGACATCATTCTGGGGGTGGATTTTTCATGGGCAGGACCCATAGCTCTAGAGGACAGTGGCATTACTATCTTGTCATTTAGGCATCTCGGGTTGGCATGGTCGGGAAACTATTAGGCGATTGTTGTTTGAAATAGTAGACAACACGTGGAGGTTCGATGGGAACCACCTGAGGAATTGAGTCCAACAAAGAACTTGGCTTTCACATTCACTTCGTTGCCTTCGCTTAGGGAAGCACATCGGAATATGGGAGGTTGTGTTGCAAAAACTAGAAGGATCGAGCCGGTTTTCCTTATAGTTATGGAAGTGATGGGATGGAGTTCCAAAGATGGTGACCTAACAAGGGAGGCCCATAGAGGATGGGCATTTAGCAACTCCCACTTTCATTCAAATAGCAGAGATGAGGTTAGGACCTGAAGGGTGAAAGGCTAGAGGCTAGAGGCCATTGAGGATGGTAGAGTGTTCATGAAATCTCGAGAGCGAAGCTCCACGGGAGATGACCCACAATAACTCATCTCTTAATCCCTTTGTTTTGCATTTTGGCAGCCGCGACTAAGTCGAATTTAAGTGGTTGAAACGCTCGATGTTGGTGACCACAAAGGACGGTCGACCTGGCATGATGACCCATAGACAAAAGTCTATGAGGCGGGACACAAAAGCGACTTGGCACTTGATCATTTCCAGGTTCAAAGTTACACAGCGAATGACGGAGCGGGATCCAAAGGTCGAAAGGATGGGACTAGAATGTTGTTTGGGATGTCAAGTTAAAAGTGACACCTTGAGGATGAAGTCTCACAAGCATGGACCCGAACAGGTTGATTACTTTCCTTTGATTCGTGAGTTTCTCAACTAGGGTGAAATGATGAGATCCTCCTATGAAGGCGGACCCAAATGAAGGGTTCATTGTTTTGAGTTTCAATAGTTTCCTAACGGCAATAGAAATGGGAGCTCATGGGCCCTAAGAGGATGAACGGTCTCACTAAAGAATGGCACTAGGAGGATGAGATTTCTTGGGTGCCATGTTGCTCGATTTTGAAAGTTTTCTCAAGTTTTATTAAATGGGTTTTATGTGTGTTGGTCCCTTCTACTTAATTTGTAGGTTTTCCTCCCTTAAATTTGTCAATTACATAAATAAATCAATGAAAACTCAAAATGGAGGACGTTGTAGAAAACCTACCTCTAGAACCTGATGAAGCTGATTGAACAAATAGCTAGCAAAAGCTTTCAAGCGGTGGCGGCACTCGTTGAGCATGAAGTCGACATTTATAGAGGGCTATGGGTTGTTCTAACTTCCTTCTGCTCAACTAATAAAGTGACAATGATGGCTCAAACTCACCTATTTATAAAAAATAGGGCATTAAATGTTGGTAATAAATGCTTGTACGATGAGCATCAAGTTGGTGAGCAGTAAATTCAAAAATGGGTTGGTGATGAACCGATGGCCAAGATAACCCCAGAACCCAATTGGAGGAAAGCCTCTAGATAAAATTCGTTAGATTTCTTAACAATAGACAGATGGAATTGGAGGGTTTGGGTCCCGACCCATGGACAGTTGCAAGCGGAAAGCCGTCCAAAATGGCGGTGAACCCACGAACACCCAAAAGTGGCGGCCCAAAGAGGCGGACCCGATAGGGCCTAGAGACACCAGCTTCAAAGCACTAAGGAAAATAGCCAAGGAGACTCTATGAAGACCTAAGGCCTCAAAAATTTGAGGGGGGGGTAAAGCATGGTCACCTCAATACGATTTCCATGAAGCTCATTAACCATATAGAATACTAAACTGGGGGCACACAAAACAAGGCAATAACAAAACAACTAGAAGGGTCAAGGAAAGAGAGGGTCCCCATTCTGAATGGGGTGTGTGTGTTGAGGGCACAACAAATGGAAACTCTGTTGGGAATGCTCCCAAGCGTTCTAGGGATAAATATTCATTCAGAACCCAGAATCTCTGATTTCATAAACCAAGGGCATACTTCCAAAAGTGAACTAAGACAATGGGATCCTTAGCTGAATCAACCCATGAAATATCTCAAAAGTGTGTGTGCAGTGAATTCATTCCCTTTCCATGGAAACTATGACAAGTGGCAGTTAATCTAATCGAGAAAGCTACATGAATCACCCAACGCCAAAAGTAACCTGGACATTGCCTTTCTTCCAATCAAGCATCCATAGCCCTGACGAAGTTGTTGTTGTGATCCCACAGATATTTCTCTACTACCGCCTGATGTCCATAGCCCTGGTAAAGTTATCCGCACACCCATACGGTTGCTTGATTTCATCATTTTCTTTTAATTTCTTTCTTTTGATACTTCTTTTAACATTTTCTTCTTTTGCTCAACAGTATAAGCATTGAATCTTACTATGGGTTTTGGAACCACAGTGGTCACTGGAGTGGACTTGATATTTTTCTCTCACTAAGTTGTCATAACAACTGCTTTACAGCTCCTTGGAAATAATTAATATGTGTTTTGTATAAGATCTGAGATGACCATAAAGGAAGATTCAACCCAGGGTCGAGTTCTAGGGTAGAGCTCAAATGAGGAAGTCATTTTGGGGTAGCTATCAGAGGCCAATGGTTGAGATTGAATTTAAAGAAATGAAGAGACACTCTCATCAAATCAAAATAGTCAGGACATGGGAAAAAATGAGAGCGATGCAAAGCAGCGTGATGAAAGCAAACCAAAACAACCTAAACTAACCTATGTACAAGTATTTACAAGAATAGCTCTGAAACAGCTCGGGCTTGGAAGTAATGCTTTAGGTGCTTCTCGTTGACAGGCAACAGGACATCTTCATTGATTAAATTATTTAGGTGGAAAGCATTATCTCCAAGGATTTTAGCAATTTGAAAGGGGCCAATTTCTTCTCATGGGCCTTGTCCCAGCATAGGACTAGGTCAGTGAGTCTAAAGGCCTTGATTTTAGCTTCGTGGTCAAACCATCTCTTGACTATGCCCTGATGTTTGGAAAAAAATTCTATTGCATGATCTCGCATTTCTTCTAAATGTAATAGCTCAGCCAGGCGAGCATCTCTATGATCCCCTTCTTTGTAAAATTTTTTGATGAACTAGAGGGTGGGGACTTTCAAGTGGATTAGAAATATAGGCTCTAAGCCATAAATGAGATGGTATGGGGAGTCACAAAATTACAGCCTTGTGGTGTGTGCAATTTTCCCAAAGGAAAAAATGGAGTTGAGAATGCCAGTCCTTGGGATTCCTATCAAGCAGCTTTTTAATCGTAGTGATCAAGTTCTTGTTGGTGGATTTCGCTAGGCCATTGCCTTGGAGATAGTAATTGGATGAGAACTTAAGGTAAAAAATATAATCAAAGGCCCAACTAAAAAAATTAAGCAACAAAAAGGCAGGGCCATTATCACATACTAATGCATATGGGTAACCAAAACAATTTAAAATGAAACTTTCAAGAAAATTTATAACTACCTTCATTGTGCATTGTCTACAAGCAATGGCTTCAATCCATCTAGGGCAATAATTGGAAGCAGTTAGAATGTACATGTCCCCTACAGATGATGGAGGGCTTATCACACCAATGAAGTCAAGACCCCATTGTGTGAACGGTCTCATTGCCAGAACTGGTTGCAATGGAACAACAACGTTCTTTTCTCTACTTATTGCGGTCTGGCATACATGGCCTGTGCATACATGGTTATGAGGATCCTTGAATATTGTTGGCCAATAGTACCCTACACTCAAGATTTGATTCATGATAGAAAGGCCAGAGCCATGACCAATACCAAACTTGTCATGAAACTCCCTCAAGACCCTATTTGCTTCTTCTTTGCCAAGGCACCTAAGATAGACACTTTCCCTACAACATGTAGCTATTGCTTTTTAGTTGGAGAGCCTACTTTTTAACTCCTTACAAGCGGGGTGGACACTTGTGGTTTAGCGAATAGTAAACTATGTCATCATACCATTCCCCTGGGGAAACATTTTCAAGTTGATATTATTGAACTATAAGTTCAGGTCTTTCTTCAGCTATCATTCATGTGAGTGCCTATCCTCTAACCAATTGCATTGGTTGGATTTCCATATCATATTCTTGCAGCAGGGTCACCTATTTGGCTCTTCATCCTCCATACTCATTTTGCATGAGCAACATCTTTACTACTAGGTCAAGGACAATGGAAAAGACTTTATTATGCAAGATGTAATGCTTGAACTTCTTAACTTCATGGATGAGAGAATATGCTTGCTTTTCCACATTGTCATACCATAATTCAGCATCTTTTAACGAAGCACTCATAAAGGCAATTGGGTGCTCATTTCCATCACCATCCTTCTAAGTCAATATATTGGCACATGAATGGTCTGAAGCAAATGAGTAAATATGGAACAACTTTAGATAATTTGGGTTCACTAATAGAGGTGCATCTGTAATGGCTTTCTTGATTTCCTCAAAGGCCTGCTTTACCTCCAGATTCTACTCTATTTTGGCATCTTGCTTCAACATAGCATTGAGCGGCTTGACAATCTCAGTGAAACCTGTAATAAATATTCTGATGAAATTTACCTTTCCGAAGAAAGATTTCAGCTCTTTCTTGCTGCTTGGTAGCTATATCTTCATTATGACTTGGATACACTCAGGGTTGATGGAGATTCATTTCTCCAAGAGGACATGTCTGAGCAAGTTACCTTCTGTAACTCTAAAGATACACTTGTTCAGATTGAGGGAAACCCCAAATTCTCGACACCTCTGAAAAAATTTGCACAGATCAGCAACATGATCGCTTCGTTGCTTTGAGAATATAGTCAAATCATCCATGTAGATGATTATACATTTTCCAATCAGATCTTTGAAATAAATGTCTATTGCATGTTGAAAGGTAGCACCAGTGTTGATGAGCCCAAATGGCATTCATCTATAGGAAAATGTGCCCCGCTTGGTCGTGATTGTTTTCTTGTGTTGGTCTTCGTATTGCACCATAACCTAATTATATCCTGAATACCCATCTAGGAAGGACATCATCTGAGAGCCATTAACGATCTGCAACACCTTGTCCAACCAGGGTGCAGGATAGTTGTCCTTTTCTGAAGCTCTGTTCAAATTGCGGAAATCAAAACACAACCTAATGTCACCATTCATATTCCTGATCAAGACCAGATTCGCCACCCACATGGAGTGTCTAACTAGAAATATAATCCTAGCGGACAACAACTTTTCTACTTCCTTTTAAATGATTGGCTCCAACAACGCCTTGATGGGGCATTGTCACTGTCGAAATGGCCTCACATCTTGTTTAAGAGGGATGGTCTATGTGATGATTGACGTGTCATATGTTTTTAGATCCTCACAGCTCCAAGCGATGACATTGTGGTAGTTCCATAAAGCATCAACGATGCCCCTCTATTCCTCTAGCATGCACACCTTACCAATAAACACATTCTTAGCTTCCTCTATCGTTCTGAGATTATGGGTGTTAGACTAATAATTGATGGAGTCCTTCTTTGCTTGTTGATCTTGATCTCTAATTTTATCTAAGTCAAATATTCATTCTAGCTGGACCATTCCTTTGGGAATACTATCTCGTATGGATGGAATGGAGGTGAGTTCAATAGTAAATATTTTGAGGCCAGACAATGATAGGGGCTGCAAGGTACTAGCCACTTGTGCTAGGGCATTAGCAGTGTAGTTTTGAGAGTGTGGGATCAATTGAATGTTAAAATGCATCTAGACCTTCTAACAGGTCCCATACCCTATGTTTGTAGTTGGTTACCCTTTTATCATAGCAAGAGTAGAGTTTTCTTACCTGTTTCATGACTAAATCGAAGTCACCAAAGACTTGTAACACTTTGACCCTCTTCCTAAATGCCATAAGGAGGACAGGGACTAAAGCTTCATATTCTGCTACATTATTCATGCAATAAAATTGAAGTCTATGAGTAGAAAAATATGACTTACCCGTGGGGCTGATCAATTTGAAGCTGACCTCAGCTACTTTCTTGGACTTGGACCGTCGAAGCACAGAGTCCAAAATTTGGAAGACCTGATTTCTGATTTTGATGGTGACTTTACCTCAGCAACCTTAGGAGGTGGCATAGATTCCAAGTGGATTTGATCTAGTGGTATCAATTGAGCCCCCTCCTTAGGAGTGACCTATCCCTTGATGTGCTCAATTGTTGTTTGGCACAAACAACACTCGAATTCCAAATGGGTAGCATTGTGCACCCTACACCAACTAGGCAATAGGTTTTCTTGAAAATTCATTCTAACCCCCAAATTGAGTTAATCTTGTACACATTTTTCCATAAAATCCTAGAAGCTATCTAGTAATCCAAGGTTGCCACCCTCAAAGGAATCCTTTTCATCTGATTCAATTAGCATTTATGTGCTCTGAGGAATTTGGGCTAGGCCGACGGGTGGACTGTACAATACAAGAAGGACCTCCTCAGTTGCCTCTTCTTTATAGCATTCCTTCTCATCTAAACATGCCATAGGGCAGTAATTCCCTATCTTTGTTTCATCAAATAACACTTCATTCATGTTGTTGTATTCTATAATCATGAACTTCATGATTGGCTCCCGATCTATACAGATCTGGTTTGGAATTCCCTTCCATGGTAGCCACAAGTGGGAATAGTCTATGGTAGCATACCCATTCAATGCTTGGGTAAAATCCCTTCCTAAGATAATACCATAGGTGTCAAGTATATCAACAACTTCGATGTCAATGGTTTTTTGTATCCTTGGATCAGCAGCAATCTTCGTGGGTATTTTATTGAACTCACCAACTATGTTGATCTCAGTTTTATCAAGTTGTGTCACTTTGTGTTGGGAAGGAGTTGGAACTATTCCCAAAGCTTTGCATATGCTCAAGGGCATGACATTGGCAGAGGCTCCTGAATTGAGCAGACAATTGTGAAGATTTATCACAAATATTCTAATAGTGGTCAGGAAGAGAGGGGTTTCAAATTTCCCTTGAAATAGCCCTCCAGAGACGTCCACATGGGCTACCTGGCCCTTGTCTTTATCACTGCCCTTGTTTTGGTTTGTGTCTATTCTGGTTCCTTGGTAGGTTGCCTATTTTTTTGTTGATTTGAAGGCAGGTCCACTTTCTTATTGAAAACCTATCAAATGACCAACTCACTCTATGAGTCCTCAAAGGAGACTCTCTTAGTGGGTGCTTCCTGGGTTGACCTAGATGAAGGTGTCCCATTGATCATTCTAAAAAAGGTGTTCCTATCGGTTGGGACCTTAAGCAACTTGAAGGCCAACACGCTTAACTTTACCTTCTTGAATTCCTCTGGAAAAAATTCTCCCATTTGCTCAATTTCGGTGTCGTAAGTGGTATTTTGGGAGGAGCTAGTGGGCTGATTTTGGTTTTGACCTTGCTACTTGTTCTTGTTAAAGTACCATGTAGGTACATGGGGATAGCCTAGGTTGTTGCTAGCATTTGGTTCAGGAGGGGTACTAAAGTTATTAGGCATAGTAGAGGTGGTAAAAGAACCACCTACTTGGTCGCCAGCTTGCCTATTTCTTAAATCATACGGAGTAGTCCTTTGGTGAAACATGTGGACTTCATCCTCTCTTAGCTCTTCTTCATCTAATAGACCATTATCTACTTAATTAAAAAGCTGAGTCAAAGGAATTTTGGTACTTACCTCTTCCACTTTTTCATCACTTGGGTGGTGTCCTCCTTTTTCAGCACGTTGTTCTCAGCCTTTGGGAAAGGACCCCGATTGACCACCAGCACCGAGTAATCATACGGTTCAGATGGAATGATGTCCCTGCATCCCAAGTTGTCTACAACATTTGGATCTCAATCTGAAAAAAATCAGTGGCCGTCTAGAATTTTGGACACTCCAATTTAGAATGTCGACTCGTCTTGTGGATGCGACACCAACCGAACAAGGCAGCTTCAGCTAGATATACCCAACTCATGGTCGTATCATTGTTGCTAGGTTGGTCTAGGGGCATAGAAATTCCACCATTCTTTGGCCTAGTTTTCCAAGTTTGATTATGTCTTTGGGAAGGCCTTTTGTCAAAGTTCTACCCCGAATACTAGCCTCTTTCATAATTTTGTCCAGAAGAAGTACCTGCATTACGGTTGTCACAGCCATCACGGCTGTCACAATTGAGGTTGGCCTGGATGCTTCTTTGTGAAGCCTGCAGCTGATTGTTTTGATTCCTTAAGTGATTCATCTTCGTAGAAATATTTTTAATCATTTTTGTTAGCTCATCGATCTGGTCCTTCTTCATATTGCTCGGCTGCAAGGATGAATTCTAAAGGAAAACATGTTGCATTGTTGGCTGGTTTTGGTGAGCGGGTAGGAAGTCAGAATCCTTAAAGTATTTTGGAACTTGGGGTGGTTGAGAGTGAACTTGTTGCTGTTGGGGCTACAAATAATGAGGAACCAAGGGTGCCTAGTTCATAGGTTATCCTATATGAGGCACTATGGGTAGATGCACCACTGGATTCATAAGGGGCGCCTGGTGCTCTATAACTTGAGTAAGTCCTTGAATCTATGTGGGATGAGTGACTTGCCCCAAGGAGGACAATGGGCTAGAAATATTCTACCCCAAGTTAGTGCTGGCTATGATGGCCTCCATGTAGGCATCCATGATTCTGGTAGGGGTTGGTCACACTCTTTTCACCAATGCTATGGTGAGGTTATCCAATGCAACATAGTAAATAGGCAAAGAAGCGACATCATTGAACGCATACGGAGCTTGTAACCGAGTATATGCACTGTGGAAATGATCATTAAAGGAGATGATTGGTTCGTTGATCTCTCTTTGGACAAACATAAACTATCGGTACAATTTTGAAAGGCTTATTGGGATCTTGAATTTCTGCAAGAAAGCATCCTTTAGAAGGTCCCACGTGTTAATGGATATGATCAACAAGTTGATGTATCAATAAATGCCTCCTCTCCCAAAGAGTAGTGAAAGATTCGGTAAGCAACGTCCTCATGTATGATCTACATATTCTTCAAGCCTATCTAAAAAATCTTAATGTGTTCCTCTGTTTTCCTCTACGGATCTCAAAGATTGAACTTGTGCAAAAGCCCTTTGGATTCTTTGGCATATCATGGTAAAGGTTGAAAGCTAGAGGAGATGGATTGTTTCCTAACCACTCCATGGGAGGCGATGGTGGAGGTGGTTGCGACAGATTGACCTGGGGTTGCAGAAAGAGGGGCAGCATCCGATGAGACAACACCCAGCAATGGGGGTGCATTGGGCTGGAAGGAAGCATCTGGTTCATGGGAAGCGGCATCCTAGAAGGTTGTTTGAAGTGAGTGAGAAGAGGGATCTATTGCCAAGGATTAAGGGGTGGGTGGAGGTGAATGGAAGGAAGGAGAGGATGATGGTGAAGGTGAGACGGGCTGGTCGGATGTATTGGAGGCAGATACTTCCCCCTTATTAGCTCTTCTAGCATGAGTAGAGGGTGGTAGCTCTTTAAATTCCCCTTTGTTTGGTGTAGACCTTGATATTCTATAAAATCTTTCAAGGGAAAAGGACCCAATTCGATCCAGCTTAGCTCCAAAGATACCCTCCTTCTAGCGCTAGTTTTGTTGATGTGTTTTTTATGCACTTCTCAACACAAGTAATGCATAGGTGCATCACCTCTCTTGAAAGGAAATCTCCAACAACGAGTTGCTAAAAATTACCCCAAGGTCTCTCGGGTGTCAGATCATGACATGCATAGAATTTCTTAGTTGATATTTAACATGATTTTGTTGGTAATCACAAGGAAGACTTACGGAAGTTAGGTTGGAAAGAAGTTGGATCTTACAATGGATTTCCTAAGATGGGAAGTTAGTGTGGAATCTATTGTAGGTTCAGACAGTAATCTTAAACTCCTATCTTATCTTGAGATTTGGATTTACACTATGTAATGAACCTTGGCATAGGCTATTTTTTTTTTTAAAGGGAAAAAGGGCAGGGAAGAGAAGAGGTTCATGGATCTGCAACTAGAAATGAATAGTGATCATGGAGGATTCTACTATGGACAGCTTCCTTAAAATAGAATTTCACTTAACTAGATTAACTCACGGTGTCATGAAACTTGTGCAATATTCTCAGGACTGCAAATATTCAACCATTCATTCACCATAAACATGCATGAACAAAAGATATAATTTTGGAGCATCTTTTAGTTTATTCCCTAACTAACTTTACACAGCCATCTACCATAAGTAAACAGAAAAAAGTATGGACAAGAAAATAATCAACAAACCAGAATGCTACACAATTATTGGACACCATCAACTACTTTCTCAAAGAAAACTAAAACATTCTAAACAGCATAGTATATCTTTCTAAATCAGCTAACTATGGGAGATGAACCATGTGACATGTAATAGAAACTCAAGAGTCCACCAAAATCCAATGAACTTCTATTAAAATTTCTATAGCAAGCCCTTACAACAGCTCAACTCTCCCAAAATGAGAGGAGGAGACCCCTATTTATAGTTTTTAAAAGGAAAATGAGTGGCCAAGATTTAGTCTCATTATTTGGCCAAGATTCACTTTACACTAGGGTTTCACCTACCCCCAAATATTTTACAATTTAAAATTACATTCTTGTCATCTAGTCTATTTTGTCCTTCATGGCAGCACTGTAGCTCTTTTGTCCTTTAGCAGATTGTTGTTTTTCTCTTATGGTTGTAGCTACACAGTGAGAAAATCATAATCTATTATAGGCTTACTAGCCTCCTTTTGTAGTGTGGCATACTCCACAAATTTTTTGACCAAGGGATGAAGCTTATCCCACTCCAAGGTATCAAATTGAAGCACCTAGAAATTAAACTTCTTGGATTTGTGGGTGAGTGTTTCCCAATCTCCATCACACTTGGTTGTATTTTGCAGTACCTACTCCAACTGGGCAAAGGCGCAAGCAAAAAAACTCATAAAATCTATTGCGAGTTCACCTGTGGTTCCATTTTCCATTTTCTTATGAAAATGAGGCCTTACCTTCACCGGGTCTATCTAGGTAGACAACACTTCAAAATCTCTCATCAGCTTGAGATACTCTTCACATGCCATCCTAATCTCCTTTACCCAGTTGAGATCTTGCTCCACTTCATGGAGCACCTGTTCAAATATTTCATTTTCGTGCTCTAGGCCTAATTTCCAATTCTCCACAAGCCAAAGATTCTTCTCACCCATTGTGAGTTCTTTCTTTACTGTTTTCCCAGGCAACTTGAGGATTGCCTCAATCTTAGGATGTGTGATCCTGTATATTTCTAGAAAGTTAGTGCAAGTCTTTCTTATGTCTTCGAGGTACTTATGCACATCTAGAAACTTATTTTTTGTCCTAACAGCATGTCCAATTCCCATATTTCCATTATAGAGGTCTTTCCTGAACTAGTCCTTTGTGCCTTTGTCCAACTCTTTCTTTCCTCCAGCTTATTGATATGCTCCTCTGATAGCAAAAATGGGGGATTCGACGATGTATTGGGGAGCTCATCAGTTGAGGACCATTGCCAAATGTACACCGTCTAATCCACCACTTGTGCCTTCAAATCCTATTTAAAGGTCTTGCCCTTATTCATCTGGTGCACAATGGTGTCGATGAATCCTTGGAGATGATAAATCTTTTGTTCCCTCCTCATTGACCCAAGGTCGATGGTAGAGATATTATAGCTTACTCCCTTCTCACCCACCACCGGGGTGGCAATTTGTATCGTCCTTCATCCGAAGGTGTCCATGGTGAGTTGAGATCTGACCTTCGGCTTCTTTTTCTTCTTGGTGTTGACCTATTCTCAAGCCAAGATGGCTTCCAATCTCAACTTTGGATCCCTTGGGGTAGGAGCCTTCTTCTCCAGCTACTTCTCAAGCCAGTCATGAATTTGAGTTTTCTCTTTTGGTGATTCTTGATCACCTTCTTCCTCATGGGCCTACTACATTTGCAATGTTTTATCGCCTAAGCTCTCTTGTTTTGGCTTATTCCCTTCTTCATCTAAATCTTGTATGACTATTATCACTTTTCTTGGGGATTCAGCAGTTACATGCCTTTGTGGGCTATCTTCCTTCTCAGCAATCTTTCCTTCTTCTTCCTACTCATTCCCGTGTTCCTCTTGATGCTCAGATTCTAGGCTCTTTCTCATCTCAACCTCCTTCTCGGGCTCGTCTTATTCATTCTTTATTTTACTTCCTCTGGAGGAGGCATTTCTTCATCCTACTTCAGGCTTTGATTTTGTTCCCCTATTGGAGGCTCGGTGTCCTCCATTTCTTCATTAGTATTTCTTTCTTCTATCCCCAGTTGCTTCTCTATCTCTTGCCCAATATCTTTGAGTTTTTGGGCCAACTCCTCCTCAAGCTATGGATCGACATTCTCTACAATTTGTTTCATGCCCAACTCTTCATCATCCTCATCAGAGGATTCTACTTCCTCCTCCCCCCAGACTACCTCATCAATTACGAGGTGCTCATAAATGGGATGCTCGTAGTAGTCATTTGCTTCTTCCTCTAGCTTATCGGTTGCCTCCCTTTGTTTCCTATCCAACTCCCTAGATATTTTCATTGTTGCTTTCATTGAAGGGGGTTCGGTAGGAGGAGGAGGGACAAGTAGACTATTTATAGCATGGGCTAACATAGCTTGCACTACGGGATTCACAAACATCCTAGAATACTCAATGGGCATGTTCTACATATACTTAGGAAAAGTTTCTAGGAGGGCGAGAGCATGGATTGTAGTTGCATTAGTGGCAAAAGGAAGAGATAATGTAGGATACATGGATGAGGAAGAGAGGCGGGAAGTAGCAACTGAAGAGGAGTCCACAATTACAACTTGGACCACAAGAGAGGCAGAGGCAAGGTGGATGGAGATGTCCATTAAAGGCGAAGAGGTGGCAACTACTGCTTGTGGGATAGGTAAGCTACTGACAGTAGTAGGATTAACTTTGGCTATGATAGGTGGGGAATTTGGTGGCTCCTCTCCCTCATGGAGTGGGTCTTCTTGAATAGCAGGCATTCTCATGAAACTGTCCGACTTCTTTGATTTCTTTGAGGTTCCACCCTCTGAATTCTTTCCCAGTGATTCTTTAGATTTAGGCTGACTTTCAACCGTCTCCTTTCTCTTCTCTGATCTTGTGTTTGAGGGAGATGTTGAGGTATCTCTTGTCAAGGTGGCATCGGTGGTGGCTCTATCAGGTTCACCCTCGTGTGGATGCTCAGATTCTACAAATGTTAACTCTACTCCTTGCCGCTTCAATTGAGAGATTTTCCCATCAATCCATTGTTTATTCCTTGCCTTGATAGGCTTTGTGATAATATCAAGGTCATTCACCTCCTCTTCATTCCAATATATTATTGGTAGCAACAAGTTGGTGATGAAATTATATCTCGGGTCCATCACTATGTTTTCCTCTTCAACTACTTGCTCTGGCATAGGAAACAACTTGACCACCACCTTGACGAAGTACACCACCATGCGCATGTATTGTTGCATATGCACCTCCTTTTCATCCTTGCAATTATCCCAAAAGTCTTTGACATTATGCAAGTGGGTATATTGGACCGTGACCATCTTCCTGAACTTACCATTGGGATCCATTTGTGGCCTAGCAGCGTGGAATTTGAGGTGATAATTCATCACCTCCTTCTCTAAATAATCTACACATTAAGAGGTGTGGATTTCATACTACCCCCGATCAAAGATAAGAGGAGAAGGAATCCTTTCCTTACGCTTGCTACTCAAGGGAGTGTGTGCATGTCGTAGTTGTCGTGAGAGTTCAAGTAGTATTATCCGGCCATTTGGGTACTGGGGCAACATGTACGATTTATCAAAGAATCCCTCAGCTCGGATGTAAGTGATTTTTGGGAACTATAGAAACAAGAATCCGAACTGGTGGATGAAAGCATTGGAATTGTGTGAGACTCTCCTTTTGGGATCACACCCAAGCAATCTGATAATGTTCCCTATGAATGCATCATTAACTTTGTAGTAATCCCTCTAGAAATTTCTATACTGCAATTGAGGGTACTTGTCATATACTTTGAGTACTATTTGTGGGTCTGGATTTGGTGCTGCAAATAAACCCCTATATTGGGTATGGTTAGCTAGCAAGTACACAAGGTATGATTTCATGTAGAACTTAGATGTTTTCTCTACTACCATAAATTGCTCGTGCAGGCAATAGTTGATCATTCTAGCCCAATAGAAATATTTGTCCCCCTGGATGATTTCCTCAATGAAGTAAAACATCTATTCTTGGAAATAAGCCAAGGTCGGAAGGCCCATGACCCAGCTTAGAAGAGTTACCAAGTCATGGTAATCTTTGAAGAAGTCACTCCAGAAGAGTTCATGGGGTACCTTATTGGCACTACCCCTCTTGTCTTTCAACCAGTATTGGTTAATGACTTTTCTCCACTTGAGGGGATCTTTGTCCCACATATGTTGGTCATATTCCATGGAAGTTTTATCCATTTCAGTAAAGGTAGGGAAGAGAAAGTTTTTTCCTATTGACTTGGCAGAAAATTCAGCTAATATATTTCCATCCCAGTCCATTATTGATCTAATGTCTTCCTGGTATACCTCTCTACAGGCCATTACAATTTCAAGAGCAATGAGGGCTGGCAGGAATCCTACAGCCTTGGCAAAGCCACTATGTCTGATTTTTCTCATGTTTTTCATTTTTGGATTGATTCTAACCCTCTGTTTGAATTCGTCTATGTCTATATGTCCCAGATTAGTATCTAAGATCTCCTTCCATTTAGTGAGGACCTTGGAATTGAGGGGCTCCCCTTGGAAATTTTATTTCATCTGGTCTTTGTCTTCCTTGCCCCGAGGAGCCTTTTCGACCTTCTTCCCTTTATCTTTCTCTATGGCCACTCCTGAGGATTTCGCAGTTGGTTCCATGTATCCTGCAACCAAGGGTGCAATAAATGATTCATGTATAAAATACATGAAAGCTGGCAAAAATCCTACAAAACAATGTTAGATTGGATAAATCATCATTTCATAATCCTAGCATATCCTTCAGATTGTCATCATTATTTTGTAGGATGGAATTTGAACAACTCGGGCCCCAAGGGTCAGACTTCCCTGGGCCATTAGTTGTTTTAGAGCTATTGCAGGAGGGATGACAATCAAGGCACGGTGGCCCATCTGTCTTGACCTATCTTCGTATTTGAGCAATTTGAAGGGCCCATTGAGGAGGGTGCCCAATTTTAACATGTGGGTCAAAGTCAATTCGGTGATTGGAGGGCATTTGGATCATCTTTTGGGCAATTGGAATCAGAACGTAGCTTGGTCATTTGAGTCCTCCATTCAAAATGGCTCTAGCAGGACGTCATTCCAGGGGTGAAGTTATGATGGGCAAGACCCGCACCTCTGGAGGACGGTGGCATTATTGTCTTATCATTTATGGATCTCGGGTTAGCATGGTTACGAAGCTATTAGGTGACTGTCATTTGAAATAGCAGACAACATGCGAAGGTCTGATGCGAGCCACCCGAGGAATCAATTTTAACAAAGATATTGGCTTTCACATTCACTTCGTTGCCTTCGTTGGGGAAGTGCATTCGCAAATGAGAGGTCGAGTTTTGAACATCGAGAGGACAGAGGCAGTTTTCCCTATAGTTACGGTGGTGATGGGATGAAGTTTCAAAGATGGCAACCCGACAAGGGAGGCCCATGGAGGATGGGCACTTAGCAACTCCCACTTTCATCCAAACAAAAGAGATGAGGTCGGCACCTGAAGGGCGAAAGGCTTGAGGCTAGGGGCCATTGAGGATGGAAGAGTGTTCACAGAATCTCAATAGTTAAGGTCTGTGAGAGATGACCCACAATAACTCATCTCTTATTCCCTCCATTTTTCATTTTGGCAATCGTGACTAAGTTGGGTTTCGGTGGTCGGAATGTCAAATGTTGGTGGTCATAGAGGACAATCAGCCTGGCACGGTGGCTAGTGGATGGAATTCCATGAGGTGGGACCCAAAAGCAACTTGGTGGTTGATCATTTCTAAATTCAAAGTTACACGTCGAATGATGGAGTAAGGTCTGAAGGTCGGAAGGATGGGACCAGAATGTTGTTTGGGACATCAAGTTAAAAGTGGCATCCCAAGGATGGAATCCTGCAGGTGCAGACCCAAATGGTTCAATGACTTTCCTTTGATTCATGAATTTTTGAACTAGGGCGAAAGGATGGGATCCTCCTGCGAAGGCGAACCTAAACGACAGGTTCACCATTTTGAGTTTCAATAATTTCCTAATGACAACGGCAATTGGAGCTCGTGGACCCGGAGAGGATGAACAGTCTCGCTGAAGAACGCGTCGAGAGGATAAGGTTCTGCAGGTGCCATGTTGCTCGATTTCAAAAGTTTTTTCAAGTTTTATTATATGAGTTTTATGTGTGTTGGTCCCTTCTACTTAATTTGTAGGTTTTCCTCCCTTAAATTTCTCAATTACACACATAAATCAATGAAAACTCAAAATGGAGGGCACAATGGAAAACCTACCTCTAGAACCCGATGAAGATGATTGAACAAATAGCTATCAAATGCTTCTAAGTGGTGGTGGCACTCGTTGAGCACGAAGGTGGCATTTGCAGAGGGCTTTGGATCGTTCTAACTTCCTTATGCTCAACTGACAAAGTCACAATCACGGCTCAAACTCACCTATTTATAGAAAATAGGGCATTAAATGCTAGTAATAAATGCTCATACAGCAAGAATCAGGTTGGTGAGCTATAAATTTGAAAATAGTTTTGGGAGCATCGGGACTCAACAGGCGGGTGGTTGTCGACGGATGGATGTCGAGTTGCTCGGTGATGAATGGACAGCAAAGATAACCCTAGAACCCGATTGGAGGAAAGCCTCTAGATGAAAGTTGTTAGATTGCTTAACGATAGACGGATGATGTTGGAGGGTCCACATCCTGACCCATGGATAGTTGTAAGAAGAAAGCCATCCAAAATTGTGGTAAACCCACAAACACCAGAAAGAGGGGGCTTGACAGGGGGACCCGATAGGGCCCAGAGATGCCAGCTTCAAAGCACTAAGGCAAATAGCCAAGGAGACTCCGCGAAGACCTAAGGCCTCAAAAATTTGAGGGAGGGGCAAAGCATGGTCACCTCAATATGACTTTCGTGAAGCTCATTGACCATATAGAATACTAAACAAGGGGCACGCAAAATGAGGTGGCAACAAAACAACTTGGTGGGATGAAGGAAAGCGAGGGTCCCCATTTTGAATGGGGTTTGTGTGCAAAGGGCACAACAATTATGAATGTTGTATGCATGGTTGCTAGATATCAAGCTAATCCAAAGGAATCACAAGTGACTACAATAAAGAGAATTTTTAGATACTTAAAAGGAACAGTTCATCTTGGTCTTTAGTATCCTAAGGATGATGATCTTAATCTAAATTCTTTTACAGATGCGGATTGGGCAAGAGATGTGGATGACAAGAAAAGTACAAGTGGTAGTGCATTATTCTTAGGGAAGAAGTTGGTGTCTTGGATAAGTAAAAAGTAGAACTCCATTTCCTTATCTATTGTTGAGGCAGAGTACATTGCTACTGCAAACAACTATAGTCGAGTATTATGATTGAAACAGATGGTGAGAGATATCAGAGTTGAGTATGATGAACCCATATCTATATTTTATGAAAACTCAAGTGTCATAAACATATCTAAGAATCTGGTGCTACACTCAAAGACAAAACATATATCTATCAAGTATCACTTTTTCAGAGAGAAAGCGAGTGATAAAGAGGTCAGATTGGAATATGTGCCTACAAAGGAACAAATTGCATATATCTTTACTAAACCATTGTCTAAGGATACTTTTGAGTAACTCAGAGGCAAGTTAGGGGTGATTTCCCCTCCTAATTTGAACTAAGATTTAAGTCTTTATATCAATCTATGGACTTACAGTCAGATCTTGTTTCAGATTGATGTTGTGGTGGCTTCTACTCAGGGGGAGTAGTCAGATGATTCAGATGATATGTGGATCAGAGCATGTGTACCTTTTCCATTGATGTCAAAGGGGGAGAAGAAACATGTGAAAACTCTTGAAGAAAGGGGAAGAAGACTCAAGAAAGGGAGAGAAGAGCTATGAGAGGAGAACTACAGAACAAAGGGGGAGAAGTGCACTACGTAAATAGCTAGTTGTGTTGATGGTATTATTTTTCACATCATGTGTTGCCATCAATTCTAAAAGGGGATATTTTTGGATGTTGTGGTTGTGTTTCTGATATGTGTTTTTCATTGATGCCAACACTATTAGCATTAATGATTCTGAAGGTTGTATATGTCGAGGATATTGAGAAAATTGTAATAAATATATTGCAGGTAGCCAGTGAAGCTGAGAAGGTCAAAGTGATGAAAATTTATGTACATTTATAATCAAAACACATTAAATGGTTTATTGTTGAGCCTACGTAGTATGTTTTTTGAAAGTTTCAGAGGTGCGCATCAAGAATTGAGAAAGTTATGAAGTTTTGTGTTCCTACAGTTATTCAATTACTGTAGTAGGTGTTTTTCAAAGATGAGATTGTAATTCTGGTGAACTGAGTTTTTCTTTATGTTCTTGAGATGTTCAATGATGTTTCTAGATCGTTCTCTATCAGTGTGGTACATCTATGTTGATTGGTGTGTTCGTGATCGAAGATTTTTCTTTCTGTATTCGAGTTTTCATGTTCTTGATCGACATGTTGACGGTAGCGTGTTGTGGATCCTTATGGATTAATCTTGTATTGTTTGGTGTGTTCGAGGATGTTTATTTAGGTCCTCACTATGTTTTGATCGACTTAGGTTCATGTGCATTAATATTTTTTCATGTATTGAGGCTGATAGTTGTAATTTATTCTTTATTTATGGTTGATAGAGTTGTTAATGTAAATTCATGTAGTGGATATATAAGAGAGAGTGTGTATGGTGTGTATGCAAAATGTGTGAATAAAGATTAGATCATCTAAATACAGAGCAGAGTGTGAAGAATTTTTAGCGAATTGTGAATAAGTGTTTTTGTTCCTAACCAAAACTATCATCAAGATTTTGTAGAAGTTAATTTCTCAGTTCAACCTCATCAAATGGATTTAATCTGATTGTTCTATGTAAGGCAATGATTCTTCCCTTTGAAAAATGAGCTCTAGGTAGTGTGCTTGAATGCATGTGCATTTCTTATTCATTTCTTTCATTATACTTCTAACAGGGTATAATCTTGTGGACTAACATCCACCGTGGTTTTTCCCCTAACAAGGTTTCCACTTATAAAATCTTGATGTTCATATGTCTCTGATGTGTTGTTGATTTATGCTTGCACTGTTAATTATCAAATCTATGATTAAAGGTTGTTTAAGGTTGAATAAGTTTAATTTTTGTAACAACTGATTCACCCCCCCCCCCTCTCAGTTGTCTATCCTTGTTTTGCCAACATTAGATGACTATTAGGAACCTTTATTTTCTATCATCTTTTGTGAACGTTAATTTTCCATCGATTTAAAGCAAAGTACGGCTAACACCTAATTTGAAGGCTACGTTGGAGCTATGTCATGCGATCTCCCATTTTTCACCCAAAATAAACCAAGTTTGGAGAAATTTTATTTTAGATTGTGTTGTACATGACTATTAGGAACCTTTATTTTCTTTCAACTCTCATGAACGTTGATTTTCCATTGATTTACAGTCGAGTTCAGCTAACACCTAATTTAAAGCTACATTGTAGTTGTCTTATGCAAACTCCCATTTTTCACCCATAATCAACCAAGTTTGAAGAATTCTTATTTTAGATTATTTTTTAGATGACTATTAGGAACCTTTATTTTCTATTGACTTTCATGAACATTGATTTTCCATCAATTTACGGTCAAGATTGGCTAACACCATATTTAAGGGTATGTTGCAGTTGTGTCATGCGAACTCCTATTTTTCACCTATAATCAAAAAAGTTTGGAGACCTTTGATTTTATATTTTGTTGTAGATGACTATTAGAAACTTTTATTTTCTATTGGATTTCATAAACATTGATTTTCCATTGATTTACAATCGAGTTCAACTATTAGTGCCACATTGCAACTATGTCATATAATCTCCCATTTTTCACCCAAAATCAACAAAGTTTGGAGAAATTTGGTTTTAGATTGTGTTGTAGATGACTATTAGGAACCTTTATTTTCTATCGGATTTCATGAATGTTGATTTTCCATTGATTTATAGTCGAGTTCAGCTAACACCTGATTTAAGGCTACATTATATTTGTGTCATGCGAACTCCCATTTTTCATCCATAATAAACCAAGTTTGAAGAAGTTTTATTTTAGATATTCTTGTAGATGACTATTAGGAACATTTATTTTCTATTAGATATCGTGCGCGTTTATTTTCCATCTATTTAAAGTTCAGTTTGGCTAACACCTAATTTTAAGACTACATTCCAACTATCATGTAAACTCCCATTTTTCAATCATAATCAAACAAGTTTGGAGAAATTTGGTTTTAGATTGTGTTATAGATGTCTAGTAGGAACCTTTATTTTTATTGTCTTTTTTGAATATTGATTTTCCATCGATTTATAGTCGAGTTCGTTTAACACCTAATTTTAAGGCTACATTGTAGCATTATCATGCAAACTCCAATTTTTCACCCATAATCAACCAAGTTTGGAGAGATTTTATTTTATATTGTCTTGTAGATTACTATTAGGAACCTTTATTTTCTATCGACTTTCGTGAACATTGATTTTCCATTGATTTACAGTTGAGTTCAGCTAACTATTGTCTGAAGGCTACATTGCAAATTTTTCATGCAAACTCCCATTTTTCACCCATAATCAACCAAGTTTGATGAACTTTGACTTTAGAATGTGTTGTAGATGACTATTAGAAACCTTTGTTTTTTATCGGCTTTCATCAACATTGATTTTTCATCGATTTGCAGTCGAGTTTGACTAACACTTGATTTTAAGGCTACATTGTAGGTGTGTCATGCAAACACCCATTCTTCACCCATAATCAACCAACTTTGGAGAACTTATATTTTAGATTTTGTTGTAGATGACTATGAGAAACCTTTATTTTCTACCGGCTTTCATGAACATTGATTTTCCATCGATTTACAACTAAGTTTGGCTAACACCTTATTTTAAGGCTGCATTGCAGTTGTGTCATGAAAACTCCCATTTTTCACCAATAATCAACCAAGTTTGCAGAACATTAATTTTATATTGCGTTGTAGATGAATAACCTTTATTTTCTAACATCTTTTGTGAACATTGACATGCATCGATTTATAGTTGAATTCAGCTAACACCTGATATTAATGCTATGTTGCAACTATGCCATGCGAACTCCCTTTTCTCACCCATAATCAACCAAATTTTGAGAACTTTCACTTTATATTATGTTGTAGATGACTATTAGGAACCTTTATTTTCTATCTACTTTTGTGAATGTTTATTTTCTATTGATTTACAGCTGAGTCTGACTAACACTTGATTTTAAGGCTAAGTTTTAGTTGTGTCATGCGAACTCCCATTTTTTCACCCATAATCAACCAAGTTTACGGAACTTTGATTTTAGATTGTTTTCTAGATGACTTTAAGAAACCTTTCTTTTCTATCAACTTTCGTGAACGTTGATTTTCCATCAATTTACAGCTCAGTTCGGCTAACACCTAATTTTCAGCATACGTTGTAGTTGTGTCACGCGAATTCCCATTTTTCACCCATAATCAACAAGGTTTGGAGAACTAATTTTATATGGTGTTGTAGATGACTATTAGGAACATTTATTTTCTATCGGCTTTCATGATCGTTGATTTTCCATTGATTTATAGTCGAGTTCAGCTAACACATGATTTTAAGGCTATGTTGTAGTTGTGTCATGTGAACTCCCATTTTTCACCCATAACCAACCAAGTTTGGAGAACTTTAATTTTAAATTGTGTTGTAGATGACTATTACTAATATTTATTTTCTATCACCTTTCATGAATGTCGATTTACTATCAAGTTTAGCTAACACCTTATTTTAAGGCTACGTTGTAGCTGTGTGATGCAAACTCCCATTTTCACCCATAATCAACAAAGTTTGGACACCTTTCATTTTAGATTGTGTTGTAGATGACTATTAGGAACCTTTATTTTCTATCAGCTTTCGTAAATGTTGATTTTCTATCGATTTATAGTTGAGTTTGGCTAACACTTGATTTTAAGGCTACATTGCAGTTGTGTCATGTGAACTCCCATTTTTCACCCATAATCAACCAAGTTTGGACATCTTTGATTTTAGATTGTGTTTTATATGACTATTAGGAACCTTTATTTTCTATCATCTTTCATGAACATTAATTTTCCATCAATTTACAATTGAGTTTGGCTAACTCCTTGTTTCAAGGCTACATTGTAGCTATGTCATGTGAACTCCCATTTTTCACCTATAATCAACCAAGTTTGGAGAACTTTGATTTTAGATTGTGTTGTAGATGAATATTAGGAACCTTTATTTTCTATCAGCTTTTGTGAACGTTGATTTTCCATTGATTTACAGTCGAGTTTGGCTAACTCCATATTTTTAGGTTACATTGTAGTTGTGTTTTGTGAACTCCAATTTTTCACCCATAATAAACCAAGTTTGGAGAACTTTGATTTTAGATTATGTTGTAGATGACTATTACGAACCTTTATTTTTTATCGGCTTTCGTGAATGTTGATTTTCCATTGATTTTTTGCTGAGTTCAGCTAGCAGCTGATATTAAGGCTACATTGCAATTGTGTCATATGAACTCCCTTTTTTCACCCATAATCAACCAAGTTTGGAGAACTTTTGTTTTAGAATGTGTTGTAGATGACTATTAGGAACCTTTATTTTCTATCGGCTTTCATGACTGTTCATTTTCAATTGATTTATAGCCAAGTTTGGCTAACACCTTATTTTAAGGCTATGTTGCAGTTGTGTCAAGTGAACTCCAATTTTTCACCCATAATCAACCAAGTTTGGTGAACTTTGATTTTAGATTTTGTTGTAGATGACTATTAGAAACCTTTATTTTCTATTAGCTTTTTTGAACATTAATCTTGCATTAATTTAAAGGCGAGTTTAGCTAACACCTGATTTTAAGGCTACATTGTAGTCGTGTCATGCAAACTCCCATTTTTCACCCATAATCAACCAACTTTGGAGAAGTTTGATTTTAGATAGTGTTGTTGACTATTAGGAACCTTTATTTTCTATCAACTTTTGTGATCTTTTATTTTCCATTAATTAACAACCGAGTTCAGGTAACACCTAATTTTAAGGTTGTATTGCAGCTACGTCATGCGAACTCTCATTTTTCAATAATAATCAACCAAGTTTGGAGATCTTTCATTTTAGATTTTGTTGTAGATGACTATTAGGAACCTTTATTTTCTATCAACTTTCATGATCTTTTATTTTCCATCAATTTACAGTCGAATTTAGGTAACACCAGATTTTAAGGCTACTCAACCAAGTTTGGAGAACTTAGATTTTAGATTTTATTGTAGATGCCTATTAAGAACCTTTATTTTCTATCGACATTCATGAACATTGATTTTCCATTCGTTTATAGCCAAGTTCAGTGAACACCTGATTTTAAGGCTACATTCAAGTTGTCTCATGTGAACTTCCATTTTTCAACCATAATCAACCAAGTTTGGAGAACTTTTATTTTAGATTGTGTTTTAGTTAACTATTAGTAACCTTTATTTTTTATCGGCTTTCATGAATGTTGATTTTCCATCAATTTACAACTGATTTTGGCAAACACCTAATTTTAAGGCTACATTGCAATTGTCTCATTCGAACTCCCATTTTTCACCCATAATCAACCAAGTTTGGAGAACTTTGATTTTATATTGTGTTGTAGATGACTATTCGGAACCTTTATTTTCTATCGGCTTTTGTCAACGTTGATTTTCCATCGATTTACAGCCAAGTTTGACTAACACCTGATTTTAAGGCTACCTTGTAGCTGTGTCATGCGAACTCCCATTTTTCACCCATAATCAACCAAGTTTGGAGAACTTTAATTTTAGATTGTGTTGTAGATAACTATTAGGAACCTTTACTTTCTATCATCTTTCATGACCGTTGTTTTTCCATCGATTTATAGCTGAATTCAGCCAAATACTAATTTTAAGGCTACGTTGCAGCTGTCTCATACGATCTCCCATTTTTCACCCATAATCAACCAAATTTGGAGAACTTTTATTTTATATTATGTTGTAGATGATTATTAGGAACCTTTATTTTTTGTCGACATTTGTGAACATTGTTTTTCCATCGATTTATAGCCGAGTTTCATGAACACCTAATTTTGATGCTACGTTGTAGTTGTGTCATGAGAACTCCTTATTTTCACCCATATTCATCCAAGTTTTGAGAAATTTTATTTTAGATTGTATTGTAGATGACTATTAGGAACCTTTATTTTCTATTAGCTTTCGTGAATGTTGATTTTCCATCGATTTACATCCGAGTTCAGCTAACACCTGATTTAAGGCTATATTGAAGTTGTGTCATACAAACTCCCATTTTTCACCCATAATCAACCAAGATTGTAGAACTTTGACTTTAGATTGTGATGAAGATGACTATTACAAACCTTTATTTTCTATCGACTTCCGTGAACGTTGATTTTCCATCAATTTATAATCCAGTTAGGCTAACACCTCATTTAGAGGCAACGTTATAGCTGTGTCATGCGATCTCCTAATTTTCATCGATAATCAACCAAGTTTGGAGAAGTTTGATTTTAGATTGTGTTGTAGATGACTATTAGGAACCTTTATTTTCTATCATCTTTCGTGAATGTTGATTTTGCATCGATTTATAGCTGTTGATTTTAGTTAACACCTAATTTTTAGGCTACATTCCAGTTGTGTTATGCGAACTCCCATTTTTCATCCATAATCAACCAAGTTTAGAGAACTTTGATTTTATATTGTATTGTAGATGACTATTATCAACCATTATTTTCTATCGGCTTTTCTAAACATTGATTTTCCATTGATTTACATCCAAGTTTGGCGAACACCTAATTTTAAGGTGGTGTTGTAGTTGTGTCATGCAAACTCCCATTTTTGACCCATAATCAACCAAGTTTGGAAAATTTTTATTTTAGACTGTATTGTAGATGACTATTAGTAACCTTAATTTTCTATCAGCTTTTGTTAATATTGATTTTCAATCGATTTACTGTCGAGTTCGGCTAACACATGATTTTAAGGCTACATTCCATCGGTGTCATGCGAACTCCCATTTTTCACAAATAATAAACCAAGTTTGGAGAACTTTGATTTTAGATTGTGTTATATATGACTAATTAGGAACCTTTATTTTCTATCGACTTTTGTGAACGTTGATTTTCCATTGATTTATATCTAAGTTTGACTAACACCTGATTTTATGTCTATGTTGTAGTTGTGTCATGCGAACTCCCATTTGTCACCCATAATCAATCAAGTTTGGAGAAATTCTATATTAGATTGTGTTGTAGATGACTAGTAGGAACATTTATTTTCTATTGGTTATCATGAATGTTGACTTTCAATCGATTGACAATCGAGTTCGGCTAACACTTGATTTAAAGCTATGTTGCAATTGTGTCATTCGAACTCCCGTTTTTCACGCATAATCAACCAACTTTGGAGAAATTGGATTTTGTATTGTGTTGTAGATGACTATTAGGAACAATTATTTTCTATTGGCTTTTGTGAACGTTGATTTTCCATCTATTTATAGTCGAGTTTCGCTAACACCTAAGTTTAAGGCTACGTTGCAACTGTGACATGCGAACTCCCATTTTTCACCCTTAATCAACTAAGCTTGGAGAAATTTGATTTTAGTTTTTATTTTAAATTACTATTAGGAACCTTTATTTTCTATCAGCTTTCATGAATTTTGATTTTCCGTCAATTTATAGTGGAGTTTGGCTAACACCTTATTTTGGATTAGCTTTCGCCAACATTGATTTTCCATTTATTTACAGCCGAGTTTGGCTAACACCTGATTTTAAGACTACATTCCTACTGTCATGCAAACTCCAATTTTTCACCCATAATCAACCAAGTTTGGAGAAATTTGATTTTAGATTACAGTGTTATAGATCACTATTAGGAACCTTTATTTTCTATCGGCTTTAATGAACATTGATTTTCCATCAATTTACAGTCTATTTCAGCTAGCACCTAATTTTAAGGCTTCATTCCAACTGTATCTTGGAAACTCCAATTTTTCACCCATAATCAACCAAGTTTGAACAACTTTCATTTTATATTTTTTTGTCGATGACTATTATGAACCTTTATTTTCTATTGGCTTTCATTAACGTTGATTTTCCATCTATTTATACCAGAGTTCGGCTAACACCTTATTTTGAGGCTATGTTGAAGCTATGTCATGCGAACTCCTATTTTTCACCCATAATCAACCAAGTTTGAAGAGAGTTCATTTTATATTGTGTTGTAGATGACTATTAGGAACCTTTATTTTCTATCATCTTTCATGAATGTTGATTTTCCATCGATTTATAGTTGACTTTGGCTAACACCTGATTTTAAGGTTACGTTCTCGTTGTGTCATGCGAACTCCCATTTTTCACCCATAATAAATCAAGTTTGGAGAAATTTGATTTTATAATGTGTTGTATATGACTATTAGGAACCTTTATTTTCTATCATCTTTCGCGAATGTTGATTTTCCATCAATTTACAGCTGAGTTCAGCAAACACCTGATTTTAAGGCTACATTGCATCTGTGGCATGTGATCTCCCATTTTTCAACAAAAATCAACCAAGTTTAGAGAACTTTTATTTTGGATTGTGTTGTAGGTGATTATTAGGAACCTTTATTTTCTATCAACTTTCGTGAACATTGATTTTACATCGATTTACAGTCGAGTTCAGTTAATACCTTATTTTAAGGTTACATTCTAGCTATGTCGTGTGAACTCCCATTTTTCACCCATTATCAATCAAGTTTGGAGATATTTTATTTTGGATTGTTTTGTAGATGAATATTAGGAACCTTTATTTTCTATCAATTTTCGTGAACGTTGATTTTCCATAGATTTATAGTTGAGTTTTGCTAACACCTGATTTTAAGGCTACATTTCAGTTGTGTAATGTGAACTCCCATTTTTCACCCATAATCAAAAAACGATTGGAGAAATTTGATTTTAGATTAAGTTATAGATGACTATTAGGAAACATTATTTTCTATCAGCTTTCGTGAATGTTGATTTTCCTTTTATTTATAGTCGAGTTTAGCTAACACCTGATTTTAATGCTACATTCCAGTTGTGTAATGCGAACTCCAATTTTTCACCCATAATCAACAAATATTGGAGAACTTTGATTTTAGATTTTGTTGTAGATGACTATTACGAACCTTTATTTCCTTTGACTTCTGTGAACATTTATTTTCCATCGATTTAAAGCAGAGTTCAGCTAACGCCTTATTTTAAGGGTATGTTGCAGCTCAGTCATGCGAACTCCCATTTTTCACCCATAATCAACCAAGTTTGGAAAACTTTGATTTTAGATTGTGTTGTAGATGAATATTATGAACCTTAATTTTCAATCGACTTTCATGAATGTTGCTTTTCCATCGATTTACAGTCGAGTTTGGCTAACACCTAATTTCAAGGGTACGTTGGAACTATGTCATGTGATCTCCCATTTTTCACCCAAAATCAACCAATTCTGGATTATTTAAATTTTACATTGTGTTTTACATGACTATTAGGAACCTTTATTTTCTATCAGATTTCGTGAACATTGATTTTCCATCAATTTACAGTCGAGTTCAGCTAACACATGATTTAAAGCTACATTGTAGCTGTGTTATGTCAACTCTCATTTTTCACCCATAATCAACCAAGTTTGAAGAAGTTTGATTTTAGATTATGTTTTAGATGACTATTAGGAACCTTTATTTTCTATCGACTTTCATTAACATTGATTTTCCTTTGATTTATAGTCGAATTCAGCTAACACCTAATTTTAAGGCTACATTCTAATTGTGTCATGCAAACTCCCATTTTTCACCCATACTCAACCAAGTTTGGAGAAATTTAATTTTAGATTGTGTTGTAGATGACTATTATGAACCTTTATTTTCTATCAGCTTTCGTGAATGTTTATTTTTCCATCGATTTATAGCCGAGTTTGGCTACCACCTAATTTTAAGTCTACATTGTAGTTGTGTCATGTGAACTCCCATTTTCCACCCATAATCAATCGAGTTTGGAGAACTTTTATTTTAGATTATGTTGTAGATGACTATTAGGAACATTTATTTTATATCAGCTTTTGTGAATGTTGATTTTCAATCGATTTATAGTGAAGTTTGACTAACACCTGATTTAAGGCTACATTGCAGTTGTTTCATTCGAACTCCAATTTTTCACCCATAATCAACGAAATTTGGAGAACTTTGATTTTATATTGTTTTGTAGATGACTATAAGGAACCTTTATTTTCTATTGGCTTTTGTGAACGTCAATTTTCCATCTATTTACAGTCGAGTTCAACTAAAACCTGATTTTAAGGCTACATTGCAACTATGTCATGCAAACTCCCATTTTTCACCCATAATCAACCATGTTTGTAGAAATTTGATTTTAGATTGTGTTAAGAAACTTTATTTTCTATTGTCTTTCATGAATGTTGATTTTCCATCGATTTATAGCGAAATTTGGCTAACACCTTATTTTAAGGTTATGTTGCAGCTATGTCATGCGAAGTCCCATTTTTCACCCATAATCAACCAAGTTTGGAGAACTTTGATTTTATATTGTGTTGTAGGTGATTATTAGGAACCTTTATTTTGTATTAGATTTTGCTAACATTGATTTTCCATCGATTTATAGTTGAGTTCGGCTAAAACCTGATTTTAAGGCTACATTCCCATTCTATAATGTGAACTCACATTTTTCATCCAGAATCAACCAAGTTTCGAGAACTTTGATTTTAGATTATGTTGTAGATGACTATTAGGAACCTTTATTTTCTATTGGATTTCGTGAATGTTAGTTTTCCCTTGATTTACAGTCGATTTAGGGTAACACCTGATTTTAAGGCTACATTCTAGCTGTATCTTGCAAACTCCCATTTTTGACCCATATTCAACCAAATTTGAAGAACTTTAATTTTAGATTTTTTTGTAGATGACTATTAGGAACCTTTCTTTTCTATCAACTTTTGTGAACATAGATTTTTCATCGATTTATATCAGAGTTTTGCTAACACCTTATTTCAAGGCTATGTTGTAGTTGTGTCATGCATACTCCCATTTTTCACCCATAATCAACCATGTTTGGAGAACTTTTATTTTAGATTGTGTTTTAGATGACTCTCATAAACCTTTATTTTCTATCAGCTTTCATGAATGTTGATTTTCCATCAATTTACAGCTGAGTTCAAATAACACCAGATTTTAAGGCTATGTTCCCGTTGTGTCATGTGAACTCCCATTTTTCACCCATAATCAACCAAGTTTAAAGAAATTTGATTTTATATTGTGTTGTGTATGACTATTAGGAACCTTTATTTTATGTCGGATTTCATGAACTTTTATTTTCTATTGATTTACAGTTGAATTTGGCTAACACCTAATTTTAAGGCTACATTACAGTTGTGTCATGTGATCTCCCATTTTTCACCCAAAATCAACCAAGTTTGAAGAACTTTGATATTAGATTGTGTTGTAGATTATTATTAGGAACCTTTATTTTCTATCAGCTTTTGTGAACATTGATTTTACATCGATTTATAGTTGAGTTCAGCTAACACCTAATTTTAAGGCTAAATTCTAGTTGTGTCATGCGAACTCCCATTTTTCACCCATAAACAACCAAGTTTATAGAAATTTGATTTTAGATTGTGTTGTAGATGACTATTATGAACCTTTATTTTCTATCGCCTTTTGTCAACCTTGACATTCCATCAATTTATAGTTGAGTTCAGCTAACACCTATTTTTAAAGCTACATTCTAGTTGTGTAATGAAAACTCCCATTTTTCACCCACAATCAACAAAGATTGTAGAAATTTGATTTTAGATAATTGTGTTGTAGATGACTATTAAGAAACATTATTTTCTATTGGCTTTTGTGAACATTGATTTTCCTTTGATTTATAGTCGAGTTCGGCTAACACCTAATTTTAAGGCTATATTTCAGTTGTGTAATGTGAACTCCCATTTTTCACCCATAATCAACAAAGATTGGAGAAATTTGATTTTAAATTTTTTTGTAGATGACTATGAGGAAACTTTATTTTCTATCAGCTTTCGTGAATGTTGATTTTCCATTGATTTACAGTTGAGTCCTGCTAACACCTAATTTAAGGCTACATTGCAGCTCTATCATACAAACTCCTATTTTTCATCCATAATCTACCAAGTCTGAAGAACTTTGATTTTATATTGTAATGTAGATGACTATTAGGAACCTTTATTTTCTATCGGCTTGCCTAAATTTTGATTTTCCATTGATTTACATCCAAGTTCGACTAACACCAGATATTGTGGTTACATTGTAGTTGTGTCATGTGAACTCCCATTTTCCACCCATAATCAAACAAGTTTTGAGAACTTTGATTTTTTATTGTATTGTATATGACTATTAGGAACCTTAATTTTCTATCGAATTTCTTGAACGTTGATTTACCATCGATTTAAAGTGAAATTCTGCTAACACCTTATTTTAAGGCTATGTTGCAGCTTTGTCTTGCAAACTCCCATTTTTCACCCACAATCAACCAAGTTTGGAGAAATTTGATTTTAGATTGTGTTGTAGATGACTATTAGGAACCTTTATTTTCTATCATTTTTTGTGAATGTTGATTTTTCATCGATTTACAACCGAGATCAGCTAACACCTGATTTAAAGCTATGTTGTAGCTATGTTATGCGAACTCCCATTTTTCACCCATAATCAACCAAGTTTGAAGAAGTTTTATTTTAGATTGTCTTTTAGATTACTATTAGGAACGTTTATTTTCTATCAGCTTTCATGAACGTTGATTTTCCTTCGATTTACAGTCGAGTTTGGCTAACACCTAATTTTAAGGATACATTCGAGTTCTATCATGTGAACTCCCATTTTTCACCCATAATCAACCAAGTCTAGAGAACTTTTATTTTAGATTATTTTGTAGATGACTATTAGGAGCCTTTATTATCTATCGACTTTCACAAACGTTGATTTTCCATCGATTTACAGTCAAGTTCGGCTAACACCTGATTTTAAGGCTACATTCCAATTGTGTCATACTAAATCCTAGTTTTCACCCATAATCAATCAAGTTTGGAGAACTTTGATTTTGGTTTTGTTTTAGACGACTATTAGGAACCTTTATTTTCTTTTGGCTTTCATGAACGTTGATTTTCCATCGATTTATAATCAAGTTTGGCTAACAATGGATTTTAAGGCTACATTCTAGGTGTGTCATGTGAACTCCCATTTTTCATCCATAATCAACCAAGTTTCAAGAAGTTTTATTTTATATTATGTTTTAGATGACTATTAGAAATCTTTATTATCTATCAGGTTCCACGAACTTTTATTTACCATCGATTTACAATCGAGTTCGGCTAATAATGGATTTTAAGGCTACAGTCCAGCTCATTCATGTGAACTCCTATTTTTCACCCATAATCAACCAACTTTCAAAAAGTTTAATTTTAGATTGTGTTGTATATGACTATTAGGAAACTTTATTTTCTATCGACTTTCGTGAATGTTGATTTTCCATCGATTTACAGTTGAGTTCGGATTTTAAGCCTACATTCCATGTATGTCATGTGAACTCTCGTCTTCCACCCATAATCAACCAAGTTTGGAGAAATTTGATTTTATATTGTTTTGTAGATGACTATTAGGAACCTTTTGTTTTCTATCAATTTTCGTGAACGCTAATTTTCTATCAATTTATAGTCGAGTTCAGCTAACAATGGATTTTAAGGCAACATTCCAGCTGTGTCATATGAACTCCCATTTTTCACCCATAATCAACCAAGTTTCAAGAATTTTTATTTTAGATTGTGTTGTAGATGACTATCAGGAACCTTTATTTTCTATCAGCTTTTGTGAATGTTCATTTTCCAATGATTTGCAGTCAAGTTCGGTTAACACATGATTTTAAGGCTACGTTGCAATTGTGTCATTTGATCTTCCATTTTTCACCCATAATAAACCAAGTTTGGAGAACTTTGATTTTATATTTTGTTGTAGATGACTATTAGGAACCTTTATTTTATGTTGGATTTTGTGAAATTTTCCATCGATTTATAGTTGAGTTCAACTAACACTTGATTTTAAGGCTACATTGTAGCCATGTCATGCGATCTCCCATTTTTCACAAAAAAATAATAAAGTTTGGAGAGCTTTGATTTTAGATTGTGTTGTAGATGACTATTACGAACCATTATTTTCTGTTGAATTTCTTGAATGTTGATTTTCCATCAATTTACAATCGAGTTCAACTAACACCTGATTTAAGGCTAGGTTGTAGCTGTGTCATGCGACCTACCATATTTCACACATAATCAACCAACTTTAGAGAATTTTTATTTTAGATTGTATTGTAGATGAATATTAGGAACCTTTATTTTCTATTGACTTTCGTGAACGTTGATTTTCCATCGATTTATAGCCAAGTTTGACTAACACCTTATTTTTATGCTACGTTGTAGTTGTGTCATGCGATCTCCCATTTTTCTCCCATAATCAACCAAGTTTGGAGAACATTGATTTTACATTGTGTTGTACATTACTATTAGGAACTTTTATTTTCTATTAGGGTTCATGAATGTTGATTTTGCATTAATTTATAGCTAAGTTTAGCTAACACCTGATTTTAAGACTACATTGTAGCTATGTCATTTGAACTCCCATCTTTTACCAATAATCAACCAAGTTTGGAGAACTTTGATTTTAGATTGTGTTGTGTAGATGACTATTATGAACCTTTATTTTCAAGCAACTTCCGTGAACTTTTATTTTCCATTGATTTACAGTTGAGTTCGTTTAACACCTGATTATAAGGTTACATTCCAACTTTGTCATGCAAACTCCCATTTTTCATCCATAATCAACCAAGTTTGGAGTCGTTTGATTTTAGATTGTATTCCAAATGACTATTAGGAACTTTTTTTCTATCGGCTTTTGTGAATGTTCATTTTCCATCGATTTACAGTCGAGTTTGGTTAACAGTTCATTTTAAGGCTACATTCCAGCTGCATAATGCAAACTCCCATTTTTCACCCATAATGAACCAAGTTTGGAGAACTTTGGTTTTAGATTATGTTGTATATGACTTATTAGAAACCTTTATTTTTTATCGACTTTAGTGAACATTGGTTTTCCATTGATTTACAGTCGAGTTTGGCTAGCACATAATTTTAAGGCTACATTGTAGTTGTGTCATGCGAACTCCCATTTTTCACCCAAAATCAACCAAGTTTGGAGAACTTTGATTTTAGATTATGTTGTAGATAACTATTAGGAACATTTATTTTCTATCGATTTTTGTGAACGTTCATTTTCAATCGATTTACAACCGAGTTCGGCTAACACCTTATTTAAGGCTACATTGCAGCTATGTCATGTAAACTCCCATTTTTCACCCCTAATCAACCATGTTTGAAGAAATTTGATTTTAGATTGTGCTGTTGATGACTATTAGGAACCTTTATTTTCTATCAGCTTTCGTGAAGGTTGAATTTCCATTGATTTATAACTAAGTTCGGCTAACATCTAATTTTAAGGGTACGTTGCAGCTGTGTCATGCAAACTACCATTTTTCAACCATAATCAACCAAGTTTGAAGTACTTTGATTTTAAATTATTTTGTAGATGACTATTAGGAACCTTTATTTCTATCAACTTTCGTGAACGTTGATTTTCTATCGATTTACAGTCGAGTTCGGCTAACACCATATTTTAAGGCTACATTCCAATTGTGTCATGTGAACTCCCATTTTTCACCCATAATACCCCAAATTTAGAGAAATTTGATTTTAGATTGTGTTTTAGATGACTATTAGGAACCTTTATTTTCTAGTGGCTTTTGTGAATGTTGATTTTCCATTGATTTACAGTCGATTTTGGCTAACACCTATTCTTAAGGCTACATTCCAATTATATCATCCAAACTCCCATTTTTCACCAATAATCAATAAATTTTGGAGAACTTTTATTTTAGATTGTGTTGTAGATGACTATTAGGAACCTTTATTTTCTATCGGCTTTCATGAACACTGATTTTCCATCGATTTACAATCGAGTTCGAATAACACCTAATTTTTAGTCTACATTCCAGCTATGTCATGTGAACTCCCATTTTTCACCCATAATCAACCAAGTTTGAAGAAGATTGATTTTAGACTATGTTGTAGATGACTATTAGGAACCTTTATTTTTTAGCGACTTTTATGAATGTTGATTTTCCATCGATATACAGCTGAATTCGTTTACCACCTGATTCTAAGGCTACATTGCAACTGTGTTATGTGAACTCCCAATTTTCACCCATAATCAACCAAGTTAGGAGAACTTTGATTTTAGAGTGTGTTGTAGATTACTATTAGGAACCTTTATTTTCTATATGATTTCTTGAACGTTGATTTCCCATCGATTTATAGTCAATTTTGACTAACACCTAATTTAAGGCTAAGATGCAGTTGTGTCATGTGAACTCCCATTTTTCACTCATTATCAACCAAGTTTTAAGAACTTTCATTATAGATTGTGTCCTAGATGACTATTAGGAACCTTTATTTTCTATCAGCTTTCGTGAACATTGACTTTCCATCGATTTACAGTTGAGTTCAACTAACACCCAATTTTATGGGCACATTGCAATTATGTCATGGAAACTCCCATTTTTCTCCCATGATCAACCAAGTTTAGAGAACTTTGATTTTAGATTTTGTTGTAGATGACTATGAAGAACCTTTATTTTCTATCAAATTTCGTCAGTGTTGATTTTCCATCAATTTATAACAACGAATTTTGGAGATATTTTATTTTATATTGTGTTATAGATGACTACTAGGAAGCTTTATTTTCTATCGGCTTTTGTCAAAATTGATTGTCCATCGATTTATAGCTAAGTTCTGCTAACACCTGATTTTAAGGCTACGTTGCAGCTGTGTCATGCGAACTCCCATTTTTCACCCATAATCAACCAGGTTTACAGAACGTTGATTTTAGATTGTGTTGTAGATGACTATTAAGAACCTTTATTTTCTATCGAATTTCATCAACATTGATTTTCCATCAATTTACAATCGAGTTCAGATAACACCTGATTTTAAGGCTACATTGTAGCTGTGTCATGTGATCTTCCATTTTTTAGCCATAATCAACCAAGTTTGGAGAACTTTGATTTTATATTGTGTTATAGATCACTATTAGAAACCTTTATTTTCTATCGACTTTCGTGAACATTAATTTTTCGTCGATTTATAGGCGAGTTCGGCTAACACCCTATTTTAAGGCTATGTTCTAGCTGTGTTATGTGAACTCCTATTTTTTACCTATAATCAACCAATTTTGGACAACTTTGATTTTAGATTGTGTTGTATATGACTATTAAGAAACTTAATTTTCTATCGGCTTTCGTGAAAGTTGATTTTCCATCAATTTACAGCCGAGTTTGGCTAACACCTGATTTAAGGTTATGTTGCAGTTGTGTCATGCAAACTCCCATTTTTCACCGATAATCAACCATGTTTGAAGAACTTTGATTTTAGATTATGTTTTAGATGACTATTAGGAACCTTTATTTTATATTGGCTTTCATGAACATTGGTTTTCCATCAATTTACAATCGAGTTTGGGTAACACCTAATTATAAGGGTTCATTCTAGATGTGTCTGATAGGCCAAAACTAGGGCAAAAAGTGAAATGAATTTGATGTTTAATAATGAATTTCAGTTTGGTCTATACGTGTCAATCTGAGGATCGTAAGCTTTGGAAAGTTATCATGGAAATCTGCACAAGGTCTTAGAGTCGTGAGATGAGTGGTTATGAATGCAGCCTATGAAAATAAACCTTTAGAAAATCAAGCTAATTTTGGTGACAGGAACTATCACTTCCTAGCGAGAGGATTTGCTTTCTTTTATTCAGGCGACAGAAACTATTAACTACGACAGAAACCGAATAGCTTTGAAAATTAATGATATCAAATTTCCACAATCCATATTGTATGTTGTCAAGATTTCTGGATTTGATTGTGTATCAATTTTTGCATCAACATTTCGGATCACACTCTGTGATCCATCATCAGGATGAAATTAGAGAGCATAAGGAGAAAAATAAAAAGTTGCAGACCAATACCACTTTAATAGACCATGGTGGGGAGAGAAAGTTGCAATTAGGTCAAGAAATGAAAATTAAATATAAAAGAGGAAAAAACATAATACAAGAAAGTTGAACTTGTGTGTGTGTGTGTGTGTGTGTGTGTGTCAACAGAAAGGAAGACAAAGTTAAAAAAAACACATAAGAAATATAGGATTATATATATATATGAAAGTAAGAAAAAAAATAGTATATAATAAAATATATATATATATAAGAGAGAGAAAAGATTAAAAAGAAACAAAGATATAAATATAATAATAACGTAAAGATAAACATCAAAGAAAGATTAAAAAGAAACAAAAGATATTAAAAGAAAAAGAAAAAATCTTTTTCTTGGTGTTCAATTGTAAATAAGGAAGAAGGAGAAAACAAAAAAGATAAGAAAATTATATATATGTGAGAGAAAGAAAATTTTGAATAGTAAATTTTTTTATACAAATATAAATGAAAGAGAGAAAGAATTAAGTAAAAAAGAAACGAAGAAATATAAGATATAAATATAGAAATATATATATATAAGGAAGAAACTATAGAAAAGAAAAAACAAAGAAAAACTTAAACTAAAACAATTAAATAGAAACTTGATACAAATAAAAATAAAACTTCCTCAAAATAATCTACGATAAATAAACTGCATAAATATTTGAATTTCAAATAACAGTTACATTTAACAGTGAATTGATCACACCAACAATATGATTGTATTAATAATGAATCAATCGCATTAACTAAATATCAAAGCTTTCATAATTTAAAAGGAGATTGAATCAGGAACTGGTTATGCTCTACAGCTTAATCTTCTTAACACAAAACACACCACATAGCATACGAATTATAGCTAATTAAAATATAAAACAATCTCATTGAGCATTCTGAGAGTGGGCCCTTCCTCTAGTTCACAAGGTGAGCTGAAAGAAAATGTTTTCTACATTGTACCAATCAGCATAATGGAGCTTTTATTTCTAAGAAGTAATACATAAGGAAAAATCATCCTTTACAAATGTTTCTTAAACTGCTTATATACATAGCTTGTAGAAATTTCATATAAGAATAGATAGTTTTTTGTGGCTTGCGGCCAACAAACTATAATGCAACATTTCTCATGAAGTAAATTAAAATGATTATGTTATACTAGTGAGTAAAAATAGAAGACAAGAATAACTTTTATTTTTTCTAGCTAGCAAGCTTCTCATCCATTGTTGGATTCCATTTACCAAATACTGTGGGCTACAATATGGTAGTGTTGAAGTGGTTGCAATGATGTGGTGACGTGAAAATATGTTGTTGCATAAATGACAGTGGTGATGATGCGGATATCTTAGCATGGAGTAGTTAAAACATGAAATGAATTCACGCGGTTGAAGAGTTCATGCAGGAAGTGTCATGAAGAAAGAACCAAATAAAATCTTCCATTAAATAAAATGTGCACAATCAATATCAAGAGGGAGCTTGGTCACCATTTAAATTCAAGCTAGCCACAACAGTAAGCACAAGTTGTATTTTTGTGAGGAAAGTGACAAGAAGGTTCCCATGAAGAAAGTGACAAGCAGATCAGGAAGCTCATACAATTTGTATGTTGCAAGCTTGATCTTCCCAAGGCTTGAAATCATAATGCTTATTAGTAAAGACAATCAATAATTAATTTCCATATTTAATCCAAAAACTATATTAAATACCACTTATATATATTTAATCAAATGCAACATAAAATGGTAAAATGGTATGATATGGAACGGAAATAGAATGTGGGAATGGGTATGAAGGTGAATGAAATATGCTAAAATAGGACATAATTGGCTCACATCAATGTCATACGAACTCCCATTTTTCACCCTTAATCAATGAAATTTGGAGAACTTTGATTTTAAATTTTGTTGTAGATGACTATTAGGAACCTTTACTTTCTATTTTCTTTCATGAACGATGATTTTGCATGGTTTTACAACAAAGTTAGGCTAAAACCTGATTTCAAGGCTCTATTGCAACTGTCATGTGAACTCCCATTTTTCACCCATAATCAACCAAGTTTGGAGAACTTTAATTTCAGATTGTGTTGTAGATGACTATTAGGAACCTTTATTTTCTATTGGCTTTCCTGAATGTTGATTTTCCATTAATTTGCAGCCAAGTTTGGCTAACATCTTATTTAAGGCTATGTTGCAGTTGTGTCATGTGAACTCCCATTTTTCACCTATAATCAATCAAGTTTGGAGAACTTTGATTTTAGATTGTGTTGTAGATGACTATTAGGAACTTTTATTTTCTATCGGCTTTCGTGAATATTGATTTTCCATCGATTTACATCTGAGTTCAGCTAACACCTGATTTTAATGCTACATTGTAGCTATATCATGCAATCTCCCATTTTTCACCCAAAATCAACCATGTTTGGAGAAATTTAATTTTAGATTGTGTTGTAGATGACTATTAGGAACCTTTAGTTTTTATTGACTTTCGTGAACATTGATTTTCCATCGATTTACAGCCAAGTTCTTCTAACACCGGATTTAAGGATACGTTGTAGCTGTGTCATGCAAACTCTCATTTGTAACCCATAATCAACCAGGTTTGAAGAAGTTTGAATTTGGATTGTGTTGTAGATGACTATTAGGAACCTTTATTTTCTATTGGCTTTTGTGAATGTTGAATTTCCATCGATTTACAATCAAGTTTGGCTAAAACCTGATTTTAAGGCTACATTACAACTATGTCATACGAACTCCCATTTTTCAACCATAATCAACCAAGTTTGGAGATATTTGATTTTAGATTATGTTTTAGATGTATATTAGGAACCATTATTTTCTATCAGATTTTGTGATCATTGATTTTCCATCGATTTACAATTGAGTTTGACTAACACCTAATTTTAAGGCTACGTTGCAGCTGAGTTATTCGAACTATCATTTTTCACCCATAATCAACCAAGTTTGGAGAACATTCATTTTAGATTGTGTTTTAGATAACTATTAGGAAACTTATTTTCTATCAACTTCCATGAACGTTGATTTTCCATCGATTTACAGCCGAGTTCAGCTAACACCTGATTTAAGGCTACATTATAGCTATGTCATGTGAACTCCCATTTTTTAGCTATAATCAACCAAATTTGAAGAACTTTGATTTTAGATTGTGTTTTATATGACTATTAGGAACCTTTATTTTCTATTAGCTTTCATGAATGTTGATTTTCCATCAACTTAATGTCAACTTTGGCTAACACCTAATTTTAAGGCTATGTTGTAGCTATGTCATGTGAACTCCCTTTTGTCACCCATAATCAAAAAAGTTTCAAGAAATTTGATTTTATATTGTGTTGTAGATGACTATTAGGAACCTTTATTTTCTATCAAATTTTTTGAATGTTTATTTTCCATCGATTTACAACTTCGAGTTCAGCTAACACCTGATTTTAAGGCTACATTGTAGCTATGTAATGTGAACTCCCATTTTTCACTTATAATCAACCAAGTTTGGAGAACTTTGATTAAGATTTTGTTGTAGATGAATATTACGAACCTTTATTTTCTATCTACTTTTGTGAACGTTGGTTTTCCATTGATTTATAGCCAAGTTTGGCTAACACTTGATTTTAAGGCTACGTTGCAGTTGTGTCATGCACACTCCCATTTTTCACCCATAATCAACCAAGTTTAAAGAAATTTGATTTTAGATTGTGATGTAGATAAATATTAGGAGTCTTTATTTTCTATCAGCTTTCATTAACATTGAATTTCCATCGATTTATAGTCGATTTTAGCTAACTCCTAATTTTAAGGCTAGGTCGTAGCTTTGTCATGCGAATTCAAATTTTTAAACCCATAATCAACTAAGTTTGGAGAAATTTTATTTTATATTGTCTTGTAGATGACTATTAGCAATCTCTATTTTCAATCTGCTTTTGTGAACGTTGATTTTCCATCGATTTATAGCCAATTTCAGCTAACAAATGATTTTAAGGCTACGTTGCAGTTGTGTCATGTGAACTCCTATTTTTCACCCATAATCAAACAAGTTCCAAGAACTTTGATTTTAGATTGTGTTGTAGATGACTATTAGGAAGCTTTCGTGAACGGTTGTTTTCCATCGATTCACAGTGGATTTCGACTAACACTTGATTTTAAGGCTACATTCCAGTTCTATTTAGCAAACTCCCATTTTTCAACAATAATCAACAAAGATTGAAGAACTTTGATTTTATATTTTGTTGTAGATGACTATTAGGAACCTTTATTTTTTATTTTCTATCCACTTTCGTGAAAGTTGATTTTCCATCGATTTATAGCAGAGTTTGGCTAGCACCTTATTTTAAGGCTATGTTGCAACTGTGTCATGCGAAATCCCATTTTTCAACCATAATCAACCAAGTTTTGACTTTGATTTTAGATTGTGTTGTAGATGACTATTAGGAACCTTTATCTTCTATTCGCTTTCATGAACATTGATTTTCCATCGATTTACAATTGAGTTCGGCTAACACCTGATTTTAAAGCTACGTTCCCATTGTGTCATGTGAACTCCCATTTTTCACCCATAATCAACCAAGTTTGGAGAACTTTGATTTTATAATTTATATTATGTTGTATATGACTATTAGGAACATTTATTTTCTATCAACTTTCATGAACATTGATTTTCAATCAATTTACAGTTGAGTTCGGCTAACTCTTGATTTTAAGGCTACGTTGCAGCTATGTCATGTGATCTCCCTTTTTTCACCTAAAATCAACCAAGTTTGGAGAACTTTCATTTTATATTGTGTTGTAGATGACTATTAGGAACATTTATTTTCTATTGGCTTTCGTGAACACTGATTTTCCATCGATTTACAGTCAAGTTTGGCTAATAATGGATTTTAAGGAAACATTCTAGGTGTGTCATGCGAACTCCCATTTGTCACCCATAATCAACCAAGTTTCAAGAATTTTGATTTTATATTATGTTGTAGATGACTATTAAGTACCTTTACTTTCTATCGGCTTTTGTGAATTTTAATTTTCCAACGATTTACAGTCAAGTTTAGTTAACACCTGATTTTAAGGCTATGTTGTAGTTGTGTCATGCAAACTCCCATTTTTCACCAATAATCAACCAAGTTTGGAGAAAAAAAAATTTAGATTATGTTGTAGATGACTATTAGGAACATTTATTTTCTATTGGTTTTCGTGAAAATTTATTTTCCATCAATTTGCTATTGAGTTTGGCTAACACTTGATTTAAGGCTACATTGCAGCTATGTCATGGGAACTTCCATTTTTCACCCATAATCAACCAAGTTTTAATAACATTCATTGTAGATTATGTTGTAGATTACTATTAGGAACCTTTATTTTCTATCAACTTTCATGAACATTGATTTTCCATCTATTTACAACCGAGTTCAGCTAACACCTAATTTTAAGGCCATGTTGCAGTGGTGTCATGCGAACACCCATTTTTTACCCATTATCAACCAAGTTTGGAGAATTGTGATTTTAGATTTTTTTCGAGATGACTATTCGAAACCTTTATTTTGTATAGGCTTTCATGAAAGTTGATTTTCCATCGATTTGTAGCCAAGTTCGGCTAACACCTTATTTTAAGGCTATGTTGTAGCTATGTCATGCGAACTCACATTTTTTACCAATAATCAACCAAGTTTGGAGAACTTTGATTTTAGATTGTGTTTTAGATGACTACTAGGAACCTTTATTTTCTATCGAAGTTCATGAATGTTGGTTTTCCATCGATTTATAGCCGAGTTCATCTACCACCTCATTTAAGGCTAAATTGTAGCTCTGTCATGCGAACTCCCATTTTTCACCCATAATCATCCAAGTTTGAAGAACTTTCATTTTAGATTGTGTTGTAGATGACTATTAGGAACCTTTATTTTCTATCAAATTTTTTGAATGTTGATTTTCCATCGATTTACAACCGAGTTCGGCTAACACTTGATTTTAAGGCTGCAATAGAATTATGTCATCCAAACTCCCTTTTTTCACCCATAATCAACCAAGTTTGGAGAATTTTGATTTTAGATTGTGTTTTAGATGACTATTAGGAACCTTTATTTTCTATCGGATTTTGTGAATGTTGGTTTTCCATCGATTTATAGCCGAGTTCGTCTACCACCTTATTTAAGGCTAAATTGTAGCTCTGTCATGCGAACTCCCATTTTTCACCCATAATCAACCAAGTTTGAAGAACTTTCATTTCATATTGTGTTGTAGATGACTATTAGGAACCTTTATTTTCTATCAAATTTTTTGAATGTTGATTTTCCATCGATTTACAACCGAGTTCGGCTAACACTTGATTTTAAGGCTACATTAGATTTATGTCATCCAAACTCCCTTTTTTCACCCATAATCAACCAAGTTTGGAGAACTTTGATTTTAGATTGTGTTATAGATGACTATTAGGAACCTTTATTTTATATCAGCTTTCATGAATATTGATTTTCCATCGATTTATAGTCGGGTTCAGCCAACACATGATTTTAGGGCTATGTTGTATTTGAGTCATGCGAGCTCCCATTTTTCACCCATAATCAACCAACTTTAGAGAAATTTGATTAGATAGTGTTGTAGATGCCTATTAGGAACCTTTATTTTCTATCGACTTTTGTCAACATTGATTTTCCATCGATTTATAGTCAATTTTAGCTAGCACCTAATTTTAAGGCTATGTTGCAGCTATGTCATGTAAACTCCCATTTTTCACCCACAATCAACCAAGTTTGAAAAAATTTCATTTTAGATTAATTTTGTAGATCAATATTAGGAACCTTTATTTTTTATCAACTTTCATTAACATTGATTTTGCATCTATTTATAGCCAAGTTCAGCTAACACCTGATTTTAAGGATACGTTGTAGCTGTGTAATGCAAAATCGCATTTTTCACATAATCAACCAAGTTTAGAGAACTTTTATTTTAGATTGTGTTGTAGATGACTATTAGGAACCTTTATTTTCTATCAGCTTTCGTGAATTTTTATTTTCCATCGATTTACAGTCGAGTTTTTTTAACACCTAATTTTAAGGCTACATTCCAACTATGTCATGTGAACTCCCATTTTTCACCCATAATCAACCAATTTTGGAGTACTTTTATTTTAGATTGTGTTCTAGATAACTATTAGGAACCTTACTTTCTATGTGAACGTTGATTTTTCATCGATTTACAGCTTAGTTTGGCTAACCCCTGATTTTAAGGCTACATTGAAGGTGTGTCGTGTGAAATTCCATTTTTCACCCATAATCAACCATGTTTGGAGAACTTTGATTTTATATTGTGTTGTAGATGACTATTAGGAACCTTTATTTTCTATTAGCTTTTGTGAATGTTTATTTTCCATCAATTTATAGTCAAGTTTGGCTAAGACCTAATTTTAAGGCTACATTGCAGATGTGTCATGTGAACAATTTTTCACCCATAATCAACCAATTTTGGAGAACTTTGATTTTAGATTGTGTTGTAGATGACTCTTAGGAACATTTATTTTCTATCATCTTTTGTGAACATTTATTTTCAATCGATTTACAACCAAGTTCCGCTAACACCTTATTTAAGGCTACGTTGCAATTATGTCATGAGAACTCCCATATTTCACCCATAATCAACCATGTTTGAAGAAATTTCACTTTATACTATGTTTTAGATGACTATTAGGAACCTTTATTTTCCATCAGCTTTCATGAACGTTGATTTTCCATCGATTTACAGCCAAGTTCAACTAACACCTGATTTCAAGGCTACATTGTAGCTATGTCATGTGAATTACCCATTTCACCCATAATCAACCAAGTTTGAAGAACTTTGATTTTAAATTGTGTTGTAGATGACTATTAGGAACCTTTATTTTCTATCAGCTTTCGTGAACATTGATTTTCCATCGATTTATAGCTGAGTTTGGCTAACACCTTATTTTAAGGCTATGTTGCAACTGTGTCATGCTAAATCCCATTTTTCACCCATAATCAACCAAGTTTAGAGAACTTTTATTTTATATTGTGTTGTATATGACTATTAGGAACCTTTATTTTCTATCAGCTTTCGTGAACTTTTATTTTCCATCGATTTATAGCCGAGTTCATTTAACACCTGATTTTAAGGCTACATTCCAACTATGTCATGCGAACTGCCATTTTTCACCCATAATCAACCAAGTTTGGAGAACTTTGATTTTAGATTGTGTTCTACATGACTATTAGGAACCTTATTTTCTATTGGCTTTCATAAACATTGATTTTTCATCGATTTACAACCGAGTTTGGCTAACCCCTGATTTTAAGGCTACAGTAAAGTTATGTCATGTGAACTCCCATTTTTCACCCATAAACATGTATGGAGAACTTTTATTTTATATTGTGTTGTATATGACTATTAGGAACCTTTATTTTCTATCAGCTTTCGTGAATGTTGATTTTCCATCGATTTATAGCCGAGTTCACCTAAGACCTTATTTTAAGGCTACATTGTAGTTGTGTCATGCGAACTCCCATTTTTCACCCATAATCAACCAAGTTTGGAGAAATTTTATTTTATATTGTGTTGTAGATGACTATTAGGAACATTTATTTTCTATCAAATTTCATGAACGTTGATTTTCAATCGATTTACAGCCATTTTCGGCTAACACCAAATTTACGGCTACGTTGCAGTTGTGTCATGTGAACTCCCTTTTTTTACTCATAATCAACCATGCTTGAAGAATTTTTATTTTAGATTATGTTGTAGATGACTATTAGGAATCTTTATTTTCCATCGGCTTTTGCGAACATTATTTTTTGATCAATTTATAGCCGAGTTTGACTAACACCTGATTTTAAGGTTACGTTGTAGTTGTGTCATGTGAACTGCCATTTTTCACCCATAATCAACCAAGTTTCAAGAAATTTGATTTTAAATTGTGTTGTAGATTACTATTAGGAACCTTTATTTTTTATCGGCTTTTGTGAATGTTCATTTGCCATCGATTTACAGTCAAGTTTGCCTAACACCTCATTTTAAGCCTTACATTCCAACTGCGTCATGCAAACTCCTAGTTTTCACCCATAATCAACCAAGTTTGGAGAACTTTGATTTTTTATTGTGTTGTAGATAACTATTGGGAACCTTTATTTTCTACCGGCTTTCGTGAATGCTGATTTTCCATTGATTTATAGTCTGGTTTGGCTAACAACAAATTTTAATCCTACATTCCAGCTATGTCATGCAAACTCCCATTTTTCACCCATAATCAATCAAGTTTCAAGAAGTTTGAATTTATATTTTTTTGTAGATGACTATTAGGAACCTTTATTTTCCATCGGCTTTTGTGAATGTTGATTTTCCATCGATTTACAGTCAAGTTTGATTAACACCTAATTTTAAGGCTATGTTGTAGCTGTGTCATGCAAACTTCCATTTTTCACCCATAATCAACCAAGTTTGGAGATTTTTCATTTTAGATTGTGTTGTAAATGACTATTAGGAACCTTTATTTTCTATTGGCTTTCGAGAACTTTTATTCTCCATATATTTACAATCGAGTTCGGCTAACACCTGATTTTAAGGCTATGTTCTAGTCGTGTCATGTGATCTCCCATTTTTCACCAAAGTTTGGAGAACTTGATTTCAGATTGTGTTGTAGATGACTATTAGGAACCTTTATTATCCATCGACTTTTGTGAATGTTGATTTTCCATCGATTTACTGTTGAGTTCGTCTAACACCTAATTTAAGGCTACGTTGCAGCTATGTCATGCGAACTCCCATTTTTTACCCATTATCCACCAAGTTTTAAGAAATTTTATTGTAGATTGTGTTGTAGATGACTATTAGAAACCTTTATTTTAGATCAACTTTTGTGAATGTTGATTTTTCATCAATTTACAACCGAGTTCGGCTAACACCTAATTTTAAGGCCACGTTGTAGCTGTGTCATGTGAACACCTATTTTTCACCCATTATGAACCAAGTTTGGAGAAATTTTATTTTAGATTGTATTTTTGATGACTACTCAGAACCTTTATTTTCTATCAAATTTTGTGAACATTGATATTCCCATTGATTTGTAGCCAAGTTCAACAAATACCTAATTTTAAGGGTACGTTGTAGCTGTGTCATGTGAACTCCCATTTTTCAGCCATAATCAACCAAGTTTGGAGAACGTTGATTTTAGATTTTGTTGTAGATGACTATTAGGAACCTTTATTTTCTATCAGCTTTCGTGAACGTTGATTTTCCATCAATTTACAATCAAGTTTAGCGAACACCTGATTTGAGGCTACATTTCAGCTCTGTCACATGAACTCCCATATTTCACCCATAACCAACCAAGTTTGAAGAACTTTGATTTTAGATTGTGATGTAGATGAATATTAGGAATCTTTATTTTCTAATGGGTTTGGTGAATGTTGACTTTCCATCGATTTACAACCGAGTTCGGCTAACACATGATTTTAAGATTGTGGTGTAGTTGTGTCATGCAGACTCCCATTTTTAACCCATAATCAACCAAGTTTGGAGAACTTTGATTTTAGATTATTTTGTAGATGACTATTAGGAACCCGTATTTTCCATCCACTTTTGTGAATGTTGATTTTCCATCAACTTATAGTTGGGTTCAACCAACACCTAATTTTATGGCTACGTTGCAGCTGTGTCATACGAGCTCCCATTCTTCACCCATAATCAACCAACTTTGGAGAATTTTTATTTTAGATTGTGTTGTAGATGACTATTAGGAAACTTTATTTTCTATTGGCTTTCATGAACATTGATTTTCCATCAATTTATAGCCAAGTTCGGCTAACACCTAATTTTTACACTACGTTGTAGTTGTGTCATGAGATCTCCCATTTTTGACCCATAATCAACCAAGTTTGTAGATCTTTGATTTTAGATTGTGTTGTAGATGACTATTAGGAACCTTTATTTTTTATTAGCTTTTGTGAACGTTTATTTTGCATCGATTTATAGTCGAGTTCAGCTAACACCTAATTTTAGGGCTATGTTGTAGTTGTGTCATGTGAACTCCCATTTTTCACCCATAATCAGCCAAGTGTGGAGAAATTTGATTTTAAATTTTGTTGTAGATAACTACTAGGAACCTTTATTTTCTATTAGCTTTCGTGAACGTTGATTTTGCATCCATTAGAGGAGGAGACCAACCTCCCACTCTTTGAACCTTCTTTTTGGCACTTTTACCTCTTTGCATACAAAAATAATCAAAAGCTAGTCTACAAAGGCCCAAACTATTCACTATCTCCTCATCACCCCTCTCTAAGGGGAATGACACCTCACATTTAGCTTCCACAGTCTCTTGAATCATACAAACAACTCTTTGCCAAATTTGTTGGATCATCAACTTTCCACCCTGAAAAATCCTATGATTCCTTTCAAGCCAAATTTGTAAAAGGATGAAAGTAGGACCAATACACCACACAATCTAGAGGAAAGAAGCCTAAGTTAGAGGTCTCCCCAAACTACTCCAAAATTCAACTAGAGAAGAGGCATGAACACAAGGTTGTGTCTAGATACCCCACCAAAAATGTCAAAGAAGCATAGAGAAAGGACATGGAAAGTATAGGTGAGTCAAATCCTAATCACTACATCCACAAAGAATGCAAACAGAATGGTCCTGGAATCCCTGCTTTCGAAGATTATCCCAAGTTAAGCATATATTCCAAGATAAAGTCCACAAAAAACAATTACACTTAGACTAGGAAATTTTGTTCCAAACATATTTCCACCAAGGAATTTCCAAGCCTCCATACTTTCGAAATATCATATCCTTATAACCACTAGCCACCCTAAACACCCCCTTAGGTTCTGGAATCCAGGCCAAAATTTCTCTCCCTAAGAGAACTGCATTCTCTACCAACAAGAATATTTCTAGGCTTTGAGTGCTCCTCCTCTAAGTCACCAGTAGGACACTCACTAGGATCCTTCCATCTAGACACTTCCACATGCCCACGAAGATGAGTAGTTTTTAAGTCCACCACCTGCGACCAACTAGCCACCAAAAATCATTGACAAAGATTTTATAGATGGGGATACAAGCACATGATCAAAGGGAACCCATCCCAAGAATCAAACCAGAAGAGATCCTCAATCCCCATGTTGGAACCTTCAAATCTTCACAAAATTTGAAGGTTCCATGTCAAAAATTTAGTACAACACTCAGAAAACCCAGTTGTAGCATCAGCCCAGGAGCAAATTTTGAAAAATCATAACTTTGGATCTGTTCATTTTCATACCAAACCACTTTGCAAGCATGTTTATCTGACATGTGGGAGTGTGCATGCCAATTTTCAGCTTGGTATGATCAGTTTTGTCAAGATTTCAAAAAGCTAAGTTGAAGGGTTTTGTGAAGGTTTGTTGTTTGCACACAGTAAAATCAGTTAAAGTGATAATATTTGGAGGATAATATTAAGAAATTGGAAGATTTTCAAGATAAATCAATTGGTTTTGTTGATTCTCCCTATCTCAATGTGCATCCATGTCAATTTTCAAAGCTTCAGGACATGATTTGCTATTTTTTCAAAATCAAAACCAAATGGGTTTTACACAGTTTGATGACTGCACTTCTAGAATAGCTACAGAGTGGTCAAGTTTGATTTTTAATATCTTGTGAAGGAAGAAGATTGACTAAAAATAATTTTTCATACATAATCATGGATCCTAAATGAAGCAATCCTCCAAGTTGTAGCTTTGCAAAATAACATTTGGTATTTTTTCAAAAGAGGCAAGTGAAGGGATTCAGTTGAGCTTGACAATGGTAATTTTTCAGAAAATACTGAGTAAGTGACTTTGGGCATTAACGGTTTTTAATTCAAAATAACTTCATGCCAAACCATTTCATAATATTACTCCCCTATATCATAGATCAACATATCAGTGCAGTTTCACAGGTCGAGGAAAAGTTTTGATCAATTTTCCACATAGATTTTGGAGGCTACTTGACCTATTCTTGTCATACTGCAAAATGTCAGAAAACATATTTTGATAAATACCCACTTCAATTTGGAGATAAAGCATCATGAAATCTGATCAATTGGGGTTGTGCTCAAAGTAATCTTAGAGAAGAGACCTTTAAGAAGAATTTAGCAAAGGTGATTGAATTGGATGGCAGGAATAATTAGAACAAGATCTAAAGAATGATGCAACCACCGAAGGATATGATTGTTGTTTATTTTCAGTGATACTCCTAAACTATGCCTGTTAATACATTTCAAAGCATGGAATGTTGATAGGCATAATGTACCAAATGCATATACAATGTTGGATGGATTGATACATGACGGTCAACATATTCATAGAACAAAAGTAAAAGGGCATGTGCAATGGCATAAACAATGGTGATCATCAAAAAAGGATAAAATAACTCCACTATCACATGGGCAGTGAATTAAAGGATCCATCTCTTGACACACACAAACAAATGCATGAATTTTGTTACTTTGTGATTAGGGTAAAGCATTTTCAAAATTGAGCAACACTTCTCACAATACAAAAGAAGGCAGATGTTTGTTGGGATTCTATTAAAGTGCAGAGGAGGTTCAAAGCTACCATCAACAAATGGAATAACTTAATTGGGCTTAGAAGGATCCTTTACAAAGAGAAGCCAGTATATTACAAGTGTGGCCAATAGAGGCAGATGTAATACTTAAACAAACTACAAAATTAAATGTGAGTTTTTGAAGATAAATTCAAAATATTGAGAATGATGTTGAGAGGGAAATTTCATAAGGAATTCCTACTATGAAAATTATGGTGAATACTCAATGACACTATCAAAACAAGTTGTTGAGGTAGAAGATGGTGATAGTAGAAATCAAAAGAAAAAATGATTTGAAGCACAAATACTAAAGGATTCATGTCATATGGTGTTAGGCTTATCTACAAAAATGTGGAAGGTGAGTGAACTGTCCAACAGAACTCCTCAAAGAGATATTGCACAACAAAGGTATTAAAAGGGCTCTATACAAAATTTAAGGAGTCGTTCTTTGCTAGCACTCATCATGTCGATGGCGTAATGGGAGCTATGGAATGTATTCCAAAAGACATAAGGGATAAAAGGATGACTTTTATTCGGTGACAACCATGAATTTAAACACTGAAACAAAGACAGAGCCAGAAAAATGTTTGACAAATTGCCTCAACAAAAATGTCATCCAATGGAACATAATAAAATGAAGTCTCTCAAAAAGAAAGACTATCCCTCAAAAGGATTCAAGGCTACTGTGCGGACTCTCATTTAAATCTGATCGTAAGAGGAAATCGCTCCTACAAAAAGAAATGGATTATGAATAATAGTAACAAAAACCATCAGACTTTTCAAAATGGAACACAAGAGATGAACATGTTGGAGTAAGTTCAATACGAGCTTGTGGTGACATTGAGATAGCAAGCAATGTATTGGTCCATCCCACAAGTATCTTTGTTAGGAGATGAACAAAGATTCACATTCTGTTGCAAAATTAAGCCTGTGCGCAGCAATCATTTCTTTCTCTGAGGTGTACAGCCCAATGATTCTCTCATGGTCTTGACAAAAGGAAAATTAAGTTCGCATAATTGATTTTGGAACTCACAAATAGCTACATACGTTGTTCGAGTGTGATGGCATTCACTGGAGATGCCATGAACCAAATTGTGGAAGCTTTTTCAGGGAGAATAAATGCTCTTGAGGTTAATGCGCCAACACAAGAAAGCCCTAAATGCGTCGGTGAGACATATGCAATCGGAGCAAGTTCCTTAATTCTTTCTGATTGTACAAGTTCCACTAATAGCCCAACAAGGAACTTTATCGCTGAGAGGTATGGAATCAGTGGGAAAAAAATAAGTCTCTTCGATTATTCAAGTTACCCCGATACACGAGTATGTGTGGTCAAAGTGCAAACAAAAGGGTGAATAAATCATAATTATAATGAAAATGATATTATTTTAAGAAGATATAAACTTCATGGTGGATAATTATTTTCACTCACGAGAATCATAAAGGGTAAAAGATTATGAAATATTTGCACTACAAGGAAAAATAATTTTTACCAAAGATGTAAGAGTGTTTTGGGAGGTAAAGTATTTTTATGGAAGAATTAACCAACCGTAAAATTATTTTAATTGAATGACATATTTATTTGGTAAAAATATGAATGTGAAAGGAAGATAATAATTATTTTTCACAGAGGCAAAAAGACAAAATCACGGATGAAGGGATTAAAGAGCAGATAATTGTGTTTACCCAAAGAGTATTTTTATTCAAATGGGTGAGAATTTCCAACATGAGAAGCTTAATGAATAATCAAGGTTAATTTTCATGAAGGAAATTAAAAGAGACTACAAATATTACAAAGTGGGTAATTATTTTACCTAAAGGATATCTCGGGTAAAATTTGAAGCAAGAAAATTACCAATGAAAGAATTGTGAAATTATTTTCACAAAGACGCAATAATGAAGATTAAATTATTTTAATTTTCTAGAGGCAATTAATTAAAATAAAGAGTTGCATTAGATAGGCGCATGAGGAGTCACAACTCTTGAAAATACAATGTATATATGAAGGATGAAGTTAAGAGTTAGGTAGGAGAAATACAGACAATACTTTTAAAATGTTTATCATATAAATCATACTATGGAAGACCATGTTGCAAGTATAATTTTGAAGGAATTAATAAAATATCTATAATTCGGTGGCTCTATATTGGTATCAATTGTTTGTTGAAGTTCTTCAATTAGTTGATTGTCTCCAACTTAATGTTTCTTGGTTATTTAAGTTGATATATCAAGTATATAGTCAATTTATTAATGCACATTTGTTCTACTTGTGTGATGTGATTATTTGGTTTCTTTAAATAAGAATTAAATCCCTTTTGATCAATCACAGTAATCTGGGAGTGTTATTTGGATCAGTAAAAAAGAATCATATAATTAGGATTGACATTTTGTCTCCAGTAGAGTTTGTCAATCACTTTCTTGCACTTTCATACAAGTTATAAACCAACAAAAGTGTGCCAAATAGTTTGTATTATTGCCAATATCAACCATTCGTTCTAGATCTTCACTTGACTCCATTTACCCAACAAGGCACTGGTCTTACTCGCTTCACCATTAAATTTTATCAAATATGTTTTCAAAACCTCACATCTATTAACTGAACATATTAATTTTCACCTTGATATTGCTTATACAATTTATACCAAATTAGGATTGCATCTTTACACCCCCAATTGCCATTGTGGATAGATTGCACAAGTAGGAATCACATAGTTAAGTCTACATCATTTACATAGGTACACCCACCTAGGTTTGGCAGAGCCTAAAGAAAAGAAGGTTCAAATAAACTATTTGGCCTTGTACGTTAGCCAAAAATGTGTCAAGAGCTTAGCAACCTCTTATGGTTCAAAGCTATGTTTTTCAGACCTAACAGTTTGGCGACTCTACTGGGGACAAACTCAGTAAAAAGTTTCCAGCCTATCCATTTATAGATTCAAAAAAGTTTCAAAATTGTTCTTCAACCAAAGGGGATTCCGCTGGGGTAAACCAAGAACAATATCAAAATCCATTTCATTTTCCTACTTTTGGGAATTGTTGGTGGTGACTCTATTAAAAGGTGGTAGATAATGCACAGACACTTTGGGATAGCAACACTATATCTACTCAAAGATAAAAATAAACTGCAAATTTCTTGTCAAGATGTCAAAAGAAGTAAAAAGGCAACAAACAATAAGAGAGTGTAAAGAATTGAAACAACAAAGGCTACAATTGGAACAAAAAATACTACAATTGAACCAACAATTGTTGTAATTGGGAGTCAAATGTGTTTCAAATGCACCACAAAATATACCATTCTACAATAATAATGAATATACAAATTCAAGTGATCCTTGGACTCCACAAGTGCCTCATAATACAATTAGAAATTTTCACAATGGAGGTAATACACTTTATTCACAGAAGAACATTTATTCACCATGGCCATCAAAAAAAGTAAATGCTTATCCTGTCCCTCCTGGACAAAGAATGCTAATCCACCAAGATTATCAACACAGTCAGTATCCTGGGTATTATCCATATCAATACCAAACACCATATCAAAATGTGCAGCACAATTGCATCCCTCTTGGAAGAAATAAGAACTTATAGCAAGATGTATATCAGAATCAGCAATTTGAGGAGGAAGGTGATGATCATTCATATACTCAAGAAATTGATCAGGCAATAGAGTTAGAAGATGAGACATGTGCAAATGAGAATAATTCCTATGGCAGTCTACATGAGGAGGATGAAGATATAGACGGTCTCTCCTGCATAACAGATTGTGACAGTGCATTTTATGAGGGATCCATTGAATATTCAGATTTTGATCTACAACAAAGTGATTCTTGCAGTTCTTATGGAGATCAGGAGGAAGAAGCAAGCTCATTTGATAGTGAACAAATAACACATCTGGTTGTAATTGAATGCCATAAAAACACATTTGATGAAGAAGAGGTTTGTACACTTAAAAATGGTTTCCAAAAAATTTCAAATCCATTGTATGATGAAAAGATAGTTGAAGATCAGATGATATTCTACCAAGGTGTGCCAGAACAAGAGTTTCATATATATTCAAATCCACTTTATGATGAGAATGAAGTATTTTCTGATAATCGAGATAATGCACCCACTTGTGAAGCAAATGAATATGAGATTGATGCATTTGAATTACCAGTTTTTGATGATGAGAAAAGAGAAGAACACAACAGCAACAAGATGGATGAAGAGACATGTTCACTCTATAGTGAAAAAATTTCAGACTTGCTAGCAATGGAGTATCAAAAATACATACCTAAGAAAGATTCAGAAATTTCAGCATGCATTTGTTTTGACAATGAAAGTATTTTGTGTGACAATGATGGGGGAAATTTTGAAGATAATCAAGATTATATGTCTATTGTTGTTCAAAAGGGAATACATAAAGCAGAAGTGAAGATTTTTTCCTCATATGAGAAAGATGTTGGTTTGTATATCATGGATAATATACATAGTGATGAGTGCATGAATCAAGGGATGATGTCACTACTAGGTGGTGATATGAAAAAAATAAACAATGTTTCAGATATAATTGTCCCAGAAGATATTGATGTGGCAGACTTTTCAGAACCATATGAGAGGCATTCAAATTTTCAGTTTTTAGTTCAGTCGAGAGAACATTTTATATCACATGATAGTCAGAAAAATAATGAAAAATGTTGCATTGAATGTGCATACATATTGTGTGTTGGAGATGAAAAATATTTATCACATGATAATAAACTGCAGAATGGTGAAAGGAACATGAGTCAAGTTGAACACAATAATTTTCTGAAAGTTTTCAATGGTGGTGAATATGACATGGCAGATTGCATAAATATTCTCAAGAGGAATTTAATGAAATCATATCAGAATAAGGTGTATGACAGAGGAAAATAGGGGCTTTTCTTTTTTGGTGACCTTGTGCCATCAGTTGTGGTGTGGTTTTTTTGAAAACCATATCAGTTCATGACAGAAAAAGGGTTTGAGTATGTTGTTCAATGGATAAAACATTTCGTCTGCTCTCGCAAAGATCTGGATTCTTACTATGCCCACAGGGGGCATACATCCCCAGATGGAGCCACTATTGGAACCTTCAAATTCTGGCAAAATTTGAAGGTGCCATGTCAGAATTTTAGTACAACACTCAGAAAACCCAATTGTAAAATCAGCCCCAGGAGCACATTTTCTATTCATTTTCATGCCAAACCACTTTGCAAGCGTGTTTATCTGACATGTGGGAGTGTGAACGCCAATTTTTAGCTTCGTACGATTAGTTTTGGCAAGATTTCAAAAAGCTAAGTTGAAGAGTTCTGTGAAGGTTTGTTGTCTGCACATAGTAAAATCTGTTAAAGTGATCAACTTTGGAGGGTAATATTAAGCAATTAGAAGATTTTAAAGATAAATCAATTGGTGTTGTTGATTCTCCCCATCTCAATGTGCATCCATGTCAATTTTCAGAGCTTCAAGACATCATTTGGTATTTTTTCAAAATCAAAACCAAATGGGTTTTACACAGTTTGATGATTGCACTTCCAGAACAGCTACAGAGTGGTCAAATTTGATTTTTAATATCTTGCAAAGGAAGAAGATTGACTAAAAATAATTTTGCATAGATAATCCTGGATCCTAAATGAAGCAATCCTCCAAGTTTTAGCTTCTCAAAATCACATTTGATATTTTTTCAAAAGAAGCAAGTGAAGAGTTTTAGCTGAGCTTGATAGTGGTATTTTTTAAGAAAATACTGAGTAAGCGAGTTTGGGTATTAACGGTTTTTAATTCAGAATAACTTCATGCCAAACCATTTCATAATATTACTCCCCTATCATAGATCAACATACCGGTGCATTTTCACGGGTCAAAGAAAAGTTTTGATCAATTTTCCATAGATTTTGGAGGCTACTTGACCTATTCTTGTCATACTATAAAATGTCAGAAAACATATTTTGATAAATACCCACTTCAATTTGGAGATAAAGCATCATGAAATCTGATCAATTGGGGTTGTGCTCAAATTAATTTTAGAGAAGAAATCTTTAAGAAGTATTTAGCTGAGGTGATTGAATTGGATGGCAGGAATAATTAGAACTAGATCTAAAGAATGATGCAACCACCGAAGGATATTATTGTTGTTTATTTTCAGTGATACTCCTAAACTATGCCTACTAATACATGTCAAAGCATGGAATTTTGATAGGAATAATGTACCAAGTGCACATACAATGTTGGATGGATTGATACATGGCGGTCAACATATTCATAAAACAAAAGTAAAAGGGCAATGTGTAATGGCATAAACAATGGTGATCATCGAAAGAGGATAAAATAACCCCACTATCACATGGGTAGTGAATTAAAGGAGCCATCTTAACATACAATGAATCTTGACACACGTGAAAAAAATGATGAATTTTGTTACTTTCTGATCATGGTAGAGCATTTTCAAAATTGAGCAACACTTCTCACAATACAAAAGATGGAAAATGTTTGTCAGGATTCTATTAAAGTGCAGAGGAGGTTCAGAGCTACCGTCAACAAATGGAATAACTTAATTGGGCTTAGAAGTATCCTTTACAAGGAGAAGTTAGTCTCTTACAAGTGTGGCCGATAGAGGCAGATGTAAGACTTAAAAAAACTACAAAACTAAATGTGAGTTTTTAAAGATAAAGTCAAAACATTAAGAATTATGTTGAGAGGGACATTTCATAAGGCATTCCTACTATGAAAAGTATGGTGAATACTCAATGACACTGTCAAAACAAGTCACTGAGGTAGAAGATGGTGGCAGTAGCAATCAAAAGGAAAAATTATTTGAAACACAAATACTAAGGGATTCATGTCATGTGGTGTCAGGCGTGTCTACAAAAATATGGAAGGTGAGTGAACTATCCAACAAAACTCCTCAAAGAGATATTGCACAACAGAGGTATTAAAATGGCTCTATACACAATCTAGGCAGTTGCTCTTTGCTAGCACTCATCATGTCGATGGCGTAATGGGAGCTATGGAATGTATTCCAAAAGAAATAAGGGATAAAAGGATGACTTTTATTCAGTGGCAACCATGAATTTAAACACTGAAACAAAGACAGAGCCAGAAACATGTTTGACAGATTGCCTCAACAAAAATGTCATCCAATGGAACGTAATAAAATGAAGTCTCTCAAAAATAAAGACTATCCCTCAAAAGGATTCAAGGCTATTGTGTGGACTCTCATTTAAGTCTAATCGTAAGAGGAAATCACTCCTACAAAAGAAATGGATTATGAATAATAGTAACAAAAACCATCGGACTTTTCAAAATGGAACACAAGAGATGAATAGCTTGGAGTAAGTTCAATACGAGCCTGTGGCGACATTGAGATAGAAAGCAATGCATTGGTTCATCCCACAAGTATCTTTGTTAGGAGATGAACAAAGATTCACATTTTATTGCAAAATTAAGGTCGCGCGCAGCAATCATTTCTTTCTCTGAGGTGTACAGCTCAATGATTCTCTCATTGTCTTGACAAAAGGAAAATCAAGTTTGCATAGTTGATTTTGGAACTCACAAACCGCTGCATACAATTTTCAAGTGCGATGGAATTCAATGGAGATTCCATGAACCAAATTGTGGAATATTTTTTAGGGAGAATAAATGCTCTTGATTTTCTTGTGCCAACACGAGAAAGCCCTAAATGCGTCGGTGAGACATATGCAATCGGAGTGAGTTCTTTAAGTCTTTTTTATTGTACAAGTTCCACTGATAGACCAGCAAGGAACTTTATCGGTGGGGAAAAAATAAGTCTCTTTGATTATTCAAGTTACCCCGATACACGAGTATGTGTGGTAAAATTGCAAAACAAAAGGGTGAATAAAGCATAACTATGATGAAAATGATATTATTTTAAGAAGATATAAACTTCATGGTGGATAATTATTTTCACTCACAAGAAGCATAAAAGGTAAAAGATTATGAAATATTTTCCCTAAAGGAAAAATATTTTTTACCAAAGATGTAAGAGTGTTTTGGGAGGTAAAGTACTTTTATGGAAGAATTAACCAACCGTGTAATTATTTTAATTGAATGACATATTTATTTGGTAAAAATATGAATGTGAAAGGAAGATAATAATTATTTTTCACAGAGGCAAAAAGACAAAATCATGGATGAAGGGATTAAAGAGTGGATAATTGTGTTTACCCAAAGAGTATTTTTATTCAAATGGGTGAGAATTGCCAACATGAAAAGTTTAATGAATAATCAAGGCTAATTTTCACGGAGGAAATTAAAAGAGACTACAAAGATTACAAAGTGGGTAATTATTTTACCTAAAGGACATCACGGGTAAAATTTAAAGCAAGAAAATTACCAATCAAAGAATTGCAAAATGATTTTCATAGAGATGCAATAACGAAGATTAAAGTATTTTAATTTGCCAGAGGAAATTAATTAAAATAAAGAGTTGCAGCAGATAGGCGCGCGAGGAGTCACAACTCTTGAAAATACAATGTATATATGAAGGATGAAGTTAAGAGTTAGGTAGGAGAAATACAGACAATACTTTTAAAATGTTTATCATATAAATCATACTATGGAAGACCATGTTGCAAGTATAATTTTGAAGGAGTTAATGAAATATCTTTGATTCAGTGCCTCTATATTGGTATCAATTATTTGTTGAAGTTATTCAATTATCTTATTGTCTCCAACTTAATGTTTCCTGGTTATTTAAGTTGATATATCAATTATATACTTAATTTATCAATGCATATTTGTTGTACTTGTGTGATGTGGTTATTTGGTTTCTTTAAAGAAGAATTAAATCCCTTTTGATCAATCACAGTAATTTGGGAGTGTTATTTGGATCAGTAAGAAGAATCATATAATTAAGATTGACTCTTTGTCTCCAATAGAGTTTTTCAATCACTTTCCTGCATGTTTATACAAGTTATAAACCAACAAAAGTGTGCCAAATAGTTTAAATTATTTCCAATATCAACCATTCATTCTAGATCTTCGCTTGACTCAATTTACCCAACAAGGCATTGGTTTTACTCGCTTCACCATTAAATTTTATCAAATCTATTTTCAAAACCTCACATCTGTTAGCTGAACATATTAATTTTCACCTTGATATTGCTTATACAATTTATACCAAATTAGGATTGCATCTTTCCACCCCCAATTGCCATTGTCGGTAGATTGCACAAGTAGGAATCACATAGTTAAGTCTGCATCATTTACATAGGTACACCCACCTAGGTTTGGTAGAGCCTAAAGAGAAGAAGGTTCAAATACACTATTGGGCCTTGTACATTAGCCAAAAACGTGTCAAGAGCTTGGTGTAGGAGTTGAGAAAATACAACACCACAAACCTCGAAGATCACCTGCATGCAAATAACCTGTCACAAAAGAAGAGATGGAGACAAACAAGCAAGGGTTCTCTGAAAACTGAAAATACATATATCAGAGAGAATGAGAGAATGAAAAGGGTTCTCTAAAAACTGAAAATGTATATATCAGAGAGAATGAGAGAATGAATTGATATGAAATACAATGGGATCAATCCTTATAAAAAAGAGATCATGCAAACCCTAATAAAACCCTAATAGAAGCCCTAATAGGATAACATTTAATAATTAATATAATTATTAAATGTCAATGCAAACTAACGTGAAATCTTAAGAAGGGAATAAAGGTAACTTAATCAACATAATTAAGTTAAAACCTTTACTCTAACACCCCCCCTTAAGATGAGCAACAGTGCAGCTACAAACAAATGCAAAAAAGCAAAGGTAACTACAATGCAAGAAGGCAAACATGGGTCCCAGCAACTAAGCCAGATCAGGTACCCAAATACAACCAAATCTCAAAGGAGAAATAGAGAAAACCTCATGGGAAAAAGCTTTACTCCAAAAAGAGATGCAAAAGGCCAAAAAAAAGAACATCACTGAAGCAGAAGAAGCTGCAAACAACTGTTGAAAGATGACTACTATGGTGTTGAAGAACCTCCGCTGAAGATAGGATGATCAGGAACAAGAAGGCAATAATCTGCATAAGTGCCCATACGACACTACTCGAATCAGATGGCAAACAAAGGAAAACACCTGGAATGAAGATACAGATGGCACAAGAACCAATAGTCTGAAACACTGATTAACTGAGAATTAAAGATTCCTTCCAAGGCGAAACCAAGGAAGAATTAGCACGAACAGTATAATAACCCCCCCCATAATGTTGAACTAGGAGAGCCTGACAGATCCACTGAAATGATGTGAAACACCCTGTAGTGCATGAAGGAGAAGAAACATCCGAAATTGTGCAAGATAGCACCTGCAACTGAAAAAGTGGTGTGCAAAACAAAGCACACATGCATGAGGCTGGAATCATATGGATCCATAGTCGTCGTGGAGGGACACTCACTAGACAAAGGTGTGATGGAAAACAAAGGCAAACTACACAACCCCCCATGGTATGGATTCACTGTCGTTGTGGAGGGACACTCACCGGACAAAGATGTGATGGCAAAACAAAGGAAAACTACACAACCCCTCATGGCACTTTATAATATCAGTGCGAGTACAAAATATGGCACAACCTTATGTGCGAAATCCTCAAAAGATGCATATACAATAGTGTGGCACTTTATCTCAGTGCTTTTACATAAAAGATAGCTTACAAATGATGCTCAAAATGTCCTCAAAGGACAAAATGCTGGAAATACATGAAGAACAGCCAAGAACAAAGCATCCCATGTGAACAAAAAGTTTTCAAGAGCAAATATGTCCAAATAATCCACCCGAGTGTGAAAACACAAATAACTAAATAAAATATACCTAGAGTGAAATCTGTAAAAATGTCATGGATGAAACTGAAGAGCTCTGAAATACGGTTCCAATGCCGCTGATATTGCAAAAAATGAAGAAACTGATCAAAAGTTATGAGCTTGAGACTGAAAATAGCCCCTTTGTCTTCAAATGGCTGTAGAATGCACTAACCGAAAAAAGATGTGATGAGACCCACACCACTAGAAATATGAGAAAACTAGCTTTCCGACGATATCTGGTTTGCCAAAAAACGATATTGTATGCCCAAGTTACGACCTCCGAAATAAATCAGCTCCAAAGAGGGAAAAAACCAGCACTGGGTTAAATTTGACGGTCATACGGCCGTCGCAACAAAATGACTGGGTTAAATTTGATGGCCAAACAGCCGTCACCGTAAATGTGCCATTGTACTAGGTTTAAAAAAAATTGTTTTTTATATAAAAAAAAGATGTTGATTTTTAAAAAAAAAAATACAGAAATTTTTATAAAAAAAAAAAATTTAAAGTTGGGTGGGGGAGGCATGTGGGCCCACCCCCACCGTACCCATACGCGTGCAAGTACACTGTGCAGGGTACACTGCATAGGTACCTGCAGCCTGCACCGGGTCCTAAACCCTTGGCCTAAGCAAGCCGTAAAAAGGCTTTTGATTTTTGCTTTTTTTTTTAATTTTTTTTCTTTTGAAAAATTAAAAGAAAAGGTTTTACAACGAAAAGTTTTTTTGCATAAATAATTTTTGACGAAAAATTTCCAGAAAAAAGGCAGAAAATAGGCAGAAAATAAAATTCTGAAAAATAAAATTTACCAGGCAAACGGCCGTACAGCCGTATTGTAAAAAAAATTTGCTCCAAATTTTGACTTTGTCTAAAATGGACGAATGGACAGTCGATTTAGGGGTTTTGGACCGCTGCAGATGCAATGGCGATGTCCGTTTGAGCTGAAAATGCTTCAAAAATGCAGGTGTACCCTAGATCAAGAAAACAAGCCCCAAACCCTTGAAGCTCCAAGAATCTTCAAAACAAGAACAGGAAGTTGCAGGTGTGGAGCTCTGATACCATGTAGGAGTTGAGAAAATACAACACCACAAACTCCGAAGATCACCTGCATGCAAATAACCTATCACAAAAGAAGAGATGGAGACAAACAAGCAAGGGTTCTTTGAAAATTGAAAATGTATATATCAGAGAGAATGAAAGAATGAATTGATATGAAATACAATGGGATCAATCCTTATAAAAAGGAGATCATGCAAACCCTAATAAAACCCTAATAGAAGCCCTAATAGGATAACATTTAATAACTAATATAATTATTAAATGTCATTTTATGCAAACTAACATGAAATCTTAAGAAGGGAATAAAGGTAACTTAATCAACATAATTAAGTTAAAACCTTTACTCTAACACTTGGCAACCTCTTGTGGTTCAAACTTACATTTTTGAGACCTAACACCCCCTATTAAAAATTCAAAACAAGTCATCCTTGATAAGATTAGCTCCTTTTTTAAGCATGTTCCAAATCATAGATCCTTTCCCCACAAGTGGAAACCAAGGAACCTCAACCTTAGGAACACCCCTTGGTATTTGTGAGTTAGAATCCTAGCTTAAAAATGATCTTGCTCAATGCACCATCTCCAATACAATTTGATAGACAAGGACACACAAGCCAAAGTGGATTGTCGAAGCCTAAGACCACTAAGATGTTTCAACCTACATACAATTTCCGACTTCACCAAACTCCTCTTTGAAGAAGAAAAATAGCTAGCCCGTAAAAACTACCTAGCCAAAGAGTCCAAATCCTTAATAAAACCAACAGGGGCCACTTGAAGCATACACCTATAATTGGGAAGAGCCTACACCACCAACTTAAGAAGTCAAACCTGACTGGCGAAGAAAAGCCACGTGTGAGTCCAATGATTCAACTTCGAATGAAACTTGTCCAAACTAATTTTCCAAGAAAACTTAGGAAGAGTACCAATAGAAATAGGAATACCAAGATAAGGCAAAGGAAACTGACCAATCTGAAATCTCATAATATGAGCAATCTATTGTTGAATGAGCGCGGGAGTTGTAGTCCATTTTCTTGCAAAACTCAACATTATTTCAATGGTTCAATAAAATAATCATTATTTTGGTCTTAAGTCCAAAGGGAAATGGATAAAAGAGTATTTTAATATTTTATCCAAAGTCTTGTTTAAAAGTTTTGTTTTTTAAAAGAGTGAACTTAATTCCTTAAGTTTTATTACTTCCACACCAAGGTGAAAAGACCTGCTTTAATTGCAAAATGATATAAAATTAAAAAGGAAGAGAGAGATTATTTCTACGCCCAAAGTCGAGAAAAATCATATTTTGTATGAAAAATGGAAAGAGAACTGGAGTTGGGCACCAACATGGGAAAAATCAAATAAATTGAAAGAGGCTTCACGTGGAGATGAAGGGATCTCTAGGTTTTTTAGTAGTTGAAGAACCATTTGAACAGCAGTTCAAAGGATTTACATGGCAGCCAGACCTTCTTTCAAACACTTTTCTGAAGATTGGTGTAGGTTTTTCTATGGTGATTCCAGGTATGCAAAGAAATCTTGAGGTTATCTTCTAAGTTATAATCATTAAACACTTGTTAAGGGCTAGCTAGGCATGGGATTCACCAATGATAATCATGAAAAGTGTTTAAAAGTGTGATGAAAATCCTAGGAATCATTATTTTACTGTATTGTCATTCATGTTTTATTTTATTCTTATTTCTCAAAGTACCATTGTGGTATTTTATTGGTTTAGGCTAGGGTTTAGTACATGTTGAGAATGCATATCCATGATGATTAGTTGACTTTTGATTTCTTTGTTGCATGATCTAGTGCATGAGCAATCATGAGAGGGTTTTAAAACTTTTAACCCATGATTTTAAAGTTCCTAAGCAGTGAGTTTGTCAATGACTAAACCTTGAACCCCTAGATCATGTTGACAAGAGACAGCAAGCTCATGTTCAGATTTTTATAGTCACATTATTAAGATATTATTGCAGTCCTAGAGGGAAGTAGTCTTGTAATGTCATAAAATTGCACCCCTTGCAATTTCACATACATTCTTGAATCCATTTTGGTCTCCACTCCCTAAGCACTTTTGTAGGATCATTTTATCCCCTACATCAACCTTTTCCCCTCTCAGGATGCTCAGGACCCATTTTCAGTAGCTACCTTTGAGCGTCACCTTTGCGTCAAACCTTGTGCTTTTCCCATTCTTGTCATTTTGTAGCATTTGGACTCTAGTGCATCATGCGGATGTTTGTACGCCACACTAGCATCCTATGAAATTTCAATGTTCAAATGACCAATTCCAAGGATGTTTGCCACTTTTTAACTCCTTTTGTCAGTGGTAATGGCCTAGGACGCCTTGTAACCGCTCGGGAAGCTTCTTTTGCCTCCTATTCTCTCTTTAAATGTTATCTTTTCAATCTATTTTGGGTCTTTTAGATCTTTCTAGCTTTGGCTCTTGCCTTTTCCTCTTCTCTTGGTCTTTCTCTCTTGCTTTCATAGCTCACCACAACAACACTCTTGCATTCTCACAATGCCCTATGTAACTCTCTTGGTTCTTGCAACTATCTCTCTGTTTGGCTTCCTTAAGCCTTGCAGTTAACATCTCCCCTATCTTGTGCTTGTGAACATCTTGGGATTTCACACATCCCCTATTAATTGCATCTCTATCTCATGATACGGGTTCTCCTCCTTGAGTAAGGATTGCTTTTATCACTTCATATTTGCTTACTTTGTTCTTTTTCTCTATCTATCTAGTTGTTCGTGGAGGTGGGAACACCAAAATGGGAGTTTGATTGAGGCAAACCCTTATAGAGCCCCAACATTTTCCCTCAATCTTACATATGAAAGTATTGAAGATATTTATGTGTTAGAGGCTTCATTACTTAGGTTGTTGTGAGAAGTTTTCTTTCTCTATCCTCTTTAGTTTTATCCTTCACTTTACTTTATTCTAGTTCTATTATATTGTGTTACTTTCTCACATTATGGAAGTTCTTAGTAATCAGATTGTTAGAAGTCACTTTGTTGTTTTTTGTGATATACTCATTTTTTGGTCCATATGAGACTCTGGCGCACCTTTGGGACTACAACATGCCACACTTTCATCCTTGTTTTGCATTGTCATCCTTTGGTCGAGAGCTCGTCAGTTTGTCCAAAAAACCTCTATGACCTACTCTTTCTTATTCTAGAACTCTTCCTTTGTTCCTAGAGGTAGTTTAGGACAGTTCACCCCTTGTGATTATCTTGATAATGTCTGTGTGAAAGTCTTCCAATGGTATTGGAAAGCAAAGTGATGGTCGCAACAATTAAGATTGCAGTCATACTAAACATAGGGATAGTCAAGTATTAGGTGGAAACCTCATGAAGTATGCAAAGGAGACCAAGGTATGCATGTGAAAGTCTCATGTAAGATCATGTATTGCAAGGCAAGTATCCCGGAATAATCATACACAACCATGAAAATCAAACCCTGCATAGTACAAAGTATGTGATAGACTTCCTTTTGAATGCAAATTCAGTGACAATCATGCAGTCTTAGTCCTTTGTCATTTTATTACAAAGGAAACATTCTTAACAAAGGAAACATTCTAAACAAAGTAGTTCAAAGGATAGTTTCATAAGGTTATAGAGGAAACATTATAAATATTAGAGGAGCAATGACTTCATTAAGTGTAGCCCATCATGTTCACATATTGATACATGGTTGTGATACCTCATGACTTGTATTCATGAAGACCTTGAACTTTTTTGAGGACTCTACCATGGAAGCAAGTCAAATATTGTTTGGAATGATGTATGATGATTTGATTCCTAATAAAGTCACTATGATACTTGGTGGAATTTGTATGAATGCTATTTAAAAGTGAGCATAGTAGAGATGGAAGACCAATGGTGTAAGAGTTTCCTTTCATAATGACCAACAAGATTTTAAGGGTAGTGACTTAAATGCTTGAATATGTAGTCAAATGAAGGGACAAAAGATTAATGCCATGAAGAAAGATTGTAGTACCTTGAGGATTGTAGCTGCACCAGCAAGGATGAAAATAATTATTGAAGATGACTAAATCATCTGTTTATCATCAAGACCATCAGTAAATAATGCAATAAAAGTGCAAAAAATTAATGTCCAAATGATGACAAAAAATACGTCAATAAAGGACAACAAATAGGTAATAAAAGTAGAAATTTTATTCATCAAAAATTTAGAAAATTTAGTCATGAAGTGTAGAAATTTTTGTCATTAAAAAGTTATTCATAAAGTGCAAAACTATTAGTCTAAAGAAGAGCATCTTCTATGAGAAAAAAATCCAAACCAAAGAATGAGAGAAAATTTTCCCTTGAATACTTCAAAGGGACAACTCAGAGCAAACAAGTGAGCAGTCCTAAGCTCATGAAGAATTATGATTAAGGATAGTCATGTTTAAGAGAATCAAGGACTATGATAAAGCAAAGAGAAGGACAAAGCAACAATATGGAGGGTGACTTCAAGCTCTCATGGTCACAAGAAAAACTCAGTCATAGGTTGACAAGAACACAAATCACTTGCAAGGTATCACATATAAAGATAAGTCAAAACTAGGACAGCGACCTTGGCATCAAAAGTGTGACAATCAAGATATAATATATGGACTTCTTAATAAGGAAGGCAGCCTTAATTAAGATGCAATCTCATAAACTCATGCATAGAGGGTTTTAGAACATTGAACAGAGGAGCAAAAGGGACAAACCTTTTCCAAGGAAAAGACAATCACTACCAAAAGGGGTAGTAGCTTTGTCTAAGATTACAATGGAAAATTGTTGAAGAGTAGAGGGAAATGTAAGTGAAATTAAGGCTATAAGGGTTGAGGGTCTGTCCAAAATGCATAATGCAATAATCATAAATATTTTCAAAAGTTAGTCATATGATGTTATTTGAGAAAGTGGATTTCAGATAGAGGTGGAAGGAATACAAAGGTGGTTTGATCATAAACCAAATAATTTCATCAAAAGAATGGACAGCTTGCAAGTAAAATTCCAAGGTATTGCAATGCATGGACTGTGAGGTATAAAATGGTGATTTAATACATTGACCTTTTTTATTTGTAATGCCATCTAGTATGATAGTCCATGAACTCATAATGAAGAAGTTGAGGAGGTTAGGACAATAAGAAATTGAGCAATGACAAGGATTTTTTTTAGGGGAAGGGTTTAAACTAGATGAACAAAACAACATGAATGAGTTTGTAAAAAGAGAATGACAGTCTTCACCATAAATTGGAAGTATTCACAACACAAGGACAACAACTTCTTTATAAGAGCCAATAGAAAAGTATAAATGACAGTTGAGCGTTCATGGGCAATTTGATAAGGGTAGTTTAGTAGCATGTTTGGATAGTCTTGAGTAATGCATGACAATCTATGCTCAGGTGCAGAGGACATAGAATAAATGATCTAATGCACAAAGATTTAAACGAAAATGTTCCAAATAAAGGTAGAGTTCACATGTTATCAATAGAAGGCAGCCAAACCTGATGACAATGAACCTAAGAGATGGATAGGGGTAGAGTTTCATAAGACTTTTTAGAAGGTCATAGTCAAGAGTTTCAAATGTGTTATCAAAGAAAAGGACAGTCCAAGGATATTGACCTAGATAATGGGTTGAGTTAGTAATGAAAATTCAAGTTGAGGACAAAAAATAATAAAAGAGGTTGCACTATATACCATTCATAGATCAAATCAAAGGACATAGAATTATGCATACAATCATGCAAGACATATTCAAAGGTTTCATCTTCATGCTTTTACAAAGGACCTAGTCATCTTTTAGTCAACCCTACATATCTATTATCATGCAATGTGTGTAATGAGTTCTCACAAGCTGAGTGGTCTTCATGCTTAGTTATCATGCACTAAGAGGTAGGTTAGACCTACTTAAGAGGCCCATATGGATAAGGTTGGAGTTAAGTGAAGTTTGAGTCTAAAAATATGCTCTTTGGTGAAGTTTGGAGGCCTAACAAAGTGGATTTTTTTCCTTATACGCCTAGCAGTTTGAAAACTCCATGCAAAGTACCTCAGGATAGTTTGTTTTGTTTTTCAATCAATTTCTTGCCAAACTTGGAGAGCAGCTCAAGTTTAGTTCAAAGGTAGTTCACTTCTAGTTCCACATCGATGCACATTCAACGTCTTCCATGAGGTGTAGGCTCTTTCAATTAAGGACCTTTCTATAAAGCAAAAATTCGACGCTTTTTGAGGCAGTTCTTTCTTTCCTCAGGCAGTTATTTCTTTCCTCTTTTTCCTTAAGCAAAGAGAAGCATGTAACTCAGATTTATCAAGTATTTTTAGATTTTAGAAACATTTTTAGTTTGTAACAACGAAGGTTCCTTTCGAATAAATATAGAGCAACAGTTCTTTCTCAAAGATCTTTGGTTTTAAAGCATGGAAAATGAATGATCTAGTGCATTTATTGTGTTTTCCTTTATCAAACCTTTAAATTTGTCTCATTTATCCACTGTGGAAGCAAAAGAATTCATGATAATGCAGGTTATGTGTTGTGTTAGAATGTTCCAATAGTTGAGTTTGTGAAACTTATTTTCCTTCATTCAAAGACTGAACACAGGCCTTCTCATAAAACATTTATACATTTCATGATTATTTTTGAGTTATGAGCAAACAAACCTCTTTGTTTAAATATTATTGTGAGTTTAGAGTAGCTAATAGAGTTTAAAAACTTGTGCATCACCTCCTAGTAGTAGTAGAGTTTCATTTCCAAAGCAATATCTTCCCCTTTTGCAAATCATTTTTTGTAAGGCCGCTCGATTGAGTCTCATTAATGTATCTAGGGATCTTTGACGTTTGGATGTTTGACATTGTATTGAATGTGATGGTGTTAATTTTAAATCATGTGATAGTGCTTTTAATGTAAAATTATTCTTATGTCATAAATAGTAAATATAAAGATAAGAAATTCTAATGGTCATATTATTAATTAAGTAAATAAATTCAAATTTAGAAATATCTACATAGAAATCAAAAAATATGTAAATAGTAGATACGAGATAAGAGTTTAATAAATTTTATGACATATACCCTATATGAACTAAAGATAGTGTATATGGAGGTCAAGAAAATATTCTTACAAGGTGGTTTAGAAAAAGATATATGTTGTTAAATATTGGTTCTCGTTGAATGATTCTTTTGGATACACATGTTGTCAAGGATTGAAATTATGAAATATATTCTATTGATTCTATATATTATAGACCTATGGTTTCATGTGTAAGCTCATGTGCTAATAAGGAAATGAACTAAATAAGATAATAATTAATATTGTATTTACATGTATCTCTAGATTGTGGATGTTGGTTTTTCACTTTGACTAAGGGGTGGTGAGAAAAGCAATTTCATATCTAATGTTAGGTTCAACCCCCTTTCCTTGATTAATAGTAGAATCAAAAGAGGTGAGAGGATTGTGTCATATAGTTAAGCTTGGATTTCTTCAAATATTATTACACGCATTATTTATTATCTCTTGTCGTGTGGTAGGCTTCACACCCAATTATGTTTACTGTCATTAATGAGGGTTATATCTTAATCCCTCGTAAATCTTTATTAATGTTGTCTTTGTGGATGAGTATTAGATATATACTTGTGATACTCTCATATTATGGTGATGTAGTTGGAGGTACTTAATATTTTACTTGCTATATTTAATAAGTTTTAAAACTTATTTATTAGATGGATATTATTAGAGGATATTTAATTGTATCTCATAATGTTGTAAAAATTATTAAGGAAGCTAGTAGAAGTTGTTATAAGTTAATCTTGTACCCTTTTGTTATCATTGGATTATGATTTTAATTAATGTTTAGTAAATTTTAAATATGCACTTTGGTGTTGATAAATTGGTATCAAAGTGAAGGTTCAAACACTTTAAGGAATGTCAACAGTAGACAAAAAAAAAAATCTCATTAGAAGAAAGTAGATTTGTTACAACAATAATATAGACACTAGTGGTAATAGGAAATAAGATGGGAATAAGAGATTCCTCAAGGAAGGCAGTAGGGTCCACAACAACATGGTGAAAATTGGGAAAATGTAGAAGGAATATAAATGGAATGGATTGCATGAGCCTATGTAACAATTATATAGTGAATTAGAATCATGTGTATGATAAGTTAAAAAAAAAATGGTATTTCACTCTTGTTCTTTTCATCAATAAATACATTTAGACTTAATCACCAATCAACTACCAATAAACAGTAGAAACTTGCCCAAAATTCTTAACAATTGGTAGAATAAGCAAAATGGGTGCAAACTTTATTTTAAGATAGAAAGCCTACTCTCTAACTATAATTCAACATGATTATCAATAGTCTACTAAAACAACAAATAAAAGAGATTTCATTATGCAAAGCTTTGATGTCAACTTTAGTTAATTCGCTATATTACATAAGGATACTAAATACAATATGGTGATGTCAATACCATTCCTTACACTGGAAAAAAATAAAATCTAAATTTAGTATTCACTGATGTTGGTCGTGGGAATAGACAGAACTAATTGAAGAGGGCATTAATGGCTGACTTGGAGAATGCACCGAATAATTTCTATTTGTTGATTTTAGAATTTAATTAATAAAGAAAAGGGGGCAAGTTTCTCACTTACCATTAAGACATTCCATTATCATATTGATCAAAGGGAAGAGGGGTAGTGTGAGGACGTAACAGAAATTTATTGCATATTTATTAGGTATGGAGCAAGGGATGGTATCCCCATCTCAAGGTGAATTCCTTTAGGATATTATTCAAAAACAAAGAAACAAGCATAAAACTCTCTGTATGTCACTCTATTAAGGGCACCAATAGGGTGAGCATTCCCATTTGGCATGGATTGCACCAATTCCCTCACAATTCTTTGTCAATAAGACACTACATCTTAGAATAGTACTTGATGTCATCCTAACCCCTGGGTGCAAGCAGCAAAACAGGCATTCCCCCCCATTTATGTGTGTAATATTATTGTAATACCTAGCATTAGATCCTTATTTGTTTCTTCACGTGGAGATTTTGAATTGTAAAATGAAATTTATTTTCATTTGGCAATTTAAATGTGGTTGTCTATTATTCTTTCCCTACTCTTGAGATTACTTTTGTGACGATTTTCTTGACAACATTAGTTAGTATGGAATGTATAGCTGCTTCTGCTAAAGTGGTAAAAGCAATGGTTTCCAGTGCTATTTCCACCTAGAGTGACCAGTAGAGAGCGAACCATTCATATGTTAAACTTAATACATCCTTCCTTGCGAAGCATATGTATTATATAGTAACTCTTTCTTCACAATTTTATGTCATTATATTGGTTCCTGTTAAGGAAAGTAAGGTATATGTTTGGGTGAAGAGGTTTTATACATTGGTTTGTTCCTTCCATACGCTAGTTAAAATTGATATTGGGTTCTCTTTACAGCTTCCTGTATACAGCCACCATTGCAAATGCCTAAAATTCTCAAAGCTGCTTTTATGCTATTTTATATTCATTTCATTCCTTATTATAAATATTTTGAGTTGTATTTAGATAGCTATCTACACCAGTAATAGTTAGAATAGAAGATCAGTGTGGACCCAGTATAACAAAAATCTTTGCAGTCTAGGAACTTAGGGTCTTTGCCTCTAAAAGGGAATCTTCAGTGTTCAGAAGAAAATCATCATTGCAGTTATACACATATTTTAATGCTAAATAGAAAATCATGCTTTATCGATTCTATTTTTAAAAGTGAGACTAGGAAATACATTTAAATAATATTAGTTATGAATAAATCTTTGGGGGCGATGCAAATTGAATAGTCTTCGAACCGTTTCTTGAAAATATCTCCAAGCATTGTGGTGGTGTTCCCATTTCACCTCTAATATACGTAATGTCCACTCTCCATTAATTTCATCACATTATATCACTTATATTACCTTTCATTAACTTATATAATTTTAGATACCTAAAATCAAGGCATGCCATACGTTAGTAAATGAGGAGGCCTTCATGTTCCTAGATAAATGAGTTTTTAAACTGAGTGGGATTCTAAAAAACATTTATATTAGTGAAAAGAAGAGGAGGGGAATACATCTCCATACCTTTTAAAAAAAAATCTAATAAATTAAAAAGAAAAGAGAAGACCTTATTAAGAATAGAAATTATAGGATTCTCCTTCAATTAAAGGAAAATAATATCAAGTATATAAAAGAGTTGATATATATTTATTTGTATTTGTTTTTCTTTAATTTTTATTGTTTTAAAAGAAATTTTTTTTTTTTTGTTATATATATATATATAAATTATCTCATTACGAGCAAATAAATAATTGAAGGTAAATAAATAAATAAAGAAATTAATAAGCAAATAAATTTCAACTACTCTATTCACTCTCTAATGGAATTGCAAGACAAAATGTTAAATGTGGTTTTCAACAATACTATTAAAGTGGGTTAAAAAAAAATTAGGGTTATCAAGGTAAATAAGGATCATCAATCAATCTTGAGGTCTTCTATTAATTAAGTTAGTATGTTTGTTATTTATTTATTTCCCTAGCTAGTTCGTGTGAATACAAGGTCATTATTATTAGATTGAAAAAGAAATGGGTAAATTATAAGAAAATTGAAATACAATTGCTCGTACATCTTGGATCCATCCATAGATATTTAAAAATTACGTTTTAGTGTTTACTATATAATAATAATAAACACTCTAAATCCTTATTATGACAAAAAAATGTTATACCATAGAGAGGACCGTAACCTTAATTTTTATTACCTAAAGTAAAGTTTCTTTGTAATCATCTTTTATAAGTGGTATTATAATTAAATGGTTTCCACTCTTGATCATATAAAGAAAATGTTAAAATGAAGCGGGTATTGTTATAAAACAATAAGGAGACATTCTTTCCATAATTTGGAAACCTAAGTATTAAATCATAATACCGTAATAATATCTTACAAACTTTAAAAGATACATAAGTTCCAATGTAAAATTAGCTTGGAAATTTTATTTGGATAGTTATAGTTACAGATATGTAACTTGTGGAATTGTTTTCTTAGATGATAAGAATACTAGTTACAAGTATTGCTATAAAGATTATAAATTATTTTGGTTCATATCATTCGGTAGTTATTATCTCTTAATATGCATATATAGCATGATTAGTCAATAGAATTTTCTTATATTACTAACTTTGCATGATGATATCCTAGTTATAGGAAATTTTAGCTATTGTTTGATAACTTAAACATTAAAGTGTTCATTAAGGAGGGATGTGAAATATTTACAACTCTAGTCAATTTATGGTTATATGTTGTTTATTTGCCAAAATTGTTGTGAGTTTATAATATGATGTAAATGCTTACTTGTCTTGAGCTATTAAAATTGGATTAGCCTATTAAAATTGGATTGTATGATGTAATTTTCTTTTACTACCTTGTTCTATCTTATTAATGCAAAGGAATATGTATTAAGGGTATGCTTTGACCATTTTATAAACTTTTTTGGAATGTGTGGGCTCTTTTGGCACCTTGTAGGCACTGGGTCAAGCTAAATTGAGGAAAATAATTCATATGGTCCATGATAGTTGTGTGTGTCATCTAGGTCTATCCATAATCTTTAACCTCAAACTATTGTATTTCCATTGTTAGAGTATGGACTAGTGACACTGGGGATATGTTAAATCCTATAATCAGGGGTCCTATAGATTTAAGAGTCCTTGAATGAAATTGTTTTCCTTACCAGTGTTATTATGTTATGAGAATGAATGAGCTTGAGTCACTTTTTCTAACCTAGTGGTAACTCTCTCTCTGGTTGACCAACCAACTAAGATTTGTTCCAAATTCAAAGGTCAAACTATGGTGCCTCTATGAAATATATATGTATATACGTAGGGAAGGTCATCAATCGATGAGCCCCCCAGGCATTAGGTCGGGCCCTTAGGATTGTCCCCTTAATTATCCAAAATAAGTATATATTATTGTTTTACAAAAAAGAAACTCAACCATATTTACTCTTAGCTAATGAGATCATTGTCTATTGACTTATTACCATAGGAGGTTAGTTCCATTTTTAAAAAAAAATTATCTGCAAATTAGTAGTATTTGTTGAAGATTAGCTAGGTCATTGGTGTCCAATTGGTGTGTAAACTATGGGCATTACAATTTCAATAGTTTGTAGGAGGTTTTCAAAGGGAACCATCCCATAATCTAGAAGTTCATCCTCATCATAGGCAACCCACAAGATTGAGGATGTCCCCATGTTTCATAGGATTGCAGAGCTTTAAAGCTTAGCATTCAGGACACAATCCTTCATGATAATAGTTTTTGGCACACCCTGTGGAACACTGAAACTTGTTTCAATCAAGAAATATAAAGTTTTCATTTATGTCCTGATATATGCAATAGTGTGTTTAACCCTTTTTGATGCTATAAACATATATCTAGCGACTCTAATCTTTGATTTTGAAACATATCTAGTGCAATTAGCATATGAGAAGAGTGCAAACAAGAGGAAGTTCTTCTACCTTCGAGTATTTGCAGTTGTCACCACCAAGAAGAAAGGGGAGGGTAGCAAGAAAGACTCTTATCCCACCAACTAGATCACATTCTACACCTCCAAATCATAGGCCTACAAGTCCTATTCTAAGATTTCCAATACCAAATATATGAGTGTCGATAAATCTAATGGCAAGGTAGTTTTCTTTTGCATCATTTAATGGGGGAAGCCCATTAAATATTTCTCAGCATGATGATATTCATGTGGAATCCCTTAGAAGCTTACCTTCTTTCACAAGAGAAGATCAGACTATGCATATTGAGCATATTAGAGATGTGGCTACATTATGTTTAGTTCACAATACCACAACTGAAAATGTAGCAACCAAGCTCTCAGTTGCATCATTGAAAGGAAAATCTTTGCAGTGGTTTAGGAGTTTAGTAGTTAATTCAATCACAACATGGGGTCAATTGGGAGATGGTTTGCGCAAGCAATTTGAAGACAAGTCATATCATTTTTCTTTGGTGGAGCAACTAACTACCATCAAGAGAGCTCCACACGAGCATATGTCTAATTTTAATTATTGTTTCTAGAAGACTTGGGATAGAATTCCAACAACATTAAGACCTTCATCCCAACATGCATTCTTGTATTTTCTTAAATCCCTTAATAGTGATATATCTATGATGATTCAGTCAATGGGTGGAAATACACTTCCTAATGCATATGAAATCACCATTAAAGCAAAAAACAACCTCATACAAGTTGGAAAAATAGCCCCAAGGCCTCCAATGCCTATTTTTCCTGAGGTATAGCCACCTATCCCAGTGCAAATATCCACTATAGCTATTATTCCTCCTGTTCCAACACTAAATTACCAAGGTTCATCCCAAGAGAAGGGTGTCCCAGCCCAATCTCAAGAGCTTCAAGAGATATAAAGCCTATTAAAAACTTTTGGCAATGACTTAGTGAATATCAAGAATTGGGTAGGCCAAAATCCTTGACCATATCAAGCACCATATCAGCCTAATAGGCCTCCTTACCAAGTTGATCCTCAAGGTCAAAGAATTAATTTTAATGCAAGGCCTTATCAACCTTACAATCAAAGTGTTTCCAACAGTTCTAGAGAACTTGTACCAGCACAAAACATGGCATGGGATTATGAGTGGTGTTTTCCATATAACCAACCTCATAACCTATGTAAGGGGGAAATTGGAGAAGATGTTATAGATCAAATTGAGTGAATAGAAACTAATCTAAACAACAAAATTCTAATGATTCATGCCCATGACTCACAAAATGAACGATATTAGAATAATAAATTCAAAAAAATTAAATAAAACAAAACCAAAAAAAAATGTATTCACTAATCTATATCCTTACCATCTCGTGTTGAAGTGTGTTCGCAAAGATGTTGGGTTGTTTGTATCAATGTGAAGCCTCCATTGTGCATGCAAAAGCTCCAAATTTGTGTGTGTGTTGATCAAAGATTTTTGTATTTAAGCTTTGTCAAAATACTGATTAAGATTTTTGCATTACTTTGTTGTGTAAAATACGTTGATTCTTCGATCAATTTTTAGAAGAAAGATGGTTGTTATATAGATTTTTTATTTTAGAATGAACTCTTGATATCGCGTAGTAGTATCTCGATCGATGGTTGAAATATGTTGAGAGGATTTAGATGGGAATAATCAGTGCAAATTGATTACATAGTTGGTGTGATTGAAGAAATCATTTAGAGAGTTCAATGGGATTAAGGAAATAGATTGAATAATATGTGGGATTAAAGAATAGATTGATCTCTTAGGAAATATATGGATCAGTCAAGCAATCAGATTGAGCAATCAGGGGAATGTAATTTTCTCAATCATAAAATTGGGTGAGGATAATTAATTAATCTTTTTGGAGTTGAACGTGCAAATCAAGTTTGATTTTTTCAAATAAAGTTCTATTTGTTTGATTTGATTTTTGATGATGTTTTCAATAGTTTATTCAATTACTCATGCTTTAGGGGAAAGTGACATAGTTAAATTATTATGTTTTAATAATTTAATTGATTTAGGGGAACATGGTAAATTAGCGACATAATTAAATAATTGATGTTATTTAATTAATCAAGAGGAATAAAGTTAGATTAGGACTTTATTAAATAAATAAATTTTATTTAATTAGTCATAAATGATAAAAAAAATGAATTAATTAAATATGTAGTATTATTCAATTAATAGAGGAAATTAGGGTTTTAAGACTTTATTAAATAAATTAATTTTATTTAATTTGTCAAATTTGATGAAAAGGTAAATTAATTAAATAACGTTATATTATTCAATTAATAGAGGAATTTAGGGTTTTTGATGCAATTTATGTGAAATACATTGATCATATTTAGTGATAATGATGTTGATGATGATAAAATGTCATTTAGTATGTGCACGATAAGTGTTAGGTCAATTTTGCATGTCTACATTTTTCCCCTCATTGAGACAAAGTATTGGTTGCTTTGTTACAAATATTTCGATGTTAAGATCAAGATTTTAAAAAAATTATATGCCCCACTGTGCCCTGGTGGTCAGCAGAATGATGGTAGGACTTTGTGTTGCCCCCTCGATAGGTTGGCCGAAAATATTACTTTTGTGGTCGAGCTCATGACACTATTTCATTTCAGTTCATATGCGTAGAGGATGAAAAATTAAGTCTATAGGACTTTCATTGCTAATTCATATGTTCTCGGGAGGTCTTGATTTAACCTAGGAAGGTTTCCTAAGTAAAAATTAGGGTTTTGGGGGGTTAAAATAGGTAATTAGGGTTCAAATTATCCCATTTGCATTTTGAGCCTACAAGAAATGCTTGCCTCTAGTTTTCTTATTTTGTCGATTATCGAGGAGCTATGGTGAGGTTTTGAGGAGCCCCACATCATGCGGATGTGATTTATGAGTTTGAACAGCCTCTAGGCGTCAATGGTCTGGTATGTACCCTTTCCTTTCTCATTCTCATCTTTTTGTGTTTGTGTAATTAGTGCCTGAAGTCCAAGTAGTTGATTGCGCTAGGTTTAGGAATTTTTCACTTTTGCATCGTTTTTCTTGCTTTTGCTCTTTGTAAATGGGTTGAATTTGATTTTCTCACTCACATTTGCTTTAAAAAAATTCTTGAACTAAAATTTTTCTTTTGTTTTTCGTCTTTCCCTGAAATGTGCATATTTGATGTCATTTTTCACTTTTGTAATTTTGCCCTTGATTTTCTGTTATGTTTTTTGCACACTTGTTGAATTTTTTTTGTTTTTGACCTAAAATTTTGCTTTTGAATTTTTCGCATTTGCCATTTTTTATCGCTTTTGACTACAAATTGTTCGCTTTCACCTATTTTGTTCGCTTTTGCTAAAAAAATTATCGCTTTTGATAATAAAAAAAGTTTCACTTTTGACTGTTTTGGAATCCTAAGTCAATTTGTTTGCTATCATAGATTTGTTTTTCATTTTTGTAGAAAATCCTTAACATCATGGGTTGAATGGTTGCAGACGGTTCTTAATTTTCTCTAATCGAGGGAGCAATGATCACATGATTTGTTTGATTTGATTGTTGGCTTTCGTGAGTTGGAGTGACATTTTAGATTATGTCGGGTTGTGGCACATTTGATAAATGTCTACCATCATATATCATAGAGCGATGATGACCACTCTTGTAGAGAGGTGGCACTCAAAGACCTCATCCTTTCATTTACCTATTGGGGAGGCCACCATCACCCTTGAGGATGTGTGGAGGATCCTTTGTATACCCATTCATGGAGAGCTTGTTACATATTTTGTTCGATGGGGTAACCGCACTATGCGCTACGTACTTGGTGTGAGACATCTTGAGGTTCACCAAGCAAAGATAGACTTGTCTTATTTTGTGGGTAGTGCCAATCTTGTTTCATTTGTTCTATGTAGTTTGGTTATGGGGCTCATTGTTCCTGATAAGAGAGACTGACAGATTCCCCTTGGTTGGGGTGTGTGTATTGAGTAGATGTTCGAACATGAGACTAGACACACATGGGGTCCATGTCTTCTTACCCACTTGTACAGAGATATGCACGAGGTTGTGTAATGGTGGGAAATCTATTTTTGTTGGTTTCTCTCTTTTGCATGTATGAGCCTGGGAGCACATCCCAATTGCTCGTCCTAGTGGTATATTGGATTGTACGGTTGGGGATCCATATTCTTATCGTTATGGATATTTTATGCACTATACATTGTTTGGGCAACTTCCCTACTGGCATCGTGTTTTTGATGATATGTCAGGTTTTGTATGGAGACGACCATATATGGATTGTGAGGCATAGCCTAACGATCAGGAGAATTTGGTATAGTGCAAACAAACTAGATGGATCATCAATCACGTTCGTTCTCTATTAGAGAGATATCTACCTGATAGGGTTTGTAGGTAGTTTGGAGAGAAACAGCCAATTTCTAGATGCCTATGAGGCTCATTTTGGTTGGACTACCAAAGAGGTTTGTGTATGGGGTCTATAGGCTAATCAAGATATAGCTATGGAATATTTCAGATCTCTTGCCCTATTTAGGTGGGGTTGGCTAGTGGGTTTAGAAAATCCCGGTACTACCCCTGATTTTGATCAGTAGTGAGTGTGGCACATTCCATTGAGATTTACAGATCATGTCAGTGTTCCTACAGTGGGTAGAGCAGGCATTATCAATCATCATGGGGAGATATAGTGTGTCGAGATCATTGTTGAGAAGCTTGCTAGGGCAAGACAAGATGGTGCATAGGGTGATTCGATGTAGGCAGATCAGGGACAGGTTCCATGTCCTCCTCCACCACCAGGAGATGGAGGTGTATAGTTGGCATAGATGATAGCTGTGAGAGATGCAGAGATAGGGTGGTGATAGGCTATAGAGGCTCGGGTTGCTATATTGACAGTGGAGAGAGACAAAACTCGATAGGAGAGAGATGGATTTAGGGGCAAGCAAGACACATAGATTAGGCATCATCTTGTTTATGAGATATAGTTGTAGGCTATTACCACTGAGAGGGATGGCCTTAGGATAGAGCGCGATAGTCTTTGTGCCAAGAAAGATCAGTTACTATAGAGGGCAACATATTATTGGACCCTATATGATACCTTCATTCCTCAAGCATTGCATTGACCATGGTTTGGAGAGCCTAGTACTGCTACAGAGGCTATGCTCGGTGGATATTTTGTTAGGTAGTCTGATTCGTAGCTTGATCCTTAGAGTCCTCCTCCTCTGGTCGGGCATCAATTTATTTCTACTTGATCTTTTATGATGTTTATTATTTAGAGACTTATATTGTAGACATGATTTTGTATATATTCATCGGCCCAACTGAGGCCTCGTATAGATGTATATTTTTGTATTATCCTATCACACATGTTAAATTGATGATATACCATGACATTCTCATTTTTTGTGATGATATATATGAGATATACATGTTTTGATTCAGCTTCATGTATGTGTTATTGTGATGATTATGGATGATGATGTATGATGATGTATGTTACATATGCTTTTTGTACTTTTCTAATGTATGCATATGAAGTGGATGGATGGATTGATCATATTTTATTTCATATGATGTTTTATTATGTATATGATGGATGTATGTCTTATACATGATACATGATGTTTTATTTACTTTATTATCATCATGATGTATATTGACAACATTGTGGATGTAGGATGGATATGGAACTAATGATATTATTATGTATGATGAATGTTAGTTAGAAGACATATTCAATGAATAGAAATTTGATGTTGTTAGTTATTGATTAGTTGCTTTTGATTTGCTTGGAGACTTCACATTTTTAACAATTCTTTTTGATGTAACAAACATATGTGATGCACTACGGTATTAATAACCAAGGTGAATTTGTATCCATTGTGTGGACTTTGACTTGACATACAAAGAATATTCTTTCTCATACCAGATATACATAAACTTTGATTAAAATATATGGTTAGATTGTGTTTAAAAAATTCCAGACCTATTACATAGAGAGGTATGAAATACCTAACATACAACTATTACATGAATTGTCTCAAAACAACTTCCATACACTCAATAAAGAAATTATTCGTCGTGATAGTATGACGAAAACATCTTACAAACAACGAAACTGAAATGATGCTCAATTGCCCCCATTCCTTCTGCTCTAAATCCTTATGGACATCCTCGAGAGATCCTGGGAATGAGTCAATAAAATAAATCATAAAGATAAGACTATAAAAAGATAAAGAAAATTTGCAGTATCACTTATCGTATTTGTTTTGAGGTTTCAGGCTATTATCCGTTGTTGATCATGTCTATTGTAGGAACAAATCTGTTAAGGCATACCTCAGGATGTTGTTGGTGAATTGTCGAAAGATAGGTAGTTAATACTGTGTCCTCGATTTCATCTGTTTGTGATCAAATATTTGTGATTGTTTGCTTGAAATTTCAAGCTTTTGATGTTTCTTTGTTTCTTTGTATGTTTTATCAAAGGGTGAGGATGACGATTTTCTTATTATGGATGATGAATTTATTGTGGATTGTGATAATGAAGTTAGGATCTTTTTTATTTTCTAAGTTTATATGATGGATTTTTTGTTTTTAGGGGACTAACTTAGGGCCTCGAGGGATCATCAAAGATAAGTCTTTCCTACGTTGTACATGCAGAGGCTCGTAATTCGCTTGATTTAGTGTGAACTTGTTTTTTAATTTTTCTATATTGTGAATGTTTTTGCATTTTGAATTTTTGTGAATGTTTTTGGATTTTGTATTTTTGAATGTTTTTTGGGCTTTTTTTTTTTACTAAGTTGAAAGAAAGCATGATAGATACCTAAGGGGACTTACCTAAGGCCTCAGGGCTAATAAGCCTTACCTATGTTGTACATGCAGAGACCACGTAGTTTGACCGTTTAGACTCAAAGAATATGTTTTTAAAATTCAAATAATGTTGATAACTCGGATTGATATTCCATTCTTGTTTCCAGGGGATATTTTGTGGGAAATTTACTTGAACTAGCCTTGAGGTTCAAGAAAATTTTGGTATCTTAGAATTTTGAGTGAAGGAATAATCCAAAGTTGTTTTGATTTTGTTGTTTTTTGGATGTTTTTGATTGTTTTTCGATCATGATGTGATGCACAAGGATCTAATCAACTACCTATTTTTGAGAAGTTTCCCCTAGTTTGATACAAGACTACCTTCTCTAGGAGATTGATATTAATGGTGCAACAAGGTTCAATACTAAATCATTTATTAAGCCATGGTTGGACACATGTTTTTTTATGGGACGAATGGGTGGATGCTTTAGATAGTATCGATAGATAATGATGCAAGTCTTATTCAAACATAGTGTCTATTTGCCAAGTTTTCACTATGGTACCTATTCTAGGAGTGCCACAAAGTGGTTTTCACTAAAAGAACATTTTATTTCTCTTTGCTATTTTTGTTGCTTTTTTGTTTTTTTTGCTTTTTATCTTTTTGATTTTTTTTGGATTTTTACCCTTTTTCTTGGGGTATTCTGACATGCTTCAAGTATAGAACTTCTTGAGATGGTTTTTGTTCAGCAATTTGACTAAGGGTTCTCCTTCGGGAGTAGCCAAATAATAAGCTCCATAACCATAGCTTGCTATGATGATGAATGGGCCTAACCAATTGGGTTCAAACTTACCTTTACCATCTTGATTCAGTTGTACCTTTTGATTGTCTTTGAGTACTAAGTCACCAACCTAAAAAGAATTGTCCTTGATCATTTTATCATAGGTTCATTTGAGTTGATTATGATAAACCTGTAGATGGTTTAACACGCTCAAATGTCTTTCATCTAAGAGTTCGAACTCATTTAATCTTGATACCTGATACTCTTTGTTGTTGACCATGACTTTTAGTGAGATTCACAATGAGGGGATCTCAACTTCAATACATAAGATAGCTTATGATTCGTAGACCAAGGAGAAAGGTGTTGCGCCTATAGGTGTTCGAATACTAGTTCGATAAGCCCATAGGGCTAGGTTCAGTTCCAAATACCAATCACAATGGACTTCATTAATAGTCTTCTATCTTATTTTTAGGATGGTTTCGTTAGATGCTTTTCTTGACCATTTCCTTGGGGACAATAGGGCATGGAGAATCTGTGTTGGATAGAGAACTTGGAACAAAGTTCTTGGACATCTTGATTTTTGAATGGGGCTCCATTATCCATTATGACAATTTGGGGAATTCCATACCTACAAATCAGATAATTTAGAATGAATTTTGATATATGTTTTCCACTAATGTAGGTCAATAAAATTGCTTCTATCCATTTGGTGAAATATCCAATTGCAGTAATGATGAACTTATGCCTATTAGAGGAAGCAAGAGAAATCTTACCTACCAAGTCTAATCCCCATTACTAGAAAGGCCATGGTGTTGTGATGGGTCTCAACTCTTATGTTGGTGTGTGAACAAGGTCACTGTGCTATTGGCATTGGCGGTATTTTCTAGAATATTGAATACACTCTTTTTCCATGGATGGCCAATAGTACCCCATTCTTAGCAACTTTTGTACAAGGTTAGGTCCACTAGAGTGGGACCCAAAAACACCTTCATGTACCTCTTGTAAGGAATTGTTTGCTTCTTCTATATTAATACATCAGAGTAACATACCATCTAAACTACGATGATATAAAGTATCCCTTAGGATCATAAATCGGGAAGTCCTATGGGTAAAGGTCTTCTTTTGGGTGGTTGTTAGGTTAGGTAGTATGATACCATGTTGGATATAATCGAATGTGTCTCGGTACCATGGTGAATTAGGGCCAACAACAACACACACTAGTTTGGATTATGAGATATTGAACGTCGGTATGATTAATTGCTCTCCTACTTAGGAATGTTCTACAGAATATCAAGAAGAGAACCTATTGTTGCCATAGCATCGACTACTCTATTGTTGATCCTAGGAATCTGTTCAAAGGTTATTGCGAAGAAAATTTCCTTGAGGCTATCCACCATTATTCTATATGACATTAGCTTGTCTTTTGTTTGGTACTCATCATTCAATTGTCTGATCACTAGTTGAGAGTCTCCAAAGACCTATAGTTCTTTTATCCTCCATTTAATAGCCATCTTGAGCCATGTAATTAGAGCTTCATACTCTAGTATATTGTTTGTTTATGGGAAATAAATTATGCATTCCTTAGGTATAATATCTCCTTATGGTGTGAGAAATAGGATACCTACTCTAGAGCCATGTTGAGTGTGGAACCACCAAAGTATAGGGTCCAATGGCATGTCTGTTCTGTCAGTAATATACTTTCATCTGGGAAGTCTACTATAAGAGGCTTATGATCTTCTATTGGTGCATTGGCTAGTTTTTTTGCTATGATTTTTCTCTTGATGGCTCTTTTATCCACATACTCTATGCCAAACTCACTCAGAATCATTACCCATTTAGCAATTATGCTTGTCAAAGTTGCTTTTTCTAGTAGGTACTTTAGTGGATCTACCTTTGAAATCAACTTTACTTGTCTATTTAAGATATAGTGTCTCAACTTTTGTGTCACAAATACAATCGAGAGACATGCTCTTTCTATGGGCAAGTAGTTGAACTCGTATCCCACCAATATTCAACCGATATAGTAGACCACTCTTTCTTTTTTATTATCATCCAGTTGTGCTAGGAGAGCTCCCAGCGTTGCCTATGTTGAAGACACATAGAGTATCATTTCTTTGTTTGGAATAGGTGGCATGAGTACAAGAGGAGTGAGTATATACTCCTTGACTTTCTGGAATGCTTTTTCATATCTCCCATCCCACTTAAATGTGATTTCTTTGTGTAGGAGATGGGTAAAAGGGTGACATTTTTCTACCAGATGCATGATGAATCTCCTGCTAGATTACAACTTCCCTTGCAAACTTCTCAGTTGCTTCAATGTCTTTAGTGGGGGGGTGATCCCACAAAGCTGGTTTACAATTTCTGAGAGGAACTGATTTTTGCTGAAATCACATATTTTTAGAAAATATAATGATTTAAGCCTTTAAAATTTCCATTTTAAGGATTCCAATTGAAGAGGATTTGATCTAACCACCTTAGATCAAACCCCCTTGGATAGAACCTTGCTAGTTTTAAACCATACCTATAAATGAGTCTCCTTTACACCTATCAAAATGCTAATAAAAAATCACTTTTGATTTACCTTTTGGGGGATCAAATGAATTCACTTAAAATTTATTTCAAATGATTATGGTATTTCTCAAAATTAGCTATCCCATGAATATAATTTTAATATGTTTTGTTTTTATTATGTATGTGTTTTTTTAGTTTTATTAAACATAGGTTTTTCACCGAAAATCAAGCTCTCTGTTTTACACATGTGGAAAAATAGAAAATTATCAAAATATTTTTTTTTAAAATATGTTCGTGTTGGGTATTGATGTCCTTGATCCATTAAAAAAATAAAAATAAAAATTTGATACATACAAAAAAAGTTATGTTGTATACAATCCGCCTATGTCTGAATTGCAATTGGTTTGACTTCGAAACTCTATTAAGGAAAAAATATTCAATTAAAAAATATGAGACAAAATGAAAGTGCTAGATATCATAGTTAAAAATCTAAATTTGAAAAAATTATAATTTTATCCTTGATACAAAAAAATTTATGTTGTATACGGTGAGCGTCACTTTTTAAAAGTGTTGTTTTCTGAAAAAAACTAGTTTTCATGGGAGATGGAAAAGGAAGTGCAATATTATTCCAAAAATTTTGAAAAAAATATTTTTAGAATCTTCAGACAAAATGTGATGAGACTCTAGTTTTCATCATCTTTAAATTCCTCACAGTTTAGCCGGTATAGGTGCCTGAATGTGAAGATTTAGTTAAAAATAATAATTTCAGTGTCCAGTTTGGCCAAAAATTGTAAACCACTATTGTGGGATCACCCGGGGTTATCTCTTATATTTCTTTTACTTTTGTAGGATCTACTTCAATACCCCTTCTTGACACTATGTATCCTAGTAGCTTTCTGGATGTTACTCTGAATACACACTTTTTCAGGTTGAGTCTCAAGTTATATTGCTCTAGCCTATCAAATACCTTTGCAAGATTGGTAAGTGATCTTCCCTTTTGATGGACTTTGCTAGAATTTCATCCACATAGTCTTCCATAATTGTATGTAGCACATCGTGGAATATTGTCATCATTTCCCATTGATAGGTCGCCCCTACATTTTTAGACCGAATGGCATGACATTCCAGAAAAATTTCCCTTAAGCACAAGCAAATATCATTTTATGTTGATCATCAAGGGATATTTTTATTTGATTATATCTAGAGAAACCATCCATTAATTATAGCATCTCATGTCTTGATATTAGATCCACGATCATATCAATACTTGGAAGCGAGAAGTCATCCTTTGGGAAAGCTCTATTCAAGTCTCAGAAGTCCGTGCAGATCCTTATGCCCTAGTGGGCTTTGAAACTCATGCTAGATTTGATATCCATTTCGGATAATCAATGGGTTTGATGAAACCCACATCTAGTAATTTCTTAAGTTCTACTTTTACCAGCGGTGCTATTTGAGGATGCATTTTCCTTAGTTTCTACATGATAGGTTTTTCTCTAGGGGATACGGCCAAATGATGTATAACTAATCCTAGATCTAGTCTTGGCATGTCTGCATAGGTCAACATAGATTTTATCTTTATATCATTGATGAACACTATGAAGCTCATTTTCTCTTCAAGATCAAGTGACATTGCATGGTATGTGATCTTTGGGTTCTCTTTTGTGCCAACATTGATGGATTATGTTTCTTCCACTAGGAGCGTTGACTTTTCTTGATATTCAGATATGGGGAGATTGAATCATCGATCTTCAAGTGCCTCAGAGAAATTTTCACCTTCAGATTCATCCTTTATTTTCTTCTTTTTAGGATCTGATAGAGCCACATTATAGTTTTCTCTAGGGGATCGCATTTTTATTTTTATATTATCTTTTTCACTTTTGTGACTAGAGGATACAATCTCCCCACTGAAGTACACATCCTATTCGAGTTCCATTATGAACCCCACTTTATGATCTCTTGTTGGTATTTCAGTTCAAAGTCCCATAAACTCTACAATTGCTTTATCATTTTGGAATTGATCCAAAATAGGTGTATGTTGTTGTTGGTCCCAATCTATCAATTTTGGGTAACATAGGGGTAGGATATCATCATCATCAATAAATCTTACCAAATTTGTCGGGATGATCATTATGGCTCTAGTATCATTCTCCCATTGGGATTCTAGGTCATCATCACTTGAGGTGACAAAGGAAGGAAAATCCCATTCGTATTCATTAGAGTCTATTCTAGAATAATAATAGTCATTGGGAATGGTTTTGATAGGTTGAATAGGGGCCATTCTTATGGTAAATCTCTCAAATAATTCATCGATGGGTAAATTATTGTCTACTCAATGGTAGATATCCAATGTCTTAAAGCTAGTAGAAGGTGCTCGTTTCTTGAAAGAGGTCCATCTAGTATTTGGAGTAACCACGTCTTTTGAATCATAACCTAGTCCCATGTTTTTCTTTCTCTGTTCCACTATGATGGGCTCCCATCTACCTTGTTTGTGTAGCCCAAGGCTTCCTATTCTAGTATATCCATTTTATTTAGCTAACTGATAGCCTTTACTGCTAGGATTGATTAAAAGGGGTTGTGGTTGTTCTAGCTCTTTTGTGTCCTCTTTGTAGATCATTCATGACAAATCTTCTTTGAAAATCTCTTCATCCTTCATAGCTCCACACTTGGTGAAAATTGTGGATTTGGCTATCATTTTTACTTTTTGAACATATTTGATCTCCTTCAATCCTCCATAAATTGAGTGTTGGAGGGAGCATTCCAATGCAAAATGCTTGATTGAAATGGTAATTTCCATTACCCATGTTAAGTACTTGAACCTTGGTTTTAGTTTTTGGTTGCTCACTTGATGTTGGTTTCACTGAGGTTGATGATAGTGCGGAAGGGTCAACATATGAGAATGGATGAAAAGATATGTCATTTTTGGGTATACGTTGGATTTTTTTATACTTCTCCAATTTTTCACAAAAGTGGAATGGTTCAGGATTGACATATAATGTCACCTCCTTTCCTTCATGAGGAAACTTTAGACACTGGTGAAAGGTTGAAGGAACCACTTATAGTGCATGGATCCAAGGGAATCCTAGAAGGAGGTTATATGGCAACTCGAGGTCAAGTACCTAACATGTGGTTTTCATGATGGTTGGTCCTATCTGCACTGGTAGCCTAGCTATCCCTTCTGAATTTCTTTCAAGGTCATCATAGGCCCTTATAGTAATACTCTTTCCTTTGTCTATCACATCGTCAAAATACCCCAACTGTTTCACAAATTTCAAAGTATAGATGTTTAGAAATGTACCATTATCTATCAACACTCTCTTGCCCATGTTTTTGTGGACACCAACCTCCATGTAGAGAGCTTGGTTGTGGAATGACTTTTGTGGAAGGTCTTTCTCAGAAAAGACTAAATGGTGATTGGTCGTGATTTTTCCAACCATGTCTTGGAACTTATCCGAATTAAGGTCATTAGGGACCGATGCTTCTAATGCTTTATCTAGCATCTCCCTATGTGTGGGTGATAGTTTTAGTAGTTCTAGGATTGAGATCAAGGCGAGAGTCTTCTTCAGCTATTCCATAATACTATAGTCATTTGATGACTTGGCTATGGGATTAGGTGGGGCTCCTTGAATTGTAACTCTCCCTCGATAGGTAGTTATATTTTATTTGTTCTCCCTACCTCGTATAATCACTACATTTACCCTAGTGTTATATACTTGAGAGAGGGTACCTAGAACTATGTCACCATAAGTGTAGTTGGCATTGTGATAATCTTGGTCCTTTCCTTTTTCATTCTTTTTAGCATGGTTCAAAATTGGATTTGTGTATATCTGGAGGTATTTGTTTCCCAAATGACGTTCAAAATCCATTTCTCCTTTGTCTATCAAGTCTTGTATGATGTGATTGAGTGTCATGTAGTTGTTTGTTGTATGTCATTGAATTTTGTGGAACTTGAATAAATCCTTCTCATTATACCATGGTGTTTTTAAGCTCGGCTCATCATAGTTTGGGCAATTATTGACGTTGATGAGGTTTTGTTGCACTATTTTACGCATGACCGTCTCAAGTGGCTCTCCAAATACCATGAACTTTCTTCTTGGTTGATCCTATTTCCTCTGCTACCCTCCCTAATATGTTTGTTGGTTGACTACTTGATTGTTTTGGGGATAGGTAAGTTGATTGTTTTGTGCATTATTAGGAGTATAGCTCATTTGTGCCACTTGAGGTTTGTTTTGAGGTACATTAGGATTGTGTACATTCCATACTGCTCTACCATCCACTACCCCATCATTTGTAACGTTTTTGTTCTTGGAATAAATTTTAGGTTTCTCATTTGAATTAGAAGAATTGTCTCTTGGGTTCTTTAGCTTGATCACTCCTCTTTCTATGAGGGCCCTTTCTATGTGCATTCCCTCCTCAATGGCCTCTTCAAATTTGGCAGGACACAACATGGTAAGTTGGTAGTTTACTTCTTCTTGGATGTTGGAAACGAATATATCTACTAGTTCCTTGTCGGGAATAGGCCACTTGCACCTACTAGCCTTATGTCTTCATATTTGTAGGTAGGAGGTAAAATATTCTTCTTGACTCTATTTAATAGTGTATAGATTCATGATGGTGATGTCTTGTTCTATATTGAATGAGAAGTGGTTTATGAATTTGGTAATCAGTTCATCAAAACTTTTAATTCCCGGTGGTAGATGGGTGAACCATTCCATGGTGTGACCAATAAGACTACATGGAAAGAGCCTCATGAGGTATGATTCATTGTTTTACACTTCCATACATGATACCAAAAATTCGTGTACATGTTCTACTAGATCTCCCTTTCCTTTATATTTGTCAAGCTTTGGTATTTAAAAGTTTTCAGAAAAGGAAGCATAGTAATGGAAAGACCAAAAGGAAATGGAAATACATCTTGAAGGGTATAAGTCTTCTTTTGTTTCCCTATCTGCATATCTGATACTCTTTGATTTATGGCATGTAGTTGTACATCTATCTTTATTTTTGGTACATTTTTTTGTGGATCCGATGCGTAGTAGCCTTGTTTTCCTACCATGTTTTGGTCATAGGTTGGGTATTGCGGAGGTACAGGACCTTGGTAACCATGTTAGGTGGAAGGAGAGTTAAATCCTTTTTGTGTGAAAGGAGGGTTAGGACCTTATTGTGTAAAAGGAGGGTTAGATCCTTGTTGTGTGTAAGGAGGGTTAGTTCCTTGTTGTATGTAAGGAAGGTTAGCTCCTTGTTGGATGTGAGGAGGGTTATCTCCTTGTTAAATGTAAGGAGGGTTTGTACACATCTAAAAATGGTCACGGTCAATTGAACCTGTTAATTAATTAAATATGAATTATTTAATTAATGTTCTTAAGTCCTCTACATATAAATAAATTTAATTATTTATTTATATTGTTCATTTTTCTAATTCTTCTAATTTAATTAAATAAATTCATTTATTTAATTAATGCTACCTTCTTCTTAATTAATTAAATAGATTTTACAATTTATTTACATTAATTATCAAAGTTTAAATTCTAAATTTAAATGATTTTCTTCCCTCCACATTTAATTAAATACTTTTGATATTTAATTCCCACTTCTCTCACAAAAATTAAATATTCTTAATATTTAATTAAAAGGCTTTTTCCTTTTCGCATAATTAAATATTTACAATATTTAATTAAAGCCTTTTCGCATTTCTTTCACACATAATTAAATATTTATTTATTTAATTATGAGAGACACCTTTCAATTTGTCTCTTCATTTTCTGTCTCTCAGAATTCCATCTTTTCGAATTCTCGATCTCTCACCGTTCATTTCAACAGGTTTGAACTCGATCGTCGATCTTGGCCAATCGAATTCCTACCTTCAAAAATCTATAAATACAGCCCTTTCATGAGCTAAAAAGGGACCTCGAATCTCATACTTTGATGCATGGTTATTATAGTCACAATCTTAGCAATTCATAGCATTTTTAATTCAATAGTTCAATCTTGTAGATGCATATGCATTCATAATAATCTCATTCTCTCAAGTGCCATTCTATAAGCTGTGTTTGCACAACTGAGAGCAAACATATTGAAGCGAATCCTTGGAGATAGAGGACAATGGAACAAATTTGAAGAATCTGCTATCAAGAGTTTGCATTTGCTTTATTTATTTAGTTTTCTTCAATCTAATGTTTCATTGGTGTATTGGTTTAATTTCAATTTAATTGACACATTTTATCATACACATTTCTGGCGCCCACCGTGGGGCCAAGCCCTGCATTTAACTTCTATTTTTGTAGAATTTTTCTGGCAGGTGATGGACAAAAATCATGGTTTAGCACATGCTAGTCTCGTTGTAGCGCATACGACTACTGTTTCAGCGCATACAACGACTGTTTCAGCGCATACGATGACTGTTCCAGCACATACGTGACCTCTTTCAGTGCATAGACACCCTATTTCGGTGCATCCCTAGAGATCCTTTTGGCGCATTTATAACCTGTTTCGGTGCATCCCTGGAGATCCTTTCGGTGCATTTATAACCTATTTTGGTGCATCCGATTACTGTTCCGGTGCATTTACCAGATCTTTTAGTGCATACGTATCCTGTTCCAATGCATACGTAACCTGTTTCGACACATACAGCTTCTGTTTCGGCACATTCGGTTGTAAAAAATTTAAATTCTGATTCCGACGCAATCCGCGACAGAAATTTTTTGATGCTATTTTTAACAGAATGAACCAATCCTAGGGTAGACACTTAATTGAGAATTAACCAATCCTAGGATATTCACCAAATGTATTTCCTTTTGGTTAAAATAAACCCCATGTTTTTAGTGAAGCAACATCTTCACTTAGAATAGAAAAAATTTCAATTTGGGATTTAAAATTGAACCATTTATTGCTTGCTATGATTGTGGGTAATAGGTCTATGCTCTCCCCTTAACTGGGTGATCAGAATACCAGACTTACCTTTTGTTTATGCAATTTAATGCTTTATTACATCCTTTAGAAGGCCTACCGTAGTGGGAAAAAATACTCACCCTACGAGAACGACCTAAGTGGGAACACCTAAAGCCAAGGTTTCCAACCCACTATAATCAAAAGCAAGTTGTTGATGAAAATCCAACTTGATAGTAGTTGACAGGATAACCATCCCCAAAGCCTTTGTTCTAAAGGTTGGGAGGTCTCTCAAGGGATTATATCCATTGTCACACTGAACAGAAAGACTTACTAAAAACCTAGTGTAGTAGCTAGCCATGTTAGTATCCAAACATCATTTTAATCACGATGCAAGGGGAGGGAAGAATCTACCCCCAAGACACTCACCATATAGTCACCACGGATTGTTTGCTCAAGGGATTCGGTATCCACTTCTGTCACTTTGAGTACGCACCTAGAAAAGACAAAAACACGGGTGCCCTCTAGGGGGTGACAAGGCTGTGTGAGTCGACGCGATTTTAAGCTGTGGGTTGTGATTACTATGATGACCTATTTGAAAAATTAAGATTGAGTCTGACTGATATGCTTATCTTGTTCAAAACCTGTGGAAATCTCAAAGAACATACACTCTTTGTTTAGATTCTAGGAGTAACAAAACAACTGTCTGCTTCTCTATGCTATATTTTTCACATTTAAATGAGATTAAGATCATCCACAAACTTTAAAACATGGGTCATAGCAAAGAAAATCTTGTTCATAGGCTTTATGGAAATGGCTCAAATCCAGAGATAACAGAAAAAATGCTTCTAGAAGCTAAACAAGATCCACAGTTTCTCTTAGCTATGGAAAAGACCTTAGAGCAAAATAAAGATGGATACTTTCTTTTATTGGCAAAGCAAGGTGCCAAATTTCCCTCTGACTACAATATGGAGAAAATTAAAAAGAATCCTAAAAAGAAGGAAATTCCCTTAAACGATCTTAGTACTCTTACCCAACAATTAAGAGAACTCCAAAGGCAAGTCAAGGAAATAAAAGGGGGTACAACTAAAAAGTCCTTTGATGGAAATATGAACGTGACCTTTTCTCCTCCAAAAACAACATCAACCAAATTCAATGTTTCTGAATTTTTGCAAAGGTTAAAGGGGAAGCCCAAATCTAAGCCATCAAATAACATTGACCAATCCTGTCATGCCATGCATTTATCTTCATCCCCCATAATTCAAAATGAACCTCATGGTTCTTCCACCCAATTCAATGATCCCATTCAATTACCTTCTTCTATCATATTCTCTACATCCAATGATTCATTTCAATCTACACATCTCGATCAAAACATTCTTTCCACTCCATCCCATGATACCAAAATTCTACAAACCCTTCCAATCTTTGATCAAGATCCCATATCTCAAGAATCATATGATGATCCCCTCCTTTCATTATTCACCCATGATAATCCTCTTCCATCTCAAGAACAAAATATTCTTCCAAGTCCTTCCTCCACCCCATCTTATGAATCCATACCCTCTCATGACTCAATCACATCCCAGGAGAATGACAATTCTTCCATCCTATCCAGAGCCTCCTTTTCATCTAATGATCAAGCTACTCCATCTCCTTCATCTAATGATTATTTTCCAAGTCGAGATCAAAGTATCCCATCATCCTCATGTCAAGGGCTCATCACACCTCTTCAAGAAATGCCAACATCATTTGATCATATGGTTGAAAACATTGGCAATTTCTCCACCATAACTATTGAAGACAATGATCAAAATCAATCCATCAATGAGCACTGTGAAGATATGTCTACCCCATCTAGTGATCAAATCACCATTCATCAAGAGCCATCTTTTAGTTATGATCAAGACCCCTCCCACAAAGATCTATTTCAAGGAGTGTTGATGATATTTGATCCTATTGACATAATCCAAAATCCTTCCACCAATGATCATGTTGACAATGTCTCTACATCAACTAATGAGTTAAAGGACATATCTCAAGAATTTATTCCAAAGCATGATCAATATCTTTCACCAAAATCTAGCAATGATCCTTTCCAAAATATATGGACATCCTTTGACCTCATGACATTTGAGAAACTTCCTATGCCTAAAAAAGATATCCAAGAAAGCAATCCATTCTTTGAAATTGACCCATGTTAAGAACTTGATCCAAAGCATGTAGAAAGCAATTCCGAAATAATTCGAGATCAAGAATTTGTATCTCCAAGCTACTACAATGATATAATGGACACTCTCCTATCCATACAAGATGACCATGTCCGTATAGCACATACTCATCCATCTACCCATGAGATGCTTTCTTTGGATGGACACATAGATGATCTTCATTCAAAACAAGAGTCTCATACTCTTACTAAGGAACAAGAGTACCCTACTCTTAACATTGGTACACATGATCAAGAAATAGAGAAATCCAGAGACATGTCAGAAATGGGTCATGAAGAATTCTACAGAAGTGGTGAATCAGAAACATCATGTGAAAGCATATCAAGAATGAATTATGAGGAACACTTTTACAAGGACAGTGAAGCATCAACACCTCTTGAAGGAGAATTACAATCTGATATCTCACAAGATCAAGATAAACATACCAATCAGGTATTTATCCCGCAGATAAAGGATCCTATCACTTATAAAGTTGGATCACTCACCTTTGTAAGGGAAAATCATCTTATCAATAAAGGAGCTATCACCTTTGAAGATCCACCACAGAGCAGAGAAGGATTAGCACCTATTTTCCAAGGGAAATCATATCCTTTTGCAAATAAAATGTTTCAACAGATGAATTATCAAGGCAAAGGATTAGGCCTACATGAACAGGGTATCTTGGAACCAATACAGATTATTGAAAATCCTAAGAATCAAGGCCTTGGTTACTCGACAATCAAGGGATATGAACATATCAGTAATACTTCCATAAAACTGGGGGCAACTTCGTCTCAAGTAAATGTCAACATAGGGAGCATGAAGAATCCTTATGATGAAACCGATGTCAATACTACAACCCACCACGTCATGAATCTTCATCCACCCATCACCCCATCCACGAATTGGGACCAACATCAAAAGAAAGACTTGAATCAAAGCGTGAAGAATGTTATCAAGGAAAAAGAAGCTAAGGATCATATAGGACAAATCAAATACATATGGATACCAAAGAATACAAAGAAAAATTATCCCTATCAAACTCCATTAGTCAAAGAAACTATGGGGCAAAATCAAAAAAGGAAAAGTATCCATCAAAGATGTCCACAAAGGAAAAAGCAGGCTTCTCAAGCAACGTACAAAGTGTATCAAGCAGTTGGTCCAAATTCCATGCACACTTCCATATCCACCCATTATTGCTCATCTTCCCAAGTTTGGAGAGTCAAAGGTTCCAAACTATCGACCAATCCACCTTTTACTCCTAAACATACTCCATCTACGCCTCCACACATGATATCCAATTCTCACATTGACCATGTATTGGCAGTGACCCTTCATCATAAGGATTCAGAAGGCACTTTATCGCGATGTGCATACAAAGATGAGGTTAACTCCGGTATCAGCAAAGCAGATTAGAGATCTCAAAAGTTGCATTCAAGTGCACGTATCTTGGCAAAACAACTTCTTCAAGCAGGATACCGATGGCACATTATGACAGAAGCATCAACATCAGCACCACCAGGTGGTTCAGCAACAGCTTAAAATCTCTTAGAAATACAAAAAAATCAAAAAAATGTCCTGAAAAAAATGGTTACCTTGATGAAAACCTGGCAAACAGGCGTCTTGGTGACAACAAAAAAAAAATACAAAATACAAAAAATCCAAAAAAATTAGAAAAAAGGATTGAAAAATAGTAAAGAAAAAAATCATCCTCTAGTGAAAACCACTACGGTGGCACTTTGGACAAGTACCATGATGAAAACCTGGCAAACAGGCGTCATGTGTAGAATCGAGCATCTATGTGGGATATTTCAAGAGAAAGCATCTCATCCATAATAAAGCCAACATTCCAGCCATATCATCCGTTCATCCATGAACCGTTTATCCAACTCATTACCATCTATTTACATTATCTTGATCTTGAAAAAGTTTGGTAAACACTTTACACTTGTTTATGGTAAACATCTTGACATGGGTCATTTTCATTGATCCTATCCAATCCAAATGTTATCTGAGTCTTGAAGCACTATCCAAGTGAGCATCCTTTGTTCAAACACCTTATCTTATTATAAGATAATCCTTGGCATCCTTTGCATGCTTACAATATCTATCCATACACCTATTCAAGAATCCACCCATGGCCATTCCATACATTGCTAGACATTGGGGGCAAATGTTTACATCTTGCTTCAGGAATGAATCTTGATATATATCCTCCAACTTATGTGGTGATCTGAACATTGGAAGACGTAAAATCAAATTGGTCAAGAATTTGTGAGCCAAAAGATCCAAATCACTAGCCCATGGCATATTTTGACAGGAAGACACTCCTTATCAAGCTTTTCATATCACTCACATCTAACTTGCGCGTTAGTGTCACATCAAATCATCAAAATAATTTTGTTCCAAATCAAGCTTCATCAATCTTGATCAATTGAATCCAATCAATTATCACCTTGTTTGACTTAACACACTTAGTCAAACTATCATCTTGTGAACGAGTTTACTCTGGGATAACACAACTTCCTTGGGTTTACAAATTCATTATCATCTTTGTTTGGCTTAACACACTTAGCCAAATTTACAAATCCATTATCATCTTTGTTTGGCTTAACACACTTAGTCAAACTATCAATCCATCAATCTGATCAATCAACCTTAGCTTGGTTTTCAACAAAATCTCAAAACAAAGCACTGATATCATCATGTATGTCCATATCCAAAACATCAAAATTCAAAAAAATCAAAATATTCCTAAAATCCAAAGAAAAATCAATAAATCATATGCTTTCATCAGTAAAATGGTCGTGTCTCACCCTAGACTAGGGGCAAAATCCTGAACTCGTTGGGGAAAATCAACTTTTTTTTGAGCAAACAAGCAACATGTGTCAATTATCAAGTATCAGATCAACAATCGAATATCCAATCAAGCCTGGTCAAAGCAACTTTGGGACATGTCATGCGTTGAAACAGAAACAAAGTGGATGATCTTAATCTTAATAAAATGAATGATAAACTTAATGCAAATCAGTTGCAATTGTTGTTTTGATATTTGATGACATCATATCTTTGGAGTGGTTCAATGATGTACTAAACTAGAATCACAAGGAAGAAGTATGATTTTTCTTTGCTTGTTGTATGTAAGTTAATCCTTAGTTTGTGCAAATTTGTCATGGAACATGCTCTACAATGTATCATTGATGACATTTTGGAATTTGCATAGGAAAATGGTTAACTTTTGTCTGTTTATGCAAGCAATACTCAGGTCATCTTGGTTCAATTTTACCTTGATGCTTGTATTAATTTTCTACATCAAACATTATGAAAACAGTACTCAGGTCATCATTGGTGCTAACATACCCTTTGATGCTTGTACTAACTTTCAACATATCAAAAGGCTCAATGATGATAACTAAACACAGCAGGAAATGGCAACAAGGAGAATGATTCATTATTGCATTTAGGGTTGCATAATTCATTTAGGACTGCATAATTCATTTGTATTTCGAGGTTCTTTTTAATAGATTTTTGAGGGTTGATCACATTCTTAAAATATCTTTTTCAGACAATGATGGAGTATGACTAGACATTTGGTACATCTCATTTTTATTATCATTCACATTCATTTCACATCATTTTTCCATTATCATTATCATTGCACTTGCATACTTACATCATCATTTCATTATCATATTCATTATGATCTCATTTTATTCATCATGATCATTATCATATCCATCACATCTCATCTGCATCATCTCAATCAATTAATCCAATCATTTCTTCCAATCTCATCTTATCAATCAATTCAATCTAGCACAAATCATTTAATCATACCTTTGGTCTTGTTCCTAGCTTTACTGCAAGCCTCGATCATCATCATAATCATCAGGATGTATCCTTCCCTATCCTCGTGTTGTTCTAGGATGTATCCTTCCCTAATCAACAACACTATCAATATCATCAAGCAATCATGCAAATCAATTAGCAATGGATATCATCAATCAATCAGTACATCAAGCAAGTTCAAATCAATTTCTATTTGTTTTTCATATCACATGGAAACAAATTTAATAGTCATCGCGACTCAATCTATTTGACTTTCAATCAGGAAAACAAATCTATCAATACTATTTGTTTTTCATATCGCATGCAAACAAATTTAACAGTCATCGCAACTCAATCTATTTGACTTTCAAGCAGGAAAACAAATCTATCAATACTATTTATTTTTCATATCGCATGGAAACAAATTTAACAGTCATCATAACTCAATTTGACTTTCAATCGGGAAAGAAAATCTATCAATACTATTTGTTTTCCATATCGCATGGAAACAAATCTAACAGTCATCGCGACTCAATCTATTTGACTTTCAATCAGGAAAACAAATCTATCATTTCTATTTCTTTTCATATCGCATGGAAGCAAATTTATCAATCAAATCAAACTACTATTTGTTTTTCATATCGCATGGAAGCAAATTTATCAATCAAAAAGCATCATCAATCGAGGCAAAATCAAAGTTCTTCATCTTCATATCAATCTTTCAATAGGGGTTTTCATCAAATCATCTTTATCGGTCGATGAATCAGATAGAAAATTAGTAAAAATTTCCAAAAATCATCTTTATCTAATTCATCACCCGAGGGGGCATATAGCATCATCAGTAAATTTTCAAAATCAGGGGCAATTTCCTTGAAGCAATGCGTAAAACACATCACTTCAAAGAGGGGGAAAATGTACACATCTAAAAATGGTCACGGTCAATCGAACCTGTTAATTAATTAAATATGAATTATTTAATTAATGTTCTTAAGTCCTCTACATATAAATAAATTTAATTATTTATTTATATTGTTCATTTTTCTAATTCTTCTAATTTAATTAAATAAATTCATTTATTTAATTAATGCTACCTTCTTCTTAATTAATTAAATAGATTTTACAATTTATTTACATTAATTATCAAAGTTTAAATTCTAAATTTAGATGATTTTCTTCCCTCCACATTTAATTAAATACTTTTGATATTTAATTCCCACTTCTCTCACAAAAATTAAATATTCTTAATATTTAATTAAAAGGCTTTTTCCTTTTCTCATAATTAAATATTTACAATATTTAATTAAAGCCTTTTCGCATTTCTTTCACACATAATTAAATATTTATTTATTTAATTATGAGAGACACCTTTCAATTTGTCTCTTCATTTTCTGTCTCTCAGAATTCCATCTTTTCGAATTCTCGATCTCTCATCGTTCATTTCAACAGGTTTGAACTCGACCGTCGATCTTGGCCAATCGAATTCCTACCTTCAAAAATCTATAAATACAGCCCTTTCATGAGCTAAAAGGGGACCTCGAATCTCATACTTTCATGCGTGGTTATTATAGTCACAATCTTAGCAATTCATAGCATTTTTAATTCAATAGTTCAATCTTGTAGATGCATATGCATTCATAATAATCTCATTCTCTCAAGTGTCATTCTATAAGCTATGTTTGCACAACTGAGAGCAAACATATTGAAGCGAATCCTTGGAGATAGAGGACAATGGAACGAATTTGAAGAATCTGCTATCAAGAGTTTGCATTTGCTTTATTTATTTAGTTTTCTTCAATCTAATGTTTCATTGGTGTATTGGTTTAATTTAAATTTAATTGACACATTTTATCATACACAGGGTTATCTCCTTGTTAAATGTAAGGAGGGTCAGCTTCTTGTTTTTATTGAAGGTTACCCTGGTGGTGCATTGGCGGGTTACCTTGTTGATAGGATGAACTGTATTGAAGGTTATCTTGGTGGTGCATTGGCAGGATACCTTGTTGATGGGATGAATTGGGAAGGGTACCCTATGGCATACCCTATTGTTGGGGTGAATTGTTTTGAAGGCTACCCTGTGGCACACCTTTTTGTTGGTACTATTGATTGGGAAGGGGATCATGTGACCCAGCGTATTGATTATAAAGGGTACCCTATGGCACACCTTGTTATTGGTATTGTTGATTGGGGAGGGGACCATGTGACCCACCTTGTTGATGGTACTATTGTGGAAATTGCCCTTATTGATTTTGTACATTTTGGGAAGGGTCAATATATAAAAAAATTTGAGGCATGAATTTTTCTAGTGATGGGTTGTTTCTTTGTGGCACGTATTGAGATGGACCTCCTCGGTACTGTTGGGCCACTACTGCTTGTTCAATTTGAGTTGGTTTCCTAAACAATGGATTGTCCATTGGTTGGTCATTACCTTGTACGAATATTGGTGCCATATTTAAAATCTCCAATGGTTTAGGTATTTAAATCACAATTGAGTTATCTCTTAAGGGAATGATATGAGGATCTTTAAGACCTTCTACATTAAATTCTATAGGAAACTAAGCACCACTATGTGCTAACTTGAAGAAGTAAGTGTTTGGATCCTTTCTTAGGAATTTGTCCATCAATTTGAGCACCTTGGGATTGTTAGAATGTTGGAAAAATTCTTCATCATTTATTTCCTCTTAACTATCCACCTCCTCTATGACCATATCCTTGGGATTTTGTTTTGCTCTATCCACGACTTCTTGTTGTCTATGAATTACCTCTTCCTCACTAGGTGATTGGTTTGTTGTTGTGTTGAATGTGGGTCTCTTTTGAGGTGTTTCAAGGTCACTTGGTTTTTAACTCCATGGGCCACTTTCATCGTTTGTGGTGTTTGTTGGTGGTAAGTTAACGTTGTTTTTGTTTGATTCCATGTTCTTTTTATGTTGTGATCTCATAATTGTCATAAGTAAATGCCAAGCTTTTATGAACTTTTAGTGACTTCTAACTGTGGAATGAAAGAATGCTTTGTTTTGGGGATTTTCTATTTTTGAAGGATGGTGTCTATTTCCATGCGGGAGGTGGTAATACGGGCTCTAAAGTGCTACAACCCTAAGAAATCAAAGATTTAATTGCTAATCTCATATTGAATATGCAAGTCTGGTTTTCCCATTAAAAAGAAAGTATAAAAATTTCTTAGCAATATGTCCCAGTTGCGGTAAGACTTCAAGATGTGCCTCTTAATGGACCTTGAAATATGATGCCTTTTCTTGAAAATGTAGAATGTGGATCTTCATTTAAGGACTTTGGTCTTGCAAGAGATCATGAAGACAAGCACATGTGTGGGGTTCAATTGTGTGTTTTTTTTTTTTGAATTTTTTTTGTTTTTGAAAAGAGGATACCTATTGCCATGCAAGAGGTGGTATTACGGGCCTTTTGGCTGCAATATCAACTTTTCACTCTTGTTCCTCTAGGATGTTTGCTATGTTTCTCCACTGGTTTGGTGTTTCCTTTGTCTTGAATATGAAGCTCCTCAAACTACTAATTATGTATGTTCCTTCTCCTTCAATCAGCTCAAAGTTTGGTTGTATGATAGCTGGTGTGAGGTTTGGTTGTTCAACTAAAGCAATCAGACACCAAATGGTCATAAGTGAAATGATGAAATTTTTTGTTGTTTTGATATGGTTGTTGTGATTCTCAAGACCCTAAGGTTTGAGCGATGTTTTGGAATGACGCTATTCTTGGAAGTCAAAATGTTGAAAGGCATGGATCGATATTTCAATTCTTCTAGAGGATATGTTGTGGGAAATTTACTTGAACTAGCCTTGAGGTTCAAGAAAATGTTGATATCTTAGAAGTATGGGTGAGGGAATAATCCAAATTTGTTTGCTTTTATTTTTATTTAGAAAAGTAGGATGGAGTGTTGAAAATGGATAAAGGACTATATGATGTATCTTGGGATTCTAATTGTTTCGTTTCAAAAAGGATCTTGTAACGAGTTTCAGATCATTTTTTTTTATTTTCAGTAGAACATAGAGCAAAAGTGATAGGTTTGAAGCAAAAGTGGCTCAAAAATTCAACTATGGTCCGATTATAGTCAAGTATGCTTAGTTTTGAAAAGAAAATGTAGTCAGATTTTTCAAGTGCGGCCTCTTGTCAAGTTTTCTAACTAGTGATTTTGTACAGGAAAAGGAGAGCTTAGATTTGTAGTCAATTGTGGCTAGAAATTTGTGTCAATTATGACACAAAAAGGTCAAGTGCAGCTAGTTTTATAGCAAGTGTGCTCACTTTGTCAAAAGCGGTAGATTTTTTTAGCAACTGTCATAAGACAAAGAGTAAAAGAAAGTTGTTTCTGTCAACTACAACCACGGTAAAACTAGAAGCAAAAACGACCTTTGTTCAGTTTTATTTCCCAATTTTTGTGTTTTGGTAGTAGCATTGGATAATTTTTGGGGATTTTGAAGGTTTTTTTGGATCTGATTTGAGATTTGGCAAGTGATAACACAACACAACAATCAAAAATTTATGTGACCCTAAATGTCTATAACTTTTAGGCACGCTTCTCCCCAAAAAAGCTCAAAGTTCATGGAAGTTGAAATGCTAAAAGCTATAGTTTCCAAGGTTTACTTTGTTCTTAATGCAACTTGAAATGTGATCCTAAATATTCAAAAACCTTCAAAAATATTGTTTTAAGATATCTTCTAGGAGTGAAAATATATGGCTCTTTTCAAAGCATTCACACTTAGTCAAAAGGGTTTATAGTTTAGAACCATTTTAAGTGTTTGTTTTGATGTGTTCATTTTGAATTCAAGCACAAAGTTTGATGTTTCAAAGTAACTAAATAGATTTGGCAAATTTTCGTGAAGACAATGTACACCCTAGGAATAGACACTTCCTCCTAGGTGGGCTTACCTCATGCCTTGAAGGGATGATTTTACATGCAATAAATGAAGAGTGTTTTAAGCTCAACCATAAGTTGGACTTGGTAAGTAACTTCTTAGAATCAAAGTTTGGATGCACCACTTTAGATGATTATTTGGTTTAAAAGGAGTAGCTTCTACAAACATTGATTTTTAGTCATGTTTCAAGATAACTAGTGTCTATACATGCGGTGATTCACTCAATTAAGAGGCCTCCCAGCCCTTGCGGGTTTTTACGTATCACATGGATACTAAAGGAGAATTTTGTTGATATAGAACATTTGCACCAGGTGGGTGATGAACTTTCCTCACACCCATAGTTATTTATATAGCAGACCAAAACAAAAGTACCACTAGGATCGTTCCCTCTCACAAGTTGGGAGGCAAAACCTCTAAAGGTATGTTTTGAAATCTAAACACATGTGCGAAACTCAAGATGTTTTTCATCACCCAAGATCGCCGAAAGGTGCTAGGGGAGAGGATAGACACCTAGTTTTCCAAACAAGAAATACATAGTATACACTTCATCGCAATATTCTTTTTAAGTTCAATAAAATGAAAATAAAAGTGTGTACAAGATAGAAATTTTTTTGTTATTTTTACATGCACCAAAACAAAATATTTTGGATTTCAAACAAAAAGATAGCAATGTGAAAGAAAAGAATTTGATTTGTTCATTTTTAAGCACCAACCAAAGTGTTTTCTAAAACCTTGACTTAATGGTCAACAAAAAAAATCATGCATTTGTCAGCAAAAATGAAAGTGTTGGTCAGCAAAAATCACATTTTTTAGAGTACCAAGAAGGAATTGTTTGTACTACAAAGCTTTTGAAAGAAAATCCTTTTTAGAGCACCCTTTGAAAGCATTTGTTTGTGGGGTTCTGTATATCACCAATTGAAAATATTTGCTAAGCTAGAAAGCTCCGAAAAAGTTCTTTTTAGAGCACTAATTAAAATTGTTCATTTGTGGGGTTCTTTTTATATCATCGATTGAAAACATTCACTAAGCTAGGAAAGCTTCAAAATGTTCTTTTTAGATGCACCAATTGAAAGAATTTGTTTGTGAGGTTATTTTTATTACACAAATTTAAAACATTTCCTAAGCTAGAAAAGCTTCAAAAAGTTCTTTTTAGATGCACCAATTGAAAGCGTTTGTTTGTGGGGTTCTTTTTATTGCATCAATTGAAAACATTTTCTAAGCTAGGAAAGCTTCGAAAAATTATTTTTAGATGCACCAATTGAAAGCGTTTGTTTGTGGGGTTATTTTTATTGCACCAATTGAAAACATTTGCTAAGCTAGGAAAGCTTTGAAAGATTAAAATCTTTGACCGTTCGCCTTCTCTACAAAAAAATGTGTTAGTTGTTTCTTCAACAAAAGTATGCCACGCTTTTGAAAATCTTGTACAAATAATGTAAGCACCTATCAATCATCTAAATAAAATGATCGCTAGTGTTAGAAATTGAAAACATGACTTGCATATTTCGGATAAAAGTTTGACAGAGCAAAAGTGAAAACTTTATGCAGAAGCAGCCTTGTCAGAAGCAAATGCGAGCGAAAAATTCAAGTACGACCTTTGTGTTTTAAGAATAATCGAGCCAAAAATTCAAGTGCGCCTCTGTTATTTTTGTAAAAGTGCAACAAATGTCAAAAGTGGCCAAAAAAAGGTTTGATGTGGTCGAAATGTGAAATCTAGTATGAAAAATTCCTATAGCTTATGCATGAATTTTTTTCCAGTGCGCTTCTAAAACCTATAACTTCAAAAATTTCTAATAAGATCATTAGTACTAAGGATTGTGGTCCCACCGGGCGTGTCAGAATGTGTAAGGGGGAAATCAGAGAAGATACTATTGATCAAATTGAGCGAATAAAAACTAATCTAAACAACAAAATGCTAATGATTCATGCCCATTACTCACAAAATGAACGATATTAGAACAATGAATTCAAGAAAAGTAAATAAAACAAAATAAGAAAAAATGAATTCACTTTAATCTATATCGTTACCTATCTCATGTTGAAATGTGTTCATAAATATGTTGGGTTATTTGTATCAATGTGAAGCCTCCATTGTGCATGCAAAAGCTCCAAACTCATGTGTGTAAAGCTTTGTCAATATATCGATTAAGATTTTTGCATTACTTCATTGTGCAAAATAGGTTGATTCTTCGATCGTTTTTTAGAAGAAAGATGGTTGTTATATAGATTTTGTGTTTCAGAATGAACGCTTGAGATCATGTAGTAGAATATCTTGATCGACAATTGAAAGATGTTGAGAGGATTTAGATGGGAATAATTAGTGCAAATTGGTTACATAATTGGTGTGATTATCATTTTGAGTGTTCAATGGAATTAAGGAAATAGATTGAATACTTTGTGGGATTGAAGAATAGATTGATCTGTTAAGAAATAGATGGATCAGTCAGGCAATCAGATTGAGCAATCAGGGGATTGTAATTTGCTCAATTATAAAAGTGGGTGAGGTTAATTAATTAATTAATCTTTTTGGAGTTGAACGTGCAAATCAAGTTTGACTTTTACAAACAAAGTCGTCTTTGTTTGATTTGATTTTTTCATGATGTTTTGAATAGTTTATTCAATTATTCGTGTTTTAGGGGAAAGTGACATAGTTAAATTATTATGTATTAATAATTTAATTGATTTAGGGGAATAGGGTAAATTAGTGACATAATTAAATAATTGATGTTATTTAATTAATCAGGAGGAATAAAGTTAGATTAGGACTTTATTAAATAAATGATTTTTATTTAATTAGTCAGAAATGATGGAAAAGTGAATTAATTAAAAAATGTAGTATTATTCAGTTAATAGAGGAAATTAGGTTTTTAGAACTTTATTAAATAAATGAATTTTATTTAATTGGTAAAATTTGATGAAAAGGTGAATTAATGAAATAACGTTATATTATTTAATTAATAGAGGAATTTTAGGGTTTTTGTTGCAATTGATGTGAAATGCATTGATATTTAGTGATAATGATGTCGATGATGATAGAATTTCATTTAGTATGTGTGATAAGTGTTAGGTCAATTAAAAACCTAATTAAATAAATGAATTTTATTTAATTGGTAAAATTTAATGAAAAGGTGAATTAATGAAATAATGTTATATTATTTAATTAATAGAGGAATTTTAGGGTTTTTGATGCAATTGATGTGAAATGAATTGATATTTAGTGATAATGATGTCGATGATGATAAAATTTCATTTAGTATGTGTGATAAGTGTTAGGTCAATTTTACATGTCTACATAACCAAGCCACATGTTTGAATGGAGTGATCAGTCAAGCCCTCATGGTACAAAATAACACTATTGTCCCACAAGATACAACATGAGAGACTAGTGGACAATATGGTTCTAAAACTAAGCAAGGTGCTCCTAATGTTGCATTGATGAATTGGCAAGGTGATGAGTTCTATGGAGTGAATCACTCACAAGGAAAAAATCAATCTTACACCTCTATAGCATCCAATACAAGGTAAAAAAAAAGAGTTATTGACATAGGGTGATAGATTGATAAAGGCCAACAACAAGCTAATAAGGGGAAAAATTAGACTTCTACAAGTCAACAAGGCCAAGTTGGGCCTTCATCTTCACAAAATATTCATATTTTGCCAAGGAATCAAGTGGTGGCAAGTAAAGAGCAGCCAAAAGTCCAACCACAACCTCTACAAGCACAAACAAATGTTGTTGTTTCTAAAGGACAAAAAAAGGTTAGTACTAATCCATTTAATATTGTGGATCGCATGAAGAAAGCTACTGTTAATATGTCAATTTTGGATGCTTTATATATTCTTGTACAAAAGGATTTGTTGCAAGATGCCTTAGCTAAGATCGCATTGTCAAATGAGCCTCCTAAAGAGCAGCCAAATTTTGTGCTTGCAAATAGTCCCCAAACAAAGAGTGAACAACCAACTCAAGAGGTTAAACTGCCCCCATTTTATGTTTGTTTGATTATTAGCTAGCACTTAGTTCACAATTGCATGATTGACTCAAGAGCAAGCAGCTCTGTAATGCCAAAACAATTAGTAGATAAGCTAGGATCAACATATGAGCTTCTTTTAAAGGGAGTAATTCAGCTAGATGGGACAACCATAAACACAACTGGGGTGATTAAACATCTAAGTCTTACCTTACATGTTTGCCCAGATTTTTCAATCCACAAGATATCTATGTCATAGATCTACCACCATTCTTCGCCATCTGCCTTTCTGGTGATTTCACTGCAAATTTGGGAGGATATCTATCATCTGATTAGTCACATATGTTTTTTAGAACAAGATATGGCACTAAGGTGACTATAAAATTAGAGCTTCTTGCTAAAAACCACATAGAGACTGTAGACACTAAAAAATGTCCTAAATGATATCATACACTCGAAATAGGTTTACTAACATCATATCCTCTTTGAACCCATCCTCTTTTTGCTTCACTTTCATCCATTAACCTAATTCATCAAAATCGGATTAATTCATCCCCCTCCATGATAATATTTCATCTCAGTAAATTAATTAAATACATCAAAATATTCAATTTAATCTCCTAAGTCATCTTATTTAATTAAATAACCCAAAGTTATTTAATTAAATATCATATCGTCTCTCCCCCATTTATTAAAGTAATTATTTAATTTAATGAATAACACTTTAATTCTTTTAATCCCCTAATTGCATGATTAAACCTTGTTTAATTAGCAATTAGACTAATTTTCCTCTAAAAAGGGGAATATTCCCATGGAATATTCTTTATCTCCTTTTTTGCATAATTAAGAATTTTATTTAATTAAAAATATATATTTATCCTCACCCAAATGAATATTCTAAGGAATATTATTTCTCCTCCAATCATCTCACAAAGTTTCTTAAGCAAGTTTTAACCTTTAACCTTTTGAACAAGCCACCTTTGACCTGTGTGAGCAGGTCAAAAGTGTGTTTGTTTGAAGCAAATGTGAGACTTTAATTAATCCCATCATGCATTCTCATTTATTGATGAGAATCCATGATCCATGCCTCTTCTTCCTTTCATCTTTGTCATTGATTAACCTTTTTCGAACTCAACCCTCCATTTCTCATTTGCTTTCCTTTAAATAGGTCACTATTTGGAAACAAATGGATGCATCACTCAGAGAAAACTTATGTTGTTAAACTTACTTGCATCAACACTCATCTTTTACTCACTTTTAGCTTAAATCTTAGTTTATTTTTAATTGCATAATAGCTTAAAGAATCCATTAATGGCTTCCATACATCCATCTTAATTTGTATATAAATTAGGGTTTCCATATTTTAGCTTATAATTAGCTTAGATTAGCTTATCAATTCCATAATTAATTCTTTTTTAGCATAAAATTATGGTAACTTAGCCTACATCATGTTCATTTTTAGCATAAACTAGGTTTTCATACATCAATCACAATGGTTTCATCGATTCTCTTCCATAGAATCGACTGAAATAGGCTCACTAATCACAGGATTGGGAAAGGGTTATTGTTACATATCAATACAACACCAATTCCAAAATGAGATAAGTTTCAAATGGGTTAGAGTAGGAATTTAACTGTTCTTGTAGTTTGTAACTTTCAGTTTCAATTAAAGTGCTTAGTTTAACTTTTCAATTTGAATGATCTTATTTAGTAGATGTATGTTTAATTAGATTAATTATGCTTTGATTCATAATGGATCAAGTGTAATCAACCCAAACTGGCAATCCTCATCTCACATTCTAGCGCTAGAAGGAGGGAAAATTGTTAATTTAACCATTTTTTAGCTCAAACTTTGTTTGTTTGTTGTTTTGGAGGATACAACGATACCCAAATCACAAATAGTGACACCCTCTAAATTGCGTCACCATATAGCGACACTATTGCAATTTGAAACACCGATGCCAAATTAATGCACTAACACTAATTTAAATCTGGCAATGCTTATTTAATCTAGAGCTATCGAAAAGTTCAAACGGTGATGCCAAAACTTCACTAGAGCGACGCCAATAGATTTCAAATTGCAATGCTACTATTAGCAGTGATGCCGAACCAAATCCTGACGTTATCGTGCTCACTATTTTTGCTGCAGAGTGACGCTCATTTTCACCAGAGCGACACCCATACTTCAAATTGTGATGATATCGTGTTCAATAACACCCAACTAGAGTAAGATATTTTATGTTTGTTTTTTCAACATGTGCCTTAATTTTTATTGATTTGTATGATCACTTATGCACTTTTTACTGTGTTCTAGTTATTAGACTAATAGGGTTTCGTAGGTAGAAAGACATGGAGCTAAAGTGAAGAAAGCCTTTTCTATCTTAAATTCTATAATTGTAAGAAGCGTTTAACGCTTTGGGGCAATTATAACCCAACATTCATGATTTCTTCTTTATGCTTTAGGACAACTAAATTTCCATTGGGTTTTAAAACTTACAATCTTAGGACCAGCTAGATTTCAATTGGTCTTAAAAATCATTTTCAAAGTTGGCTGAAATTGAACCCTCGTCATTGTTTTTTGGGTTTAAAATGAACTCACAAAGTTGAATAAAATTGAACCTTCACATCATCATTTTACTTTGGGCTTAAAATTGAACAAGGCAACTTCATATTTCATTTGGTGGTTAAAACGAACTCATCCCTGCTTTGAAGGGTTAAAATTTACAACTATTTGATATGTTTTGTGATTTTCAACATTGGTAGTGGATGTTTATGCAATTCTCTCGCACCATTTGGTGATCTTGAGAAACAGAAACATTCCTTAACTTTTTGCAAAATCACCTACATCTTTCAATTTGGATTAAAACTGAACCCCCTTGCAAGTGTGAGAAAAAGGCATAGCGTGTGTTCTCTCTTTGTTCATGTGAATGAAAATGATCAAACTATAGATGTACTTCCTCACTATTGTTTATCTTTAGAGGTCCTACCTCCTCACTTCAAAAGGAGGGAATGACCCAAGTGGTAACAAACTAAAGCAAGTTCTTCCAAACCACAATATAAATTTGTGGTTTCAATGAAAATTATGATCAATGGGAAGCGATGCATGATAGCTCTCCCCCTGTATCTTTATGATGTGTAAAGCCCTTGTTCTAAGGGTTGGGAGAGCTCTTGAGGGAGTTTATCATTGTACCCCCTAAACTGGAAACCCTTATTATGAACCCTTGTTTAGAAACCAAAAATCCTTAATATTTGTTGGTGTAAGAATGGTTATTCTGAAGCCACCCCACATTTGTACTATTCAATTGTAGAAACAGAAAAAATCCTTTTGATCTCCATATTTTCAAGATTTTTTATATTTGGTGGTCTTGAGAAGTGTGTCATGGAGGGGATCCAGTGTCACCAAATCTCTAACTGTTCACATTGTTTAGTGTTTGGAGAAATCCGAGTGGGAACTCAAAAAATATAGCAATTTTGAACCTAGGGTTGTAATGATTGTGATTTAGTTCCATACACTGCTTGGTTTTAAAACGATACAAAAACAAGCATTCACTATCGTCCTCAAAATTTCAAACACTTTTTTTTAAATATGGACTTCTCGAGTTAGCCTTGATATTACTGCTTGTCCAAAGGATTTATCCTTAGTTATTCATAAATATCTTGACTTAATCTCTTTATCCATATTTTCCAAAGACAACATTAGAAATTATGCCTTTAATCTCATAATTTTCATGAAATGGACATTGTGAAAGTTATGATGTTTTTGACATAAAACATCTACTTTGAAACCATAATCAAGACAAGTGTTTATAAAATTAATTCATTTAAGTAAGATCAACTTAACACAATTGAACCCCACATGACTATTTGGAGACCAATCTCTCTCATTGAACAACCTGATCTTATCGATGCTATCATTCAACCAAACTTTAAACTCATTGAAGGAGAACAAACAATTATAATTAGTAGTTTGAGAAGTATCACTTTTGAAACAAAAGAAACAAATACACAATGGAGAAACGTAGCAACCATTTTATATAAAGAAGAGGAACAAGCTGATATTGAGGTTAGAAGGCCCATATTACTAGCACCTGCATGGCAATAAATATCTTCCTCTCTTCCATGAACTTGAATGACCTCATGCAAAGTCGAGATCCCTAAAATAAGGTCTACAAGTCATCATCACAAACTTAGGCATCTTAGTCTAAAAGCTTTCAAGAAACATCTTCTAGTACTTCACAAGAATAGAGTCTAGTTGGTAGAAAACTTCTATGGACACACTTCAAGAAATAGTCCAAAATTTTATGCATTCTTTTGGAGTCAAAATCTTGGTCTTTTTCACGATACTAAACTCCTCTAAATGATCCATCGCACAATCAAAATTCATAAGGGAGAATCTACAAGATTCCATTACAAACATAGGTATAGTACTTCATTGTTTAGTAGAAAGTGGGTTGTAATACTTTATCGCAATTGTTACCTCTTGTTAAGGAAATTTTATGCCCGAGCTAGGAGAAACCGAAATGGATTAAACATCCCCATCCATTCTCTCATTTAAGACAACATTGGGTCTTTAGGATTTGAACATTTTAGAGGTCTAGCATCATTCTCACTACCTTGGTCTTGGAAAACAAAGGTTCACTCTAAGTCAAAATTGGGTCAAACATTTCACTCACCCCTCCATCAAATTTCACCCTTCATCTCACCCAACTTTGTAAAATTTTGAATACACTAACATCTTTTGACTAAAACATCAATCAAACCAACCCCTAACTTAGCTACTTTGTATGTGTAATGTATCCTTTTCCATGCACTTATTTAAGTTAGTTATCATCTGTACACTAGTTTATCTTGAAGGTCATAAGTCTACCCTAAAGATTTCCAAGTTCATAAGCATCCTTTATCCTAACATCAAAACTTTAAATTCAAGCCAAAAGTGTTGTCCCAAATCATTTACAAAGATCACTTCCCATATCACCCATCCTTTCATCCCCCATTATTACCATTGCTCTGAAAAGACTTAGAGCATCTCTTTTACCTAAATTTGAAGCAACTAAAGAGTTCAAACATCTCAAATCACAACACAACTCTCCCACAAGTGACACCAAATTTATGGTAAAGACAAGATCACAACACAAGAGAATCATGGAGAAAACAAAAATTACATTTACCTCAACTGATCCAAATCCTTTAGAATTTGATCCTAGAAGTCACATTACACCATCACAACATCCTTTTTCACCATTAGGACCATATGAGATAGAAGATATCACAAACAACCCATTTGAACTAACTAGGGAGGAAATTATGGAACATCAAGCCTTTGAAAGTGTAGCTCCAATTTCCCCCTCCTTTGTTGCACAAAGCTTGACACAAATCTTCACAACTCGATCACTAGGGCTAAATCAAACATCTTTTTAGTCTTACTAAAGACTTTGGTCACACTTCACCATTTGAAAGTAGTACACTTGTGGGTAACCTTGACACTAATCCTCCACCTCCAAAAACCACTTGGATACCTACCTTTGGTGCTCCTCCCATTCCTGAAGATCCTAAATAGATATACACACCTCTTGATCTTCATTACTCGACCACAACTTCAACATATCGAGGACACCCTTCTTCATCTACACCCAAGAGTACCACAAGAGTTCCTACCATCACGCAAAGCAGTGTGGATCAAGTATCTCAAAACAGTGTGCAAGGGCATGTCAATACCATATCACAAAGCCAAACCTTAACACAAACAAGTACATCCTTACCCAATCCTCCATTTGGCTCATCCATCTAATTATTGATAGGGTTTTCCATTTCCTGTAGTAGCATAAGACTTTGATGGTTGAAAGTTGATCTTTTGATGATATTTCCTTAAACCATAGACCTTGGACATCAATTTATTTTCATAAGCTTTCAAATTATATTGACATGCTATGTGGATTGTTTGTGTAGATTTTGCATGTGGTTAATGAATGTAATTTTAAGATGATTATGGATATGTAGTTGTTGTGCATGCTAACATTGTCATGTAGATAATTTTAGGCCTGCAACTCAGGAAGATTCCGCCAACTGGACGTGTGCCATATCAGTCAGTAAGGTGGACATTTAATGGAGAGAAGACCCTTAGCAACTAGAGATTCCTCATGCATCAAATTGTAACCACCTTGTAATGATCTTAAATGCTATTGAGCATGTGTTGGCATTACTGTTGTTCTAGATTCGAGTTAAGGAAATTATACTTGACAGGTTTTGTGCATGCGTAGTTGCCCTTGCTCTTTTCTGTGCTTTCCCTAATGTGGTGTCCTTCACATTTGCTAGAGTTGACTACCTTGCTAGGTGGTTGGATAAATAAGGCTTTGATGTTCTTTCGAGCTCTCTCTCTCTCTCTTTTCTCTGGAATTGAAGAATGTTATTTTTGATGTAATCACACTCTTGAGTTTTTCAACAATATAGTCATGTTGATCATTTGTACTCATATTTTTCCATAAATGAAATGAAGTTATAATTCTATGCATCTGAGTTTATCTTAGTCTTAGGGAATACTTATCCAAGGGGGGCCACTTCGTGATTATTCCATCCTTTATCTTAGTCAGTATTTTTCTGTTCAACAAATAGTTAAGAATCTGGCACTAACTATTCCTACAGCCACTAGAATTCTATTTTGTGACTGTTCCTATAGCCACTAGAATTCTACTTTGTGACTATTCCTCTAGCCAAAGAAGATAGAGTATTTTCTTGTTTGTTGCTCAGATTTTCACTCCTATCATGCATTTCAACTTGATCTAGTTTTTGGTTGATGTTCAGCATTTATGTTATTTCCTTCCAAGCAATTTACTTTTAGTATTGTGTGTTTCTTAGCTGTAGGATAGATATGGCTACTCTAGATTCCTAGTGCACATACAGTGCTAACCCATTTCAAGTTTACATCCCTAGATTGACAATTTAAATGCACCTTCATGATGATTGAGATAGTTATTCAGGTTAGATGTCCAATTTATTAATCACAGTTGTAAAGGCTTAGTTGTTGAATCATTGTAGGAGGCCAACATTTTTGGCGCCATTGTTGGGGATGGTGTCAAACTAGGTAGTTCTTTGGAGTCATTGATAGTTTTCCTTGTTGTAGTGTTTTTGGAAGTTGTTCTTAGTATGAACCTCTTTTAGAAGTTATGATTCCCCCATTCTTTTACCATTTTTTTGTGTGAAGCTGGTTGATACTAAATTCATACCACATGCATAGAGAAAGAAGAGATACTCGTGGGAGATTCCTTCCTAAAAATCTTGATCTATTATAAATATTTGAGTACCAAAACTTGCCAAGAAAATAGAAGAAGAAGAGCCACACCCCTTTGCTAATATATTTCCTGATCTGACCAGTTCTGAAGTTTCCCTTGAAGATCAAAATCTGGTTGAAGAACCCTTTTCTTTGGAATTTCATCAAGTAGGCATGGGAGATGCAAATGGAAATAGACCTAACAAAGCTAACCAACCAGCTTTTCCTTTCCCCATTGCTCATCAGAATGAAGTGGACAATCTCAAAAATATCCCTGCTTCAGTTCTTTCTAAGTTCTATGGACTTTTCACAAAAGATCCTGATACATTCTTATTTGAGTGTGATATACTTTGCAGAAGTTATGACTATACCATTGATGCCCATAGACTTAAGCTATTCCCTGTCACCTTGAAATAAGTTGCATTAAGATGGTTTATGAGCCTAGGTAGAGATATTATGGAGACTTAGGAGGAAATGAAGACAAAAGTTCCTTGATAAATACAAAGAATATTGTAGGGGTAGTGACAAGAGAGGAGATGACATTTTTAGGATGCAGCAAAAGGAAGATGAGAGCTTGGAGGATTTCATTTCAAGATTTCTATTTTGTCTACAAAAAATCTCCACATCATACACTCAATGAAGACTCACATAAGCTCTTCTTCTTGAGAGGAATTAATGACATCTGCATTGATGCCTTTGACCTGATGGGAGGAGGAGATATCACCCAAGTTCCTTGGGAGGATATCAAGAAGATATGTTAGAACTATTCTAAGGTAGCCTCAAAGAAAGGTAGAGCTTACCAATCCTCTATGGGTAAGTCATTTACCAGTGGAGTTTCAAAGATGGATATTACTCACTTACTGAAAGATTTCAAGCAAGACATCATCAACAATTTGGCTACTCAGCTGGATTCACTTCAGGCAAAGAAGAAACAAGAGGAGGCAGAGGCAATGTTGGCAGAATATTGCCCTCATTGCAAACAAAAGAAGAAGGACTGTAGATGCAAGATGATAGTTAATATTGACAGCAAGCAGATGGCACCTGATTTTAAGCCAATCTAGGCTGAAAATGATCAAGTCTAATATGTTGCACAAAGGAGGCCATGGGCTCCGAGACAGGGTATGTCACCTGATCCACTATCTTTTGTTGGGCCATATTTCAATTCTTATTCATCTAGTAATCAATGGTAACCCCCATATCCATCAAATTATGGAGGATATCTACCACAACCTTGCAGTAACCCCCAAAATGCTTGGCCCAATCTCCAAAACTCTCCACCCCAGTGGCAACAACCTCAAGGGAATTGTTAGCAGTTTCAAGGAAATTGGTAACCACCTCCAAGAAACTGGCAGAAAACATCTCAATGGAGGGGAGGACAACAATGGCCAAACCAGTCAACCAATTACATGCAGCCACCTTCTCATCCCTAGCAACCTGCTATAATTCCTCCTCCTGTTAATCCAAGTTTAAATGCACCTAAACCTACAAAGCTACCAGCCTAGCCCACACCTAACCCAAATAATAAACCACAGTAGCAACCAGTATACTCTATTGTTCCACATCAATTCCCTGCATATGTTGTGAGTGTAAGTGACATTCATTTGCTTTCAAGAACTACCTTGTCAACTCCTTCCATGCCTATTATCATTGAGCTTCCTGTGGAAGAGGAGGAGCCTCTAAATGTCCCTATTCAGCCTAGTTCACCTAAAAATCTTGAACCAGTCCCAGCCAAGTAGAGTGATCCTGAACCACCATTTCCTTAGAGGTTGGAAACTGTGAAATAGAAGTAAGAAAAGGAGGACACAACTTTTGACATCCTAGATTAGTTGAAGCATATGTATGTCCAAATACCTCTATTTCAAGCCATAAAATATGTTCCCATATATGGCAAGGCAATCAAGGAAGCATGCCTTAAGAAGCCTGGCAGGAAGAAGTAAGACCCCACTACAGTTCATGTGGTGGGACAACTTGCTGACATCATGCTTGGGAAAGTGATTGTTCCTAAGTACAATGACCCAAGGAGTCTTGTGGTAGAAGTTGTTATAAACGGGATGCAAATAAAGAATGCTCTATTTGATTTGGGAGCAGCAATAAATGTGATGACCAAGGACATCCTACAGCAACTAAATATTGTAAGCATGAGACCTACTCCTATTGTCTTGTAGCTTGTTGATAGTTCTACTGTTAAGCCTGATGGAATAGTGAAATATCTAGTGGTTACTCTATACTCTTGGGAATACCCAGCATATTTTATGATTCTTTCTCCTAAAGCCACACTAGGTAGGTACCCCATTATTCTTGGAAGACCATGGTTAGCAACAGCAGATGCTTATATTGGATGTCTAATAGGAGACATGACCATTTATGATGGAAAGAGTACCAAAAAACTTGTTATCTACCCACCTAATCATCCATCCCATGATAAGGATAATCCAATATGGCCACAAGTTGGTGAAGAGGCCGAAGAAGTTAATTATGTCGCGCGGCTTATGATGTTATGCAGAAGTCCCTTCCTGCAGCTTCAAGATGAAGATGGAGTATTGTCTCACACAATTCAGAACCATTATGAGGTTGAGGAAGCATCATCCTCCCATGTATCTAATTCTACTGCTATATTGAAAACATTCATGCTCGCTCTTCCTGCAACAGCAGCTCTTCCTGAAGACGTTCTTCCTACAGCCAAACTTCCTGTAGCAACAGGTATGTTCCACGCATTACTGCCACATGAACTCAGGGTACCAAGCATTAGTGAAGTAGCTATGGTTCAGTTAACTATAAGTGTCAGAAGGGAAGTATCTGAATATCAATAGTAAATTGAGTGAAGAACATCAGTTGTCATTGTAAAATTTGCTAAGAGCCCACCAAAATGATTTTGCATGGGACTATCATGATATGAAAGGATTGGATACTAAACTTTGAACTCATAGAATATATATAAGAGATGATTTTACACCAATGAGACAGCCACAAAGAAAAATTAACCCTACATTGAGAGAAATAGTAAAAGGAGACCTGCAGAAATTGCTTGATGTTGGATTTATCTACCCCATTTTAGACAGCCAATGAGTGTCCCCATTGGTGATTGTGCCCAAAAAAAGAGGGAAGTGGTGAGTTTGTATTGATTATAGGGAACTCAATTCTACCACCAAAAATGACCATTTTCCCTTACCATTCATAGATCAAGTCTTGAATTCACTTGCAAGAAAGCAGTACTTTTCTTTCCTTGATGGATTCAATGGTTATAATCATATCCAAATTGCAGCAAAGGATCAGGAGAAGACCACATTTACCAATCCATGGGAAACCTATGCCTACTCAGTACTTCCATTTGGATTATACAATGCACCTGCAACTTTTCAAAGAGCAATCATTAGCATATTTTCAGATATCTCTCATGATTGCATGGAAATTTATATGGATGATTTCACTACTTATGGTGTTAATTTCAAGGAAGCACTGGAGAATCTTAAGAGATTCCTACAGAGATGTGAAGACCACAACCTATCTTTAAATAGTGAAAAGTGCTTCATGATGATGTAGGAAGGTGTAGTTCTTGGCCACTACATCTCTCACAAAGGAATTCAAGTAGATCCTGCAAAGATTGAGGTGATTACCAATCTGCCTATCCTTGCAAAACAAAAATATGTCAGGAGTTTCTTAGGACATGCAGGTTATTACAGGAGATTCATCAAAGATTCCAACAAAATAGCAGCACCACTGTATACCCTCCTCACTAAAGATGTTGAGTTCTAATGGACAAAAGGTTATGACAAGGCATTTTCTAACTTGAAAGCAATTTTAAATCATGCTCCTATGCTCAAGGGATCTAATTGGGAGATTCCTTTTCACATCCATACAGATGCATCAGAATATGCTATAGGAGCATTCCTAGGATAGAAAGAAGGAGCTATTGAAAATGCCATTTACTTTGTCAGCAAAAATCTACAAGGAGTTGAATTCAACTATATAGTGACAAAAAAAGAAATGTTAGCAGTGATCTATGCTTTAAATAAATTCAGACATTTCATAATGGGCTACCAACTCTTTGTGCACACCAATCATGCAACCATTAGATACCTCATGAATAAACCTCTAATTTCAGGAATGCTAGCAAGATGGTTACTGTTGATGCAGGAAATTGACATAACCATTGTGGATAAACCAGGGAAGGCCTATGTTATTGCAGATTTAATTTCAAGGTTGACCACATCAAAAGACAATCAAGTCAGAGATGATTTTTTTCCTAATGGGCACTTATTTTCTATTAGTGTGTAGACACCTTGGTATGCTAACATAGCTAACTTTATGGTCACAGGGAGAGTCCCTCCTCACTTTTCTCCAAAAGAGAGGAGATTGCTCATTGAGAAATCTTTTTCTTTCTCATGGAGCACTGGATGTTTGTTTTATACTAGACTTGACCAAGTCATGAGGAGATGTGTGAGGGAAGATGAGACATTTGATATTTTTCATGCATGTCACAATGAACCTTGTGGAAGACATTTTGCAGCCAAAAGGACAACAATGAAGATTTTTAAAACAAGATACTACTAGCCAACACTCCACAAGGATGCAGGGAGATATACAAGGAAGTGTGACAGATGCCAAAGGATGGGCTGCCCAACAAAATTTGATGAGATGCCACTTTGTCCCCAAGTAGTAATCAATCTATTTGATAGGTGGGGGATGGATTTTGTAGGACCTATTGATCCTCAATCAAAAAGGTATGCACTAATTATGTAACTAAATGGGTTGAAGTTAAGGCCATGAAGCATTCAAGAGATAATAAGGCTGCATAATTTTTGTATGAAGAAATTTTCACACGGTATGGGGTTCCAAGAGACATAGTGACTGATCAAGAGACTCAATTCACTTCAACCCTTGTTACAACACTGGTCAATGAGTACAAAATTAGGCACAAGAAGTCTACTCCTTATCACCCCCAAGCCAATGGCCAAGTTGAGGTGACTAATAGAGAAATGAAGCCATCCTAACAAAAATAGTGGCTATCCATAAAAGGATTGGGTAAGTAAGCTACCAGAAGTTGCTTGGGCTTACAGAACCACCTGGAAAACAACTACAAGATTCACTCCATTTGAGTTGTTGAATGGAAAGACAACCATGATGCCCATTGAATTTGAGCATAAGACTCTTAGAACTGTAGTTGAATTGGGCATGGATATTTCTGAAGCACAAAGAGATAGAAACATGCACCTTAATGCTTTGGATGAGATGAGGAAGGCATATTTACATCACATAGAAGTGGTATAGAATCAACGAATAAAGTGGCATGATAAATTTATCAAGGATAAGAAATTTTAGCCTTGAGATTGGGCACTGCTCTATGACTCAAGATATCAATATAATGCAGGAAAATTGCAAGCAAGGTGGCTTGGACCTTATGAGGTGGCTAAAGTATTTTCCAATTGAGTTGTTCAACTTACTACCATTGATCTTGTCAGGTTTAAGCTGCTAGTGAATAGTCATCGCTTGTGATTGTATCATAAGCCAACTTCTAAGGAGAAGTTCATGCAGCAATTCACTCAACATGCAACACCCAAAATTTTTGCAGCCGAAGAAAGTGGACCTAGTGTCCCTTCTTCTAGCTGATTAAGGTATGTCACTTGTCATAATAAAGATTCCCACTTTGTGGGGGTCTACTTCTTCACCCATCTTCCCATTCATTCCACCTTTCTCTCTCTTCCACCTCACCACCATCATTTCATTTCACTCCACCTCATTCCACTCCGCCTTCATTAATTGCTCAATTGATTTCTTGAAAATGACCGGTACTTTCTCCATGATCTTTGCAATATATCTTCCATGAATTCAGGGATGAATCCAAGTACATGTACATTAATTGTTATATCTTAATTGTCTTCTAGTGCATTTATTTAATTGATGTGAATTATTATGGGCGTTCGCCATAGCATGCAAATTATTTCCGCCCCTATCAAATCATAATTCCACCTCACATGTGTGGGAAGATGTGAAAATTTGGGTTGGGGGTATGTTTTAATGCCATGTCTGCATGTCTATCTGTACTGGTTCACGTCAGAAAAATTTAAGTCATTGAACCAATTTGAATTATGAGGTGATGGCTCATATGTGCGAAAGGAAAATCTTATGCCACCATTTTCGTTAATCATAGCCTAAATTTATTACTCCTTTATTGATTTATTTGTACCTATCATAATCCTAAGCCAAAAGGTAAAATTCAAACGATGTCGGCATTGGAAGTTCAAGAGAGTTGCAGGAAAAGGTGAAGTTTGGTTTCTAGACAAGAATTGCAGGAAGAAAATATTTCCAGAATAACTATTTAATTGTAGAAAATGGGAGGTAGGTTGATTCGAAATGAACCCATAGTTCATGATATTTTATTACAGGATGCGCCCTGCCTAGTCAAATTTAGAAATTGTGGATGGCTAGACTATTTCTTAAAGCTAGATGGTTTCGACGATGCAGTTGCAGTAGAATTCGCTCAGACATTGTCCGAAGGGAAAGCCACAGTAAAAGGGTTGAAAGTCACAGCTACATAGGAAAGAATTGCAGAAGATATAGGGTTACTTGTTGATGGTGAAGAATACCCTACTGCCAGAGACACCAGGTCGGCTAGGGTTAAATTTACAGAGCCTAATGACCCTCCATTGAGCATAGACAAACAAGGAGTGAAGAGGACTTCTCTATCTGACCTATGGAGGCAAGCAGTTGTCTATGTTGTCAAGTATATCACTTGTGAGGGATGCTAGTCAAATTTACATTCCATGCATTTCAAGCTTCTAAACCACATGAGGCACGGAACGAGGATGAATGTGCCCAACGTGTTGTACAACCTTTTATCGATCATGGTAGCAGAAACCCAGAAAGGTAGGGAAAATTTTGTTTCCCACCATTGCCTAATTAAATTATTGGTTAAAAAATCTATGCATGATGTGTCCAATATTTCTTGGGAAGAATTTTTGAGAATTGATCAAATTAGACCAGAGCATCTACAACCTAGGGATTTTCCTCAACCCCGTAGGGTTGGGAGGAGAAGGAGCAATGTTGGGGCTACTTCTGGTGCCTCAACCTCTAACACAAGCCCTAGTGGGAACCCTCCTATAGCCACGCAAGCTATTGAAATTATTTCTTAAGAGGCAGAGCATTCTGATAATGTGTGTTCCTCTCCTGACTCTAATGATGATGTTCCTCTTGGCACATTACTGAAGAATAGGGCACAAAAGAAGAAGGTAGAACTAAAGGAAGGAAAAGCTAAAAATAAAATGGTAGAAAAGGAAGTGCCAAGCTCCAGGAAATGAAAATCTAACACTGTTTCCTCTTGCAGTAAAAGGAAAAATGAAGAAACCCTCCCAAAAAATCAAAGTCAATTGGGCTAGCCGTTGGGGTATCCCCTGAGGGAAGCCCTAAACCTAAAAAATCACCATGGGGGATACAAAAGCTCCAATGGAGCAGGTGAATGTGAAGGAGAAGGATATATTTAAGGAAGCAACAAGCATGACATTGGCAGACCTTGTTGATATTGTTGAACATGTTGAAAACCATGAGTGTGAGGAAAATTCAGACTTCCAGCAAAAATACTTCTTGCAACAAGAGTTCCTAAAACAAGTCTTCCTACAGTAAGAGTTCCTACAACACAAGCAAGAATGAGAACATGAGTCCCTATAGGTTGAGCTGAGAGCACCCCTACAGCCAGAATTGGTTGAGCAAGAAGAATCCCTGTAGATGGTACTCTACCAAGGGCAAGTACAAGTGCCAGGTAAAATAATAGTATGGGTACACAGACCCTCTAAATTTTCATTGAATACAATAATTTCAAACTTGTTGAAGGAAGTACAAAGAAGAGAAGAAGAATGGAAAGCAAAAATATGTAGGTTGAAGAAGGAAATTGAATAGAAAGATGAGGAAATTAAAAATAAGAATAGAGAAATTGTTGTGTTAAAGAAGAAGGTGGATGACATGATGACTTTGGTGCCATAGATGTTGAAATGAAAAGCTCCTCAAAGGGTATATGCTCTGTATTTAAAAGAGAAGCATTTTTCTTTCAAATTTGCAAAGATTGTTTTAGGTTTGAACCCCTCAATTGAAACCCCTACTAAGTTTTTCAATGATTTTCGGATTGCTCCCCCTAAGATGAAAAATATTTTGTGCAAATTTTATTTACATAATTTTTCTGTAACCAAGGATCAAGATTGGAATCCACTTCTATATTTTGGGGATGTCCAATTATGAGCATTCATGTCCTGGATACAAAACAAAGTAAGTTGGGGAAAGAAATACAGTACTTACAGGTAGGTTGAATCCAACATTCCCTTGGCCATTAGGGCTGAGTCTAGGCATCCAGGAGAAATTTTTAATACTTGGCACATAATTTTATACCAGCCAAGCTATAGCTACAGGGTCCTGCATGAGAGAGAGGTAGTCTATAAGACATATGAAGCTCGATGGCAAAGACATCAGGAGAATTTTTGATGGGATATTTGTCACAGAGATGGAACAGCCTAACTGATGATTTGAAGCAGGTTAAGCCCCATTCCACCCATAACTATGTTGCAGCACTCAAAAGGTTTGAAAGATATATGCAGATTGGAAGAAAAAAAGGAAAATTTTGGCTCCCACTCATTTCCAACCACCTATCCTACTATGGTTTGTGCCAAACTTCAGATTTTATAGGTATGACATTGCTGATGAAAGGCAGAGATGGATCAAGATGGAAAGGAAGGAAGGGTTATATTAGGATCCTAATTCAGATACATCAGAAACTAATGTGGGATAGCTTGTAGTGGCCAACTTTAGGGCATTGACCAAACAAAATCTCAATTCTTCCTCTGCTAGAGGACCAACAAGACGTTAGGTTGGGGGGATATGATGAGTCTATCTTATGGTCTAATTATTGATAGGGTTGTTGTCCATTTCCTACAATAGCATAAGACTTTGATGCTTGAAAGGTTATCTTTTCATGATATTTCGTTAAACCATAGACCTTGGACATCAATTTATTTTCATAAGCTTTCAAATGATATTGACATGCTATGTGGACTGTTTGTGTTAATTTTGCATGTGGTTAATGAATGTCACTTTAAGATGATTATAGATATGTAGTTGTTGTGCATGCTAACATTATCATGCAGATAATTTGAGGCCTGCAACTCAGGAAGATTCCACCAGCTGTACATGTGCCATATCGGTCAGCAAGGTGGACATTTAATGGAGAGAAGACCCTTGGTGGCTGGAGATTCCTCATGCATTTAATTGTAACCACCTTGTAATGATCTTAAATTTTGTTGAGCATACATTGGTGTTACTATTGTTTTAGATTTGAGTTAATGCAATCGTGCCTGATAGGTTTTGTGCATGTGTAGTCGCCCCTACTCTTTTTTGTGCTTTCCCTAATGTGGTATCCTTCACATTTGTTGGAGTTGACCGCCTTGCTAGGTGGTTGGATAAATAAGGCTCTGATGTTCTTTCAAGCTCTCTCTCTCTCTCTTTTCTCTAGAGTTGAAGAATGTTATTTTTTATGTAATCGCATTCTTGAGTTTTTCAAGAATACAGTCATGTTGATCATTTATACTCATGTTTTTCCATAAATGAAATGAAGTTATTGTTATGCCTTGCATAACCACCCCACCTTTTTGCCTTGGTCAAAATGGGTCCCCCTTTGTTTTTTTTTTACTTAGTTGTTTTTGAAACAAAGTTTGGAGTCTAGTTTTGCCGATACTTTGTTTTTCTTTGGTTTCTCTGTCGGAATCGGAACCGGAACTGGATCGGGTTCTGAAAGTTCTTTTGAGGCTTGTTTTTTTTGTTCTATCCCAACAGTCTTTTCTTTGCCTTTGTTTTTGGTCTTTAGCAGAGCCGGAGCCGAAGTGGGAATTGGGATGGTTGTTATCAAAATTTGCAAAATCACGATCGATTCCAATCCCGCCTCTGCTACTTTTTTATTTTTGTTTTGCTTCGATTTTTGTGTTTTGTTTTAGTAGGTTGGTCTTTTATTTAACTTTTTGTATTTGTTTTTGTTTTGTTTTTAGTTATCAAACGCGGAGCCGGAATGGGAATGAGGTTTGGAAATTTTATAAATTTAAGATCCCGATTCCATTTTAGTTCCGCCCCTGCCACTTTTTGTCGTTGACTTTTTGACTGAAGTTGCACTACAGACTAGTGTTCGTTCTCTTACAGTTCCGACTCCGCCTTTACTGCATTTTAATGCATTAATGGTGGTTGCTGGTGTAGGTAGAAATTCACATATTTACCTTTATTAAGGGTTAAAGCTGATCATTATTGTTATTATTATAATTCTAAGAGCGCAAAGAGCAATAGCAGAGTTCGTTTGAGAAAATTGATCGAGATAGAGAAGGGATATTGTGTGCGAATCGATTCAGAAAGTTAGCTTGGGTTTGTTTGTGTTTGAGGTAGGTCTTTTATCTTTGTTGTTCGTTGTTTATTTGTAGTTGTGTTCCTTGTGTTTTGCTTTATATCTACTCGCATGTTCAATCATTGTGTTTTAAAGCAATTCTATGATCATCGATGTGATTGAATGAGCAGGTTCTTATTTTATCTTGTTTGTTTTACTTTAAATCTTTGTTTTCTTGTTTTATCGTGTCGTTTCTTTCTATTTTTAGGGCACCATCGCTTTCACATCTTAATCGTGATTGTGTCGTGTCATTTTTGGTTTGCAGTAGATTAGATTAGATTAAGGGTTTTTCATGGTTTTTGTTAAATTAGGAATCTACAGTGAGGTAGATTAGAGATTCTACAGTGAGGTAGATTAGAGATTTTACAGTGAGTTAGGGTAGATTAGATTTATTGCTTGATTAGGGTTTCGTCATCTGGTGGAATGGTAGGGTTTAAACTCATGCCCTAGTTTTTGTCAGGTTTGTTAGATTAGGGTTTCGTTAGTCTCTGTAATCGCTTTTAAAATGTTTTTTAAAAAAATGATATTTTACAATGCAATTGTTCCCCACGGTCATATGGGTGTGGAGTTTTAAGCTCCTTTGCCATCTTATAGTGACCTAGGTCTTAATCATGAAATTGTGTTGAAAATGAATAAAGTATTTGATGACATCATGATTAGCATAGGCGGAGGTGGGACTGGAATGGATTATGGACCTGAGAGTTTTGTTTTACAAAAGGTATCAATTCCATGTTTTATCCTATTTCCGACTCCGAGTTCTAGAAGGTTTCTTTGGCGATCATGGTCAATCACGACGAAGGCGGGATTGGAATCGATCTTGGACTTGAAAGATTTGTTTTGCAAAAGGTATCGATTCCATGTTTTATCCTGTTTCTGGCTCCGCGTGTAATGGGAAAGTCTTTCTTCAAAGTATTGATAACCTAATCAAAGGCGGAGGCGGAATGGAAATAGAATATGGAAAAAATGAAAATTCGAAGAAAACCAAATCCGTTTTTTGTTCCGATCCCGGTTCCGATAACTTCCCTGACTCCGACTCCAAGCTTGTTTGTTATTAGGTGAAGTTTCCATATCCGTTTTTGCTTCGAGTCCGCCAGTATTGTAAAAGAGATTGTTTTGAGCTTCTGTCTAGTTCTGACTTCGATGTATGTGTAACAGGTATGTTTTAAAAGCATGTTTTATGATGATATCTAAAGATCTAATTAGAGGTTTGCTTGCAGGAAAATTGAAAGATGTCAGGAACCTCAGGAGAGGCTGCTCGAAGGAATCAACCGGCTGGAACATCAAAGACAGCACCAAAAATAAAGAAGGTGAAACCAGAACAGTTGCCTTATATGTTGAGGTATGATCATAGGAATTCGGTGGTGAAAGTAAGCAAGGTGGAATCAGATTGGTCAGATATCACGGATACTAATCTGGGCCAATATAGCTTTGAAGAATTACATGAAGAGACCTTTGCAGAATGAGCAAACTTGACAGGGAGAGAATTGATCAAGGTTAAAAGTATGAAAGAGTTTGTTGCAGTTGAGTTGGATCGGATCAAATTTAAAGATGACTGGATTGATGGGCCATATATGGATATGCTACAACAAGTCTTCACCAGTTATGATGAGTTCATGGCGGATCCAGCTTCACATGCATAAAAATCTTGCATGCATGATGTTCTTCTTCCTTGCATGTTGCATGCATGCAGCACTGACAGTCTTGAGGGCGCATGACTTCTTTTCTTCTATTTCTATCTTCTATTTTTAGATCAAACTGAATATATAATGTAAGGACTCAAGATCAAAGTTGATCTGAGTTTCCAAGAAAGTTGATTGTTCCTAAAAAGGTGGAAAGCCTAAAATAGAAGTGAAGTTCGAACTTCTTTTGTATAGCTATAAATACCAGATGGGTATCACATTGTAAGGGTCGGCTAATTGAGAATTGGATTGGCTTGCCTAAGGCTAAGAGATAGAATTTTGTAGATTTTTTGCAGAGATACATTGTACTTAAATATTTTACAGTTAATAGAATTACAGGTTTACTCGAAAGATGGTGTCTGGAATTAAATTGTTTGTTTGATAAGGCTGATAAAGTTATGATCTATCTGTATGCAGTGATTGTGCTGAATATAAGAGTTTCTTGAATGATGAAAGTCATTTGAAGGAATCAGATTTAAGGATCATCTTATTAGATTGTCATTGAGTTGAAGTTATTAAAAATTATGTTGATCTATAATTTTGATGATGAATGAATGTGTGTTCTTTTGAAAATCCTTGAAATATTTGTGAAAAGTAATTGCGAAGTTAATTAAGCACCTAAAATGTATGCAGTGGTATAGATTATGCTACAGACTGTATCATCTTATGGTTTTTATGATCTGTTAGGAAACATTCATCATTGAAGGTATATGTCCAAATACTAGATAAATTCGGTTCATACTTACTGGTTTACCCCTTTGTTCTATCTTTTTCTTTTATTTAAAACCCATTGATTTACAGGAACTATTTCGATAAAAAGAGTCATAGCTTGAAATCCTTTGTTACCAGCACAGGCCCCTTGAATATTACAGTTGCATGAACCAATTGAGTGACATCAGACAGTTGAGAACCAACTACCAGGACCTTGGGAGTTAGGCTACTACATGTTGTCTTTCTCTTTCAGGAGAAATAGAGTAGAAATATTTTGTTGTAATGTTGTTTGTGTCATTTTAACGATCAACAATTATATGTTTTTGTATTTGAGTTTATCTTAGTGTTAGGGAATACTTATCCAAGGGGGGCCAATTGGTGAGTATTCCATCCTTTAGCTTAGTTAGTATCTTTTTGTTCAGTAAATAGTTAAGAATATGGCAATAACTGTTCCTCCATCCACTAGAATTATATTATATGACTATTCCTATAGCCAAAGCAGACAGAGTAGTTTCTTGTATGTTGCTCAGATTTTCATTCCTGTCATGCATTTCAACTTGATCTAGTTTTTGGTTGATGTTCAACATTTATGTTATTTCCTTCCAAGCAATTTACTGTTGACATTGTGTGTTTCTTAGCTATAGGATAGATATCGTTATTCTGGATTCCTAGTGCACATAAAGTGCTGACCCATTTCAAGTTTATGTCCCTGGTTTGATAATTTAAATGCACCTTCATGATGATTGAGATAGCTATCCACGTCAGATGTCCAATCTCTAAATCACAGTTGTAAAGGCTTAGTTTTTGAATCATTGTAGGAGGCCAACACATACCATTGGCTTCACAAAACACATCCACATATTCCATCATCAATCCACCTCAAAGCAATCCCTTGGTTACAAGTTTTGTCAACCTAGGAAGTACATTGATCACAAATCCCTTATTGACATCGTCGGCACAAGGCAATCCTCAAGACATGGGATAAGGAAATATTTTCAATCAATGGACTCAAGGTCCTAGTGTGCCATTTCCATTACAAAATTTAATGACATCATGTTCTTCATTTCCCACTATTCCCTTTGTTGTGCCAAATCAATCAGGACCTCAAACTTATATTCCTCCATCTTCATCTACTAACTTACGAGGAATGTTGAACCAAGGGAACCCTCCACCTCTCATTAGCAATAGCTACTGACTCAAAGCATCAACATCCCCAATCCATTACAGACATCCCCACCACCTAATCCTACATTGCAAGTGCATTCCCTACAGCAAGAACAACAAGCTTTCTAGCAAGCTATCCAACAACAGCAAGCAACACAACAACAACAAGTAGCCTTAGTACAACAATAAGCAGCCTTAGCAAAAAAAGATTACCAACAAGCTAGCCAACAACAACAAGAAGCTTTAGCACAACAACAAGTAGCCTCAACAGTTCATCAAGCAGCACAACAATAGCAACAATAGCAACAACAACAACAAGCCCAACAATAAGCCCTTGTAGCATAGCAACAAAAACAAGCTCAACAACAAGCTTTACTAGCTCAGCAATATGCCCAAAAACAATAACAGCAACAACAACCAAGTTCCTACTATAATCCTCATCAAAACATTGACAATACAAACACGTTAGGAACATATACATCAATACCACAATCACCCTCACAGAATCTCACACCACCATACACCCCTTACAACACCTTCTCATACCAAAACCTCGCATCCAACTCATCCATCATCCCACCATATGTTCCTCCATCAAATCCACAAGATGATCTAGCATCACAATTCAAGATGCTATCACAAGAAATACAGGGCCTTCGACTAGGTAAGGCAAAGAAGCCCCATAGACATAACTTTTGTCCTTATCCATTCAATTGAAACATTGCAATAGTACCATTCCCTCCTGGTTTTGGAATCCCCGAATTCAAAAATTACAAAGGCAGAGGAATTCATGTGGACCATATCAAATAATTTAACGTCATGTGTATGGAGGTAGACTACAATGATTCATATATAATGTGTGCCTCTTCCCTCGAAGCTTAACAGGTCATGCAATGGATTAGTTTTCTCATTTGCCTCTTGGTATCAAAAAATTTCAAGAAATTATCGACAAATTTATTGATCACTTCTCCTTCAATCTGGACATGGACATCAGTCTAGAAGAATTATACACTCTTAGAAAAAACCAAGGGAAAACTTTTGCTAATTTCTTACAACGGTGGAGATAAAGAGCTAGTAAAAGCAAGTGGCCTCTTCCCGATGAACATCAAGTGGGAATCATCATAGCAAATCTAGATCCAAATCTGTCTTTCCACTTGAAAATGCAATGCATCATAGCTTATTATGAGCTTGTCCCTAGGGCCCTTAACATCGAGAGAGCTCTAATCTCCTAGGGAAACACTCAAGTTTACAAATACAACCGTCCATCAACAAGTTCAAATGAGAAACCTCATGTCTAGGAAAAGAACAAAAATGTAACAAATGATGTTGTGGTAGATGCTAAGGTCATACTAAGTGCTCCTTGACCCAACAACAATCAAGTTGATAACATTCAGCCAATGGTGCAACAAACAACACCTCCTCAGAACACTCACATCAATAAAACTGACATGCAACAATGGTGAACCGCTAACAAGAACAGCTATCCCAAATGCAAGTACACACAATTATCAGAACCTATTGAAAAAATCATGAAGAAGTTGGTAGAGTCAAATCTGATAAAACTTCCCAACTTTGAAATTACCAAGAACCACAAGAGAAACCATCCTGGTATAATCAACATGATCTCTATAACTTTCACAAAATCAAAGGACACAAAATGGAAAACTGCATGAAACTTAAGAATTTCATTCAAGATCTAATAGAGAATGATGCCATATCTATTGAGGTACCAGCTGGAAACCGGGATCTTAAGATATACAAGAACCCTATGTCAGATCATAACAAAGCAAACAATAATAGAAAAGCTAAGGATTACACAAATGTGCAGCATACCTATTCTAACATTGTTGTTTCCTATGATAGCATCATTATTGTCATCACCATTAAAGGAGCTAGTACATATTGTGGAATCACCACATGACGTGGAAAAATTACCATTAAGAGAATCCCATCCCAATCTAGGACACGACCTACTTTTCCCACACCTAATCATAGAAAGTACAATCTTCTAGATCAACTCAAGCAGAATCCCGCATAGATACTCATCCTAGAACTCTTAAATTTATCCCCCTCACATAGGGAAATATTGGAGAAATCCTTGGTTGAGTTATTTTTTCTCAAAAATATTGATATTGATCAGTTTCAAGCTATGGTAGGGCATATCACCAATCGTCTTCTCACCTTCTCCAAGCAAGACCTACCATCACAACCATCTCATAACTGTGATTTACACCTTGTGGTTGTCATTCATAAAAACAAGGTTAAAAGATTCTTGGTAGAACGAGGTGTTGGTTTGAACATTTGTACCCTTTAGTTGATCAAACATTTGGGTTATTTAGAGGATACTACTATGCAAAAAGCAAAGAGTACCACTATCAAAGCATATGACGACCAAGAATGGGTATCACAAGGAATCATTGCACTTCCCATTCAAGTGGGACCTATCATTATAGAAACTACATGCCAAGTGCTTGATCTTGATCTTCCCTATAACATTCTACTTGGATGACCATGGATCCATGCTCTAAAATTTGTAGCCTCAACTTATCATCAGTGTGTGAAGTTTCCCTTTGAAGGCAGAGAAATCACCATCCATGGAGATACCAAGAATTTTTACTACTACAAGAGTCTTGAGGCCAAGTTCCATAAGATACCCCAAATACCCAAGAATGAAGAAGGGCCTACACCATCAAGCTCATTTTTTGACCCAGCATCCCTTGCATCTACCTCAGCAGCAAAAATACCCATTGTGCATAATATGCCTGGTGTCAAAGCAGTGATCCAGGATAATGGTTATGGAAATTACAAGCTATTAAAAGACACCTTTGTCTTAGGAGAGTTACCTATTTCTCCTCAATCTCATGGGAAACCCACATCTAGAAACAAAGAACCCAAAACAATCAAGATGGCAGCCACTACCTTCACCAAGTGGGGAGATTTGAATCAAGAAGATGTCAATGAAGAAGATATCTCTAAACTCCTCTATCAAGATGAATGACCTCCCCCTATTCTTCCCATGGAAGATGACAACATAGGCTTGCAATTGGTGAAGGGCATGGGATATAACAAAAATGAAAAGCTAGAATAGAATGACAATGGTTCGTTAGAACCCATCGTTCTTGAGAAATGACTAAAGAATCTTGGTCTAGGTTGTACTACTAGCAAGGTCACACTTATTGGCAAAGGTACTTTTATTAAAAGGGTTCAGGCTTCCTCTTGGTTACCTACATCACGTGATACCACCTTAGATGGATTCCCCCTCGATATGGGTGATCTATTTGAGAATAACACCCTCTTTATGATATCTATAACATCCTTTGTTCTAAACAACCAATCAACTGAAATACGCCTAGTATACCCATAACTTATTGACTTGGACCAACAAGGACCGTTGATTTTAGATTTATTCAAAAATGATGAAGCAATCTCAAAATTCATGGGACTCTGTGACAACTTATCATGGGCAAATCAAAAAGCAGGCTTTGACATAGAGCTTGACACTGGAGCATAGTATGGGGAGACGATTGAATCCTTCAGTTGCAAAATTAATGAAATTCAATGAACATGTAGATCCTTGAGTGAAAACCACTTAGTGGCACTCTCTGATCATAAAATAGTAAAAACAAAGGATGCATTTGATGGTGAAAACCTCTTTGAGGTGCCTAAGGATGAGGTAGTCAATCTCCCCCTTAGTGTAATGCATCCAGAAAATTCAGTTGTGCTAGTAGAAAAGGCCACTCCAACCAATATGGGAACAAAAGAAGCACCCAAGATCACCTTCTATGTTGAATCCTTGTTGAATGAAGAAAAAAAGAACTTAGTAGCATTTTTGAAAGAGTGCAGAGCTAACTTTGCATAGTCATACATAGATATGTCAGGCCTTGATCCTAAAGTATTTGTGCATCACTTAGCAGTCTATATGGAAGCCAAGCCAGTCAAGCATAAATTAAGGAAGATGCACCCTTAGATAGCACTCTTGGTGAAACTAGAGTTACAAAAGCTTCTCGACGTTGGATCCATCCGACTGATAGATTTTCCTGAGTGGGTTTCAAACCTGGTACCAGTCTCAAAACCCACTTGGGCATCAGGATCTGCAATAATTTTAGAGACTTAAACAAAGCATGCCCAAAGGATGACTTCCCTCTTCCTAACATTGATCTCATTGTAGACTTAACAGTTGGGCATGAAATTTCTTCACTCATGGATGGTTTTTCAGGCTACAACCAAATTATAATCACCAAGGAGGATCAACATAAAACTGCATTCACTTGTTTGTGGGGAACCTATTGCTGGAATGTGGTGCCATTTGCATTAAAGAATGCAGGAGCAACCTATCAAAGAGCAATGACCCTCATCTTTCACGATATGATCCACAAAATAGTTGAAGATTATGTGGATGATATTTTGGAAAAAATCAAGCAAAAGAAGTGAGCACATACAAGTCTTAGGACCCATCTTTGATAGGCTTGAAGAATACAAGGTACGATTGAATCCAAAAATGTGTCTTTGGGGTCACATCAGGGAAACTTCTTGGCTTCATTGTCTCACAAAGAGGGATAGAAATTGATCTAGCAAAGGTAAAATCTATCCTTAACATGGAACCACAACAAACATTGAAATAGATGAGAGGGTTACAAGGCAGACTATAGTCCATCAAGAGGTTCATAACACAACTGTCAGATAAAATCCACCCCTTTTTGCATCTTCTCCATAAAGGAATAACCTACAAATGGGATGACAAGTGTGAAAAATATTTCCAATAGATCAAAAATTATCTACTAACACCTCCAGTGCTCATGCCACCAATACCCAACAAACCCTTGATCTTGTATATCTCAACCACATCAGTAGCACTAGGAGCTCTTCTAGCACAACATGATGAAAAATGGAAAGGAAAGGGCTATCTACTATATCAGCAGAACCTTGGTGGGTTGTGAGATGAACTATTCACCCATTGAGAAGGCATGCCTAGTAGTTGTTTTTTCTTCAAAAAAAATCAGACACCACATGCTATCACATCAAATCAAGCTCATTATGAAGATTGATTCACTCAAATGCCTGTTATCCAAAGCAACTCTTACAAGACGAATGGCTAAATGGGTGATGATCTTAACATAATTTGACATAGAGTATGTGGAGCACAAGGAAATCAAAGGACAAGTGATCATAGACTAACTGGTAGAAGCACCCATCTATGCTGAGAACCCCTTGGTATCTAAATTCCTTGATGAATTGGTGTTCCTTATCAATCTCATCACTCAATGGAAGATGTACTTTGATGTATCATTCACCCAACATGGATCCAAAGCAGGTATTCTTTTTATCACCCCTCAAGGTGATTGTATTCCAAAATCATACAGGCTGCCATTTCCCTGTATTAACAACATTGTTGAGTATAAAGCCTTGATCATAGGTCTAAGGATAGCAGTTCAGTGGTAGATCCAAGAGATGAAAGTCTATGGAGACTCACAGCTAGTTATCAACCAAGTCAATGATGACTATCAAACTAAAGATGACAAGCTCACTCCTTACAAGAGGATGGTGGAGAATCTCAAGGATCTTTTTATAGACATAACTTTTGAGTAGATTCCTCGCATGAACAACAGAGCAGCAGATGCCATGGCAGCAATCAGATCACTATTAGACATGCCAAACAACATCCTCCACTGTGAATTCTTGGTAGAACAACTTCTCATACCAACTTTCAAGATCCCTCAATCTAAATTCGCGTGTGTCATTGTTGGTCCTGGATCCCTGTGGTATGATGAAATATTTATCTATCTTAGTAGAGGAACCCTTAGATCCGATATCACCTAAAACTTTAAAAAGAACTTTGTTAAAAAGGCATCCTGATTTATGATCCTAGATGATACCCTTTACTAACGAATTATTGAAGGAACATTACTCCAATGTCTTAACCAAGAGGAAGCCTTAACTGCTTCAACAAAAGTTCACGATGGCATATATGGGTCCCATTCTAGTGGTATGACATTAGCTAAGAAACTATTGAGGACATGGTATTATTGGCCAACCATGGAAAAGGAAGCTCATCAATACATGCAGAAGTGCATCTAGTGTCAATAGCATGATGATCTTATTCATGCTCCAACTCAAGAATTGCAGCTAATGATCGTACCCTAGCCTTTTTCATAGTGGGGGCTTGACCTTCTAGGAAAAATCACTCCAACCTCATCCAACGTCCACAAGTTTATCATAACCACCACTAAGTATTTTACTAAGTGGGTAGAAGCTATTCCTATAACTTACATAATGGGGAAACAAATTGCAAAGTTTATCCTGAACTACCTCAGCTGTCATTATGGTGTTCCTCAAACACTAATCTCGAGCAATGGAACACCCTTTGAAAATCAGAATGTAGAAGAGTTGCTCAGAAGATTCAACATCCAACACTGATTCTCTACCTCATACTATCCACAAGGAAATGGCTAAGCTAAGGCTATGAACAAAACTATCTTTAAAATCCTGAAGAAAATAATTATTGAGGTTGGTCATGATTGGCATCTACAGCTAAATCCTGCTCTTTGGGCTTATCAAACCAATATCTACACACCTACAGGTGTAACCCCTTTCTCCCTAGTCTATGGATCAGAAGCTATCTTGCCTATTGAATTTGATCTCCCATCATTGTGAGTGTCACTACAAAACCTAATCATTGATGAAGAATACAGAGTATCTCGACTGAATGAACTATAATTCTTGGATGAGCATCGTCTTGTTGCTCTTAATCACTTACAAGTGTATCAAAACTAACTGAAACAAAGCTATAATAAGAGGATCAAATGTCGGTCTTTCTAAGTAGGGGATCTTATCTTGAAAAAAAATCAAAAGAACCTCCCAGATCAGGATAGTAAAGGAAAGTTTGAACCTAACTAGTTGGGTCCCTTTGTTGTCACAGCTAGCTACGAATCAAGAGCATACCAATTATCAACACCTGAAGGTGAACCCTTCCAGGAGCCAACCAAAAACTTGCATCTCAAAAAGTTTTATACCTAGTTTTGAAGGGTATAAATCAGAAAATACAAAAAAAAATTCAAAAAATGATCAAAATCCAAAAAAGGAGAAAAAGGATTAAAAAAGTAAAGAAAAAAAATTGTCCTCTAATGAAAACCACTTTGGTGGCGCTTTGGGCAAGTACCTTGGTGAAAACCTAGAAAACATGTGCCTTGCATAAATAAAGCACCTCCATCTATTCTATAGGCTCTTTGGTCCTATCACTCTTTGCACTACCATTCATCCATCGCCCATCTACATCCTTCTCATAGCTTGATATTGTGAAGTATCGTAAACTCTTTAGCACTACTTGGCACATCCCAAAGGTTAGTTTGTCCTGCCTTTATCGAAGTAGTCTAACATGTTACACTGGGGGAACTTCGTTCTGGATCATATCAAGTTCTTGTATATCTTGAGGTCATTGGAAATCTTATCAAAAAATACCAAAAACATTCGTAAAATGATTATCAAAAATCCCAAAAACATTTTCAAAATCTTGTATAGCTAAAATCCAAAAACATTTAGAAAATTGTAAAGGAAAAATCCAAAACATCCAAAACACATCAAAATCCCTAAAAAGGTCAAACATCAAAAATCCAAAACAAATCCCTTGTTGAACTACGTTGTCTTTGAGCTTGAACGTAGGCAACACCATCATTGATGTGTCCCCGAGACACCCTAGGTCAGTCCTTTAGGAGTCCTTCATAATAAACTAGGATCTCTCACCTGTGCATTTTCTCATCTTGTAAATGGGTCGAGTCAATCAAACTATGTGGTATCTGCGTGTATAATGTATGCAAGGCTTATCTTTGATCAGCCCTCGAGACCCCTAGGATAGATCTTTTAGGTTAGGCTCTTGGTCGAAATTCTCAAAAATCCAAAAATATTCAAATATTGGAAAATCCCAAATAAACATAAAACACCAAAAACATTTGGAAAATTGAAAACACAAAAATAATTGGAAAACATTTAAAACCCCTAAATAGCCTCAATTATCTTAGAAAACCCTAAACAACCTCATATAATCTAAAAATAATAAACATCTGTATAAACATTCAAAAAGACCAAAAACAGCCTCAAAATATTTTCAAAATACCAAAAACATTAAAATATTCCAAAAAATCCAAAACCATCCATCCATCTCACTTTCACCCGTAATAAAATTTCACCCATAATAAAGTGATCATCACCCTCACCCTTTTTCGAAACAAATGGAAAACAAGTATAACAAGTCGTATAGTGTGAACTTAAAAGTCCAAATCTAAAGTCTACATCATAGGTAATATGTAAGTGATTTTTTTATCAATGGCTCATCCTAGCATCATCATCCCAACATCAAACAACCTCTAATCAACATGTCCTAGGATGTATCATTCCTGTGATGGACATCAGTATCAGGCATCACTTTAGCTAAACTTAAACTAGGCAAGAGATATAGATAACACTGACTGTTTGTCTTTGATATTTTCTTATGATTTATCTTAACAAGGAACTCTTGATGATGTCTATCAAAATGATTTAGAGAGAAAGGAATGGGGCATTGATCATTATCTTTCGTTTGTTGTGCTTGTGGATACTCTTGTAAAATAATCTTGGTGCATACGTGCTTAGTTGTGTGTAGGAAGTTTGTTTAGGGTATGTTGTTGACTATTGTGTATGCTTTGGTCCAATATATTTTAATCTTCTAACTAACATTCCAACGAGGTTTTCATATGTCAAGATGTGAACAAGAACTATCCTATCTTCTTGTCGAGTCAAAGTCCATCACACTAGATACAACATCATCCTAGTTGTTAATACCTTGATGCATCTTGTCTATGTGTTACATCAAATAATAAGGAACAACAGAAATTCCCAATCTCAAAGTGTGAGCATCTCAGCATTTTGCATTTCATCCTCATTTTGCATAAAGTCTCGATGGATTATGGACTTGTTGGATCTTTTGAAGAAATCATCGAAATCAACGGTTATTCATTCTTTATTCTTCTATTTTCTTTTCGCGCTAACCTGGTATCATGATAATCAACAAAAACATCATCAATGCATCCATCCTACATCCACAAGCCATCAACATACATGTGCATCTCATAATCATAGCATAATCATAAAACATCCATCAGCATAATCATTGCATCATACATTTTGCATTATCATTTGAGTTGTGATGAATAATATAGATTTTTTATTTTAAGCATCTTAAATCGTTGCATCCATACATCCATATGCATACATGATTATCTCATACATTTGCATAGAAAATACACAAAAATAAATGCATCCACATCATTTTCATCGCATATCATAATCATCCATCCATAACATATCATGAAAAGATAATGAAATACACCATAACATTGCATCCATCTCATATCACATCATCATCATATCACATATGAATAAATAAAATGCATCCATACATGATAAAGTATAAGCATCCATATCATATCCATCGTGAACATGAAATAAAGTGAGCACATCACATCATAAATCATTTGTATTTGTATTACATATATCAAAAAATAATTGTCATGGTACAAAATTTGGATCAGTGTATGTATAACAATCATGAGTACAATATCCACGAGGCTATCAAAAAGGAGCCCATGAATGTATATCTGTGGTAAAGAATCGGGAAACAAAATCAAAAAAGTGTATGTACACACAATAGCTAGCCTTGATGGCTTCTACCCTCTCCAACCTGCCTCTCAAGTTGATCCTCAACTTTCGGTTGTGCATCACTCCACTGTGAAAAATTAGGCTATCTAAGTGCCTATGGTACATCTCGATGATAATGTTGCCTATAATATGCAGCCTCTGTCATGGCCTCCTAGTATGATCTGGCTGAAATTGTCTTGCCATGTGTGGCCACCATCATAGCCTCTATCTGTTGGCATTGGGCAACCTCCTATTCTCTCTCTAGTCATGACCTATACCCGCTATAACACCTGATCCCTCTTAATCATGATGGCCACCACTTTTTGTTGTGCCTGGTCTCACCCAGCAGTAATACCCAAAATCTGCTAGTGGGCCTAACCCCACTCACCAATCAAAACATGCAACTATTGTTGCAGCTACTGTATCAACACATCTCTCACATCTAGTGGTGGCGGTGTTGATCCTATTGTGGTCCCTATTATCCACCCTACTGCTACGGAGGTTGTTTTCCTACTGGAGGAGCCCCCAAAACTTGACCATCCTGGCCATCCTAGCCACCCTATCCTCTTCCTCTAGCCCCTACCTCTAGGTCTCCCTCGGGGAGGAGCACCCATTCGATCTATTAGTCACCAGGGAGGAACAAACCAAGCATCATATGCAGGCGTATTCTATGCTACTGCTTGACCTTGATCATAGGACCAAGGCTGAGCTACTGACTATCTAAAGCTCTCGACTGCCTCAGGAGCCGGTATGGTCGGTCCCCATGTGGGAACCTCTCGTGTTGATCTCGCAAAATGGCCTTGAAACCATCATCTGGCCTGTCTTGAACCTCTCCAAATTATAGAGCCACCATGTCTGGTAAATATCTCTCAATAATGGTGTGCTCACAACCTTGCATATATCGGGTATTCCTAGCAAAATGCAGTTGTTGAATATCATCATACCAAGATGGCATTTGTAACCATGGGCACCAGCGAAAAACTATCATATCATCAATGACCTATCGCCAGTATGGGAGCCCAATCTGTCTGGTGTATCTTAAATTGATCACACCTCTATACCTCTAAATGATGGGATCATTTGGCTCAATGTTTGCCATCTGAAAAATAGGTCGGAGCACGGTGATATTCTCCCACACCCAAATGTGTAGCAAATTCACCCCTGCACCAATGGCTCTCCCATCACAGTAAACAAAATCATGCAAATCATGATATAGGGAGGCCAGCATCACGGGCCCCATGCAAAGAGTGTCCTCTTGTGCAGCATTTGATGCCACGCCAAGCCCCATCCTGGGTTGAATCCTCTGTTGCGTATGTCTAGGGTAACCAAACCCAAAATAATGGCTACAATGATCAATTTAAAAGTGGGAACATGACCTATGTACAACTCGAGGTTGATCTGTGATGTAACTAAAACAATGTCCTCCATCTCCATCACCTCATGACAGGCATCAAGTTTGACATCAAAATCACAAATCACACAATCGTCGTGAATTGGCAAACGAAGAATCCGCCAAACATCCTCCAAGGTCGCCCTTGCCTCGCCTGTCGGAAGGTGGAATGACGAAGTCTCATTGTGCCATCTCTCGCACAGGGAAGTCATCATAGTAAGATGAGTCAAGACAACGGGCGCATACATGACATACCAGAGGTCAATCTCTCCCAGGTGCTCCTAGCGCAACTCTGACAAATCGCCAAGTCTCTCCAAAATAGTGGGTCTATGCTCGCACGACAACAGCGGTGGAATGACCTCCTGCACCCAAGAAGCGCACAGTGTCAAGAAATCGAGGAAATTTGACTCAATTTGAAATTTTTAGCTCAAAAATCACAATAGCGTCACTATATTCAAATTTCAAATTGTGACGCCCGAAAGTATTTTAAATCGCAAATCGAAACATGTTTCGCCAAATACACTAGCGTCACAATTTACTCTTTGGCAAACCCTAACCCTAATTTCTAAATCGGTTGAAGCATCTCTAAATAAGCATGCATCGCCATTTAAAATTAGAAATCCTAATTTTAAATCATGAGAAGCGTTGCCATAAACATATGTGTCGCTATAATTCATTTCGACGTCGCCAATTGCAATTTTGGCATTGCTATATAGCGACGTCACCAAAGTTTAAATTTAAAAGTGTAATAAATGCATCAAAAAGTCAACTTTCAAATCAAGTTTGGAGTTACATACCGGTGGTCCTGCACCTGGAAGTCGTTGGAAGTCTCAAACTCGGTCAGAGATGTGCTTGGGAATCTCATAGCGTGCCATTTCATCGGAGGGTCAAAGCTCAAAATAGCAAGAATCTCAAGTGTGCATGCACAAATGAATTGAAAGTGACCCATCTTGGCTTATATATGCTAGAAAATTTGGGTTTTTTGCCCTAATTTCACCTTCAAGCTAGGGTTTATCATCATTTTCACCAATTTTGCCAATCAGAACCTAATTTTGCATCGTTCTTTGTATTTTTGGCATAATTCTTGTATCTCAAAGCCTTTCTGGACCCTTGGGGCAGCTTTTAACCTTTATCGATAAATCAACCCAAAATTCAAAATTTATGCCCGATTTCTCAAGGGGGCAAGGAATTAGCTTTATCCTTTTGTTGGGGCATCTGAAAAAATTAGAAAAGAAATATTTTTTGATTTAAGCAACATTTTTCATCCTAAGACTGTTATTCTTTGAATCGAAGCAACAGGTACCTCGCTTCAAAGAGGGGTAAAATGTAGACACTAAAAAATGTCCTAAACAATATCATAAACTCGAAATAGGTTTACTAACATCATTTCCTCTTTGAACCCATCTTCTTTTCACTTCATTTTCGTCCATCAACCTAATTCATCAAAATCGGGTTAATTCATCCACCTTCACGTTAACATTTCATCTCATTAAATTAAATACATCAAATATTTAATTTAATCTCCTAAGTCATCTTATTTAATTAAATAACCCAGAGTTATTTAATTAAATATCATTTCATCTCTCCCCCATTTATTTAATTAATTAATTAATTTAATGAATAACACTTTAATTCTTCTAATCCCCTAATTACATGACTAAACCTTGTTTAATTAGCAAGTAAACTAATTTTCCTCTAAAACAGGGAATATTCCCATGGAATATTCCTTATCTCCTTTTTTGCACAATTAAGAATTTCTTTTAATTTGAAAAATATCTTTATCCTCACCCAAATGAATATTCTAAGGAATATTCTTTCTCCTCCAATCATCTCACAAAGCTTCTTAAGCAAGTTTTAACCTTTAACCTTTTGAACAAGCCACCTTTGACCTATGTGAGCAGGTCAAAAGTGTGTTTGTTTGAAGCAAATGTGAGCCCTTGATTAATCCCATCATGCATTCTCATTTGTTGATGAGAATCCATGATCCAGCCTCTTCTTCCTTTCATCTTTGATAGTTGATTAACATTTTCAATCTCAACCCTCCATTTCTCATTTTCTTTCCTATAAATAGGTCACTATTTTGAAACAAATAGATCCATCACTCAAAGAAAACTTATGTTGTTAAAATTACTTGCATCCACACTCATCTTTTACTCATTTTTAGCTTAAATCTTAGTTTATTTTTTATTGCATAATAGCTTAAAGCATCCATTAATGGCTTCCATACATCCATCTTAATTTGTATATAAATTAGGGTTTCCATATTTTAGCTTAGAATTAGCTTAGATTAGCTTAGCAATTGCATAATTAGTTCTTTTTTAGCATAAAATTATGGTAACTTAGTCTGCATCATGTTCATTTTTAGCATAAACTAGGTTTTCATACATCAATCACAATGGTTTCATCGATTCTCTTCCATAGAATCGACTGAAACAGGCTCACTAATCACGGGATTGGGAAAGGGTCATTGTTCCATATCACCATGACACCAATTCTAAAATGAGATAAGTTTCAAATGGGTTAGAGTAGGAATTTAACTGTTCTTGTAGTTTGTAAATTTCAGTTTTAATTAAAGTGCTTAGTTTAACTTTTCAATTTGAATGATCTTGTTTGGTAGATGTAGGTTTAATTGGATTAATTATGCTTTGATTCATCATGGATCAAGCGTAATCGACCCAAACTAGCAATCCTCATCTCACAAAGCCATATGTTCCTAATTTTATAAATGCAAATCTTCCCATTCATGAACAAGAGGAACAATCCATTTTCCAAGATCCCAACACTCTCATTGAAGGCATACCTGATCTAATCTTAAATGAGTGGGTAGATTAAAATCATAAAGTTTATCCTTTCAATCATATGGATGAAATAGGACTAGGGATTTACATGATTCATGAGCAAGATGTAGTTGTCCTAACTTGGTAAAAGAGGAAAAGAAATAGTGAACAACAGTCTAATCAGCTTTGGCAGTTGTACTTTGATGGCTCAAGAAGTAGGGTTGGTGTTGGTGGAGGTGCTATGTTGATCTCTCCTAATGGTCAAAGATATTATTCAGCTATGAGGTTTACTTTCAGCTATACTAACAATAAAATAGAGTATGAAGAACTCATTCATGGCTTAGAGTGGGCAAGAAAAAAAATATCAGGTGCTTACAAGTATTTGGGGATACTAAATTGGTGGCAAATCAGGTGAGAAATCTCAATGTAACTAAAAATGATTTGCTTAAGTTGTATAAGCATAGAATTTGGGATCTTATTGAAGAATTTGATGCTTTTAACTTGTTGTCCATTCCAAAAAATCAAAATAAAGAAGTTGATAGATTGGATTCCATGGGTTCATAATTTGATATTCCAAATGAGGTGAAGAATGTTGAAGTATAGCAGTATGTAAAGGTGGTAGGAAGGCCACCAGTTCTAGATAACAACACCAATTGGCAAGTATTTGAAAGCGATGAACAAATTATAAACTTTCTAATTGAAGAGGCTAAATTTGCAACTGGGAATCAACAAAAATGGCAGCAATAGTATGATAATCAGATTCTACAACTGAAGTCAAATAAGTTGCCAAAAGGATCGGTGAATTCAGAATCTATTTTAACACTAATGATCAAGTTAGGAAAGACAAAACTAGCATGTCAGTAAAAGAAGAACATTATGATCCCATTGATATCTTTAGAGACAAGCTCCTAAAACTTGGCAAGGTATGTACCAGGAAAGAAAAGCATGCTATTATTTTACTTTACCAAGAATTTGATGATTTTTTGGCTTGGGAATATGGATATTTAAATGGTTTTAAACCTGAATTGGCTCAACACACCATTGAGTTGGAACCCAATGCAAAACTAGTGAGACAAAGGAAAAGGCCTCTGAATCCAAAGTTGGAACACCTCACGAAAAAAAAGCTAAACAAGTTTATCCAAGGTAATATCATCTTCCCTATTAAGCATACATCTTAGGTGTCTAATTTGGTACCTGTAAGGAAAAAGAATGGTGAAATCAGGTTATGTGTTGACTTTAGAGATCTAAACAGAGCTTCCCTCAAAGATCATTATCCGCTGCCCTCAATGGAAAAAATATTGCAAGTTGTATCAGGTTCTAACAGATTTTCATTCTTAGATGGTTTGTTCGAGTACAATAATATTTTGGTAAAAGAAGAAGATCAATTCAAAATTGCTTTTACCACCAAATGAGGAACCATGGCATATAGAAAGAGCCCTTCAGATTATCTAATGTAGGGGCAACTTTCCAAAGAGCTATGGACATGGCTTTCCAAGGCCTCATGAACAAGTTTGCACTTGTTTATCTTGATGACATAACTATTTTTTCAAAATATGCTAATGAATATTTTGATCACTTAAGGAAAATCTTTGAGAGATGCAAGGAATATGGTGTTTCTCTCAATCCTAAGAAGTGCATCTTTATTTTCCATGAAGGCAAAGTACTTGGTCACATAGTTTCAAAGCAAGGTATCACAATAGATTCTAAAGGAGTAAGTGCAATCTTAGCCTTACCTTTACCTTCTCACAAGAAGGGTTTGCAAAGATTCTTAGAAAGAATAAGTTTTATTAGAAGGTTTATACCTAACATTGCAGCCCTCTTGAAGCCTATAAAAACTATGTTGAAGAAAAATGTAAGTTCCAGCTGGTCAAGAGAAGCCAAGAGGAGCTTTGAAGAGATTAAAGAAGCCATCGCAATTGCACCTACTCTTGTAAATCCAAATTTTGCTAAGGATTTCAGACTTATGTTGTTGGGAGCATTGATACTATCTCAGCTATGTTGGTACAGTGGAATGAAGATGGGATAGAGCAACCAATAGCCTTCTTCAGCCAAGTTTTGGAAGGTTATGAGGAAAGATACACTTTTGTGGAAAAACATGCTTTAGCTGTCATTAGAAGCCTTAAAAAATTTAGGTATTTTCTTTCAAATAACAAGATACATCTTATGGTTTATCATCCAAGTTTTAAATATTTTTTCTAAGGATCTAAATGATAAGAGGGCTAGTTGGATAACCAAATTCATGGAATGTGATGTAGAGATCATAGTAACAAAGTTGGTGGAGGTAAGGGATTATGTGAGCAGTTAGCTGGTAATGTTGAGGACAGTGAACAAGCTGAAGAGAAGGTTGTCCTTGTGTTAAATAATGAAGATAAATATGTTTTAGCAACTCATCCTTCAAGTTGGATTCAAGAAATGATGCATTACCTCCAAATTGGTGAGTGTCCACAAAGCTTAAATAATGCAAAGCGAAGGTATTTCAAACTTCAAGCCATTCCTTATGTCATTTTGGATGGAAAATTGTATAGGAATAATTTTCATGGATTTTTCTTGAGATGCATAGAATTTGATTAGATTAACAAACTATTTGAAGAATTCCATAATGGAATAGCTGGTGGCCACTTTGCACCAAGAACCACAACTCTTAAAATCATGAGAGCTAGTTACTATTGGCCTAACTTGTACAAAGATGCCTATGTATGGGTAAGAAAATGAAAACAATTTGTTATTTTTGTAGGGAAACAAAGGCTAGTAGCCTTACCATTGCATCCAATTCAAGTAGAACAACCATTCATGAAGTGGGGTCTTGATTTTATTGGACCAATAAACCCACCTTCCAGTTCAAGATACAAGTGGATATTGGTAGCCACTAATTATTTCACCAAATGGATAGAGGTTGTAGCATTGAAGGAGGCAAATGAAAGTGCAATACTAAACTTCTATGAGAACATAGTAGTAAGGTTTCGTACCCCTAAATCCATTATTTCAGATAATGCATTGGATTTTGTAGGCATGAGAATAACTGAATGGGCTGTCAAAAATGATACCTTTTTGAGCACTTTGTCCAATTACTATCCACAAGGTAATGAACAATCTGAGTCTACTAACAAAAATCTGATTAGGATCATAAAATAAAATTGAAGACAATCAGAGAAGCTGGCACAACAAGCTAAAACTAGCCTTATGGGCTGATAGAATTAGTCCTAAGAGGTATACATGTAATTTTACTTATGTTCTTGTTTATGGAAAAGAAGTTAGGCTGACAATCTCAATAGAGTTAACAACTTTAAGTTTGATCAAAGAGCTGGAAATGATGGAGGAAGAGCCAATGGAAGTAAGAATTGTTGAGTTGATGGAGTTGGAAGAAACAAGAACATAAACATTTAGAAATCTAGAGATTCATCAAGTACTAATGAAGAAGACATTTAACAAGAAGGCAGTCCCAAGAGTTTTCAATGAACGAGATCTTGTTCTCAAATGGGATGAGCTGAAAAGTAGACATGGAAAGCACACCAAATTTGATGCTATGTGGAGTGGTCCTTTCATGGTCACAAAATATAAGCCACATAATGCCTTTCAACTATCAAATCTTGAAGGAGAGGAGATGCTAATCACAGTCAATGGGATTCATCTCAAACTCTATTATTGAGGTGATATTTCAAAATTGTATCATAGTAGGATAGATTTTCCCTTTAAATAAGTGTTGATACACATGTTTCAATTTAATTTTTCCCCTTTCCTTAAGTGTCGATGCATAGGTTTTAGTTTAGTTGGTAGGTGGTTGCTGCTTTTCAATGTTTCTAACAGTTGTGTCAAGGTTTGATTTTCAATTTTATTTTCAAGCCTAAATGACTCCATGCCCAATGAATATGCAAGGCTATTGGTCTATTTTTTGTTTCAGCAAGCGAAAAACCCTTGAGGTTGCCAAGAATGTAGTCCATTTTTTGAAAAACTCGATATTATTTGAATGGTTCATTCAAATAATCATTATTTGGGTCTTAAGTCTAAAGGGGAAAAGGATAAAAGAGTATTTTAATATTTTATCCAAAGTCTTGTTTAAAAGTTTTTCTTTAAAAAAGAGTGAACTTAATTCCTTGAGTTCTATTACTTCCACACCAAGGTGAAAAGACATGCTTTAATTGCAAAATGAAATAAAAGTAAAAGGAAAGAAGGAGATTATTTCTATGCCTAAAGTGGATAAAAAGCATATTTTGCATAAAAAATAGAAAGAGAGATGGAGTTGGGCGTCAACATGGGAAAAAGCAATGAAATTGAAAGAGGCTTCACGTCAAGATGAAGGGAGCTCTAGGGTTTTCACTAGTTGAAGAACCATTTGAACAATAGTTCAAAGGTTTTTCATGGTGGCCAAACCTCCTTTCAAACACTTTTTTGAAGATTGGTGTGGGTTTTTCTATGGTGATTCTAGGTATGCAAAGAAATCTTGAGGTTATCTTCTAAGTTCTAAGCATTAAACACCTGTTAAGGGGTAGTTAGGCGTGAGATTCACCAATAATAGTCATGAAAAGCATTTCAAAGTGTGATCAAAATCTTGAGAATCATTATTTTACTGAGTCTTGTCATCCATGCTTTATTTTCTTCCTATTTCTCAAAGCACCATTGTAGTATTTTATCAGTTTACGCTAGGGTTTAGTACATGTTGTTGAGAATGCATATCCATGATGAGTAGCTACCTTTTGATTTCTTTTTTGTATGATCGAGTGGATAAGAAATTATGAGAGGGTTTTAAAAAATTTAACCCATGAGTTTAAAGTTCCCAAGCAATGAGTTTGCCAATGACTAAACCTTGAACCCCTAGATCATATTGACAAGAGGCAGCATGTTCATATTCAGATTTTATAGTAACATTATTAAGACATTATTGTAGTCTCAGAGGGAAGTCATCTAAAGGAGAGGTTGCTCATAATTACAAGTGGAGGTGATAGTAGAAAGGACATTTTTTCCCTTCCAAGTAATATGACAGTTTTAATGGACAATGACTATAAAGACAAGGTTTTCACCATACGGTTACCAATATGAGGGGCATGGGTATGAGGTACAGTGATATTCAAGTGACAATATCAAACGTAAAGGTAGTAGTCTTCATGGAAACAACAGTACAAACCTAAATCATAGTCATGAAGAGAAGTATCTAGTGATGAAGACAAGTGAACAATCTAAAGGGAAGTCCATGGAAAATTATCATGACCATACACATCTTCCCACCTATGAATGACCCCATACACCTATAGGTGATAGTGTGGATCAATCCTTATGTTTTCAAGACCAATTAGGCCCTAGACAATGTCTATGGTGTGAAAGTCTACTAGTGGTATTGGAAAGCAATGTGATAGTCACAACAATTAAGATTGTGGTCATATGAAACATAGGGATAGTCAAGTATAAGGTGGAAACCTCATGAAGTATGAAAAGGAGACCAAGGTATGCATGTGAAAGTCTCAAGTAAGATGATGTATTGGAAGGAAAGTATCCTGACATACAATCATACACAACCATGAAAATTAAACCCTGCACTGTACAAAGTATGTGAAAGACTTCCTTTTGAATGAAAATTCAGTGACAATCATGCAGTCTTAGTCCTTTGTCATTTTGTTACAAAGGCAATATTCTAAAAAATTATTTCAAAGGATAGTTTCATAAGGTTATAGAGGCAACATTATAAAGATTAGAGGAGTAGTTACTTCATTAAGTGCAGCCCATCATGTTCATAGATTGATACATGACTATGATACCTCATGACTTGTGTTAATGGAAGGCCTTGAACTTTTCTAAGGACTATACCAAGGAATCAAGTCAACTCTCATTGGGAATGATGTATGATGATCTGATTCCTAATGAATTCATTGCGATTTTTGGTGGAATTTACAAGAATGAGATTCAAAAGTGAAGATAGTGGAGATGGAAGACCAATGATGTAAGAGTTTCCTTTCATAGTGAGCAATAAGATTTAAGGGGTAGTGACTTAAATGCCTGAATACACAGTCAAATGAAGGGACAAAAGATTAATTCCATTAGGAAATATTGCAGTACCTTGAGGATTGCAACTGCAACAACAAGATTGGCAAATAATTATTGAAGATGACTAAATCATATGTTTATCATCAAGACCATCTGCAAATAATGCAATAAAAGTGCAACAAATTAATGTCCAAATGATGATATAAAATACAATCAATAAAGGATAGCAAATAGGTAATAAAAGTGTAGACATTTTTGTCATTAAAAAGTTAGAAATTTTAGTCATAAAGTGCAGAATTTTTTGTCATTAAAAAGTTAGTCATAAAGTGTAGAAATTTTAGTCTAAAGAAGAGCAGCTTCTATGAGACAAAAATACAAACCTAAGAATGAGAGAAAATTTTCCCTTGAAGACTTCAAAGGGACAACTCAGAGCAAGCAAGTGACCAATCTTAAGCTCATAAAGAATTATTATTAAGGATAGTCATGTTTAAGATAATCAAGGACTATGATAAAGCAAAAAGAATGACAAATCAACAATATGGAGGGTGAATTCAAGCTCTCACAGTCAGAGGAAAAACTCAACCATAGGTTGACAAGAACACAAATCATATGCAAGGTATCACATACAAAGAGATGTCAAAACCAGGACAACAACCTTGGCATCAAAAGTGTGACAATCAAGATATAATATATGGACTTCTTAATAAGGAAGGCAACCTTAATTAATATGCAATCTAATAAACTCATGCATAGAGGGTTTTGGAACATTGAATAGAGGAGAAAAAGGGACAAACCTTTGCCAAAGAAAAGACAATCACTACAAAAATGGGCAGTAGCTTTGTCTAAGATTACAATGACAAAGTCTTAAAGAGTAGAGGGAAATGTAAGTGAAATTAAGGGTTGAGGGTCTATCCAAAATGCATAATGCAGTAATCATAAATCTTTTCAAAAGTCAGTCATATGAGGATGTTATTTGAGAAAGTAGATTTCAGATAGAGGTGGAAGGAATACAAAGGCGATTTGATCATAAACCAAATAATTTCGTCAAAAGAATGGACAATTTGCAAGTAAAATGCCAAGGTATTGCAGTGCATGGACTGTGAGGTATATAATGGTGATTTAATACAGTGACCTTTTTTATTTGTAATTCCATCTAGTATGATAGTCCATGACCTCATAATGAAGAACTTGAGGAGGTTAGGACAGCAAGAAATTGAACATTGGCAAGGATTTTTTTTAGGGGAAGGGTTTACACTATATGAACAAAACAACAACATGAATGATTTTGTAGAAAAAGGATGACAATATTAACCATAAATTGGAAGTATTCACAACACAAGGGCATCAACTTCTTGATAAGAGCCAATAGAAAAGTATAAAGGATAGTTGGGAATTCATAGGCAATTTGACAAGGGGTAGTTTAGTGGCATGTTTGGATAGTCTTGAGTAATGCATGGCATTCTATGCTCAGGTGCAGAGCACATATAATAAATGATCTAATGCATAGAGATTTAAAGGTAGTGGTTCCAAATAATGGTAGACTTTACATGTTATCAATAGAAGGCAGCCAAACTTGATGACAACGACCTTAAGAAATGGACAGGGGCAGAGTTTCATAAGAATTTTTAGAAGGTCATATTCAAGAGTTTCAAATGTGTTATCAAAGAAAAGGACAGTCCAAGGATAATGACCTAGATAATGGGTTGAGTTAGTAATGAAAATTCAAGTTGAAGAAAACAAAAAATAAAAGAGGTTGCACTATATACCATTCATGAATCAAATCAATGGACATTGAATTATGCATACAATCATATAAGGCAGATTCAGGGGTTTCATCTTCATGCTTTTGCAAAGGACCTAGTCATCTTTCAATGAACCCTACATATCTATCATCATGCAATGTGTGTAATGAGTTCTCACAAGTTGAGAGGTATTCATGCTTAGTTATCATGCACTAAGAGGTAGTTTAGACCTACTTCAGAGGCCCATATGGATAAGGTTGGAGTTAAGTGAAGTTTGAGCCTAAAAATATGCTCTTTGGTGAAGTTTAGAGGCCTAAAAATGTGGATTTTTTGCCTTCTACGCCCATCAATTTGAAAACTCCATGCAAAGTACCTTGGGATAGTTTTTTTTTGTTTTTCAATCAATTTCTTACCAAACTTGGAGGGTAGTTCAAGTTTAGTTCAAAGGTAGTTCACTTCCAGTTCTGCATCCATGCACGTTCAACGTCTTCCACAAGGTGCAACCTCTTTTAGTTAAAGAGCTTTCTATAAAGAAAAGATTCAATTATTTTTTAGGAAATTCTTTCTTTCCTCTTTTGCCTTAAGCAAAGAGAAGCATTGTAACTCAGATTTATCAAGTATTTTTCAGATTTTAGAAATATTTTTATTTTGTAACAATGAAGTTTCCTTTCAAATAAATAAAGATAAATAGTTGTTTCTCAGAGATCTTTGGTTTTCAAGCATGTAAAATGAATGATATGATGTATTTATTATGTTTTCTTTATAAACCTTTAACTATATCTCATTTATGCATTGTGGAAGCAAAAAAAATCATGATAATGTAGGTTATGAGTTGTGTTAGAAAGTTTGACTAGTTGAGGTTGTGAAACTTATTTTCCTTTATTCAAAGACTAAACACATACCTTCTCATAAATCATTTATGCATTTCATGATTATTTTTGAGTTATGAGAAAACAAACCTCTTTGTTTAAATTTTATTGTGAGTTTAGAGTAGCTAATAAAGTTTAAAAATTGGTGCATCACCTCCTAGTAGCAATAGAGTTTCATTTCCAAAGTAATCTCTTCCCCTTTTCCAAATCAATTTTAGTAGTTTGTAGGAGGTTTTCAAAGGGAAATAGCCCATAATCTGGAGGTTCGTCCTTATCATAGGCAACCCACAGGTCTAAGGATGTCCCCATGTTACAGAGGATTGTAAAGATTCAAAGCTTAGCATTTGGGGTGCAATCCTTCGTCACAATAGGAGTATTAAAGAAAGAAATGGAGGATTTATCCTCATTAATCAGTTGACCAGGAGTGGCAAGGTAGATGTCTAGAGCATTGCACCTATTATTAGCCTCACAAGCCTTATCCATACCCATCAAAGTAGTATCGTAGGTGAGACAAAGGGGGTTAGCCATTGCCCCAAACCCAATCTTGAATCAAACCTTGATCAACATATGGCTCTTAATAAGCCTTTCCAGACCTTCAGTTAGAAGAATAAAAAGATAAGGAGAAAGAGGATCCCCTTGATGAAGACCCATAAAAGCTCCAAATAAAAAAGACAATTCCCCATTAACCAAAATTGAGAAAGAAATGGTTGAAACACAACTCATGAACCACACAACCCACTCTTCAACAAAACCAAAAGCAATAAGCACTTTTTGTAGGTAGGACCAATTAATTATATCATAAGCCTTTGCCATATCAAGTTTGATGAACATAGCCTTTTATTTCGAGGTTACCATAAAATGAATAGTTTCAGTAGCAATAACAACCCCATCCAAGATTTGTCTATCTGCCACAAAGCTACCCTATTCCTTCGAGACAAGCTTACTTATCCACCGATTTAGTCTCTCAACAATCAATATAGACAAAATCTTATAGACAACATTACATAGAGTAATGGGTCAAAAAATAATTAACCTGTTAGCCCCCTCACACTTGGGAATGAGTGTAAGGAACATGGAATTCATAGCGCTCAACATCTGCTTATTCCTTAGAGATTCGTGCACCACCTCTAACAAATCTAAACTTATAATGTCCCAAAATTCCTAGAAAAATCGATCAGAAATCCATTAGGACTAGTGGCTTTACCTTTCTTCATCTGAAAAATAATGGCCTCTAAATCCTTCAGGGAAATGTAGCATAGGGTATGCTCATTCATTTCCCTAGACACCAAAGAGCGAATACAAGAAAAAATATGATTTTCCACCACTTGCACATCCAAAGAATCCTCCCTAAATAGGGAGCAAAAGAAAAGAGGAGCCTCTCTAGAAATTTCCTCCAAAGTGGACACATGCTCACCCACGACATTCACAAGAAAAGGGATAGAGTTACCATATCTTCTGGATTTCATTGAATTGAAGAAAAATGTGGCATTTCTATCCCCTCCTGCAATGAGTCCACCTACACCTTTTGTTTCCAATATATCTCCTCCCACAACTCACACTCCTCCAAATCTTTTAGAGCCCTACCCTCCTTAGTAAGAGACTCCTCAGAAATGCCAAACTCTTTGATCTCCTGAGTAATAGCATCTAAATGTTCCTAAGAAACACTCTTAGCTTGAAAGATGTTACCAAAATACTGCCTATTCCACCTTTTGAGTTGGTATTTTACATATTGTAGTTTCTTGACAAAAGGATGCATTGTGGTGAAAGGAGGTCCACCATGTTACCACAATTCAGCCATGAAACCCCACAGAGAGGGATCTTGTGGCCACATGAGTTGAAAATTGAAAGAGGGGGATCGAGCCACCCGAGCCCCAGAGACAAAAAGCTTGATTGGCTAGTAATCAGAACCCCTCCAATCTAGAATCTTAGATGAAGTAGACCAAGATCCACCAATTCAAAAGCAAGAGACCAGGAACCTATCAAGCCACTCAACAATACAATCCTCCCCTAATATTCTATTATTCCATGTAAATTGACCATTATTAGACTTGATATCCACAAGGTTTAAGGGTGAGATATTATCTCGAAGAAGAAAAGCAGAAGTTCCAGCCTCAAAACACCTCCCCTCTTTTCTCTCAAATCAAAAATAGCATTAAATTCACCAACTATAATCTATGGACAAAGAAGAGCAGTACTATGAATGAACCGATTATGGGACCAAAGGCATCGCTTACCAGACAAATCATAAGGAGCATAAATATTGGAGAGAAGAACAATTTCTCCAGTTTTTAAGCTTGAGGCAACAACCAAAATAGAAAACTTACAAGACATCCACCAAAGAGGGCAAAACTTCAGAGGGTTCCAAAAATAAGCCAGACCCCCAAAATTACCTTGGGCACCAATGCACTGGCATTGACCTCACCCCCAAAGTTTAGGCACCACACCACACATATTCTCAATCGAAAGCTTAGTTTCCTGAATGGAGAGCACATAAGGAGAATGCTTACAAACCAAATCCTGAACAAAAAAATTTCAAGGGCCATTGCCCCTTACATTCCATGAGAGGATGATCATTTTTGGGAATTGGAAAATGGGAGTTAAGATTTTTAACAGAACCTGACTCCACCAAAGATTCCCCCATCATCTTGATTTTCTCCACATCCTTCTTTCTTCTAGCTTTGGAGGGTTTCCCTGGAACCCCTTTCTTGGGATTTTTCTGATGAAGTGCTAAAGGAGGGGAAACCCTATTTCCTTTATCTACACTAGTCCCCATTTGCTCCATAGGAGGAAAATGCACAACCTCAACCATATCCAAAGCACTAGGAGCCAAAGGAACCCCTGAGTCTAAATGGTTTTGATCTATATCCATTTGAGCAAGAGATAACCCACCTTCTAGAATGCAATGTAAAACATCAAGAGAAGGGCCCTCCTAAACCACCCCTAAAGCACTCGAATCCAAGGCCAACAAACCAAGGTTCACCCCCTACTAGCTAAGATCATTTAACACATCAAAATGATTGAAAGTTTCCTCTTCTTGTCTCTCCTTGAAGGTTCTTTTCATTCCACGGTTTCTATTGCAGGTCTTAGCAAGAATAAAACCCTTAGTATCAGTCCCCACACCTGACATAGGAGCCTTACCTTTGTCCTCCTTAACAGGCTTATGAGAAGGCAGAGAAGGTTGAGACTTAGATGAATGGAACTTCATACATATTCTCTGCAGATGACCATACTCATGGCACAAATGATAACAAAAAGGAAGAGTCTCATAGTCAAGTTGTTGTACCCAAGAAAATGAGCTGACTCAAATTTCCAAAGAATCAGGAAGAGATTTGCTCAAATATGTTTCCACACAAATGTGAGAAAATGTCATAACCCTTTGATCTAGTGTTTTCTGAGAAGGCCCCATCGATTTTCCCAGCAACAATGTAACCATGTGCAAGATATCATTTCTCCAATATTCTATCAAGAACCAGTGAAGGCGGACCCAAATCAGAACCCGATTCAAGAGCTCCTATGAAGGATTAAAGTCAATGTGTCACAACTTTAGAAACAACCCAATCTGATTGTGAAAATATGAACCTCCTTCAAAAACCCAATGGCAATCAACCATGCAATTAAAAAATACCATAAAAAAATTGTTAGCCAACAACATCACCTGTATTTCACCCTTGTGGTTCCAAGTCCTTCTGACCCATGCATCCAAAAATGAAAGCGAGACCCGCATTCCCATGAATTTATAGATTAAAGCATGATTTGAGAAGTATTTGACATCCTCGACAATAGATTATAGTTGAATCACCATAATAGGCCTATCCGGGCACCTCTCCAAACACCCATTAATTTTTGGGATGCGAGGACCCCGAAACAGAGTCATCCCATCAAACCCCACATCATTAAACAAAGACTTATTCACAGCACTATGCTTGGATGAAGACAAAGAAAATGAATGCTAAGAAGCATGGTAGTCAATGTTTTTCTTGAAACCAGAAGCCTCACTCGAAGCCATCAATAATAATAACAAAGACAATGAGACACCTTATGCCTCCCCAGAACAACACACAGAAGCACACTGCTCCTAGTGATACTTGCACAAAAAGCATGAAGCAACCAACAAACCCCCCACCCCCTAAAAGCAAACAAACCCCACCCCTTGCACAACAAACACCCCACACACTGATTGCAGCCCAGATACCAGCATGCATGCAAGGAAAGCTAGCATGCAAACCACACCAAAGATGTCACGAGCTTGCTAATCACCTGTGTGTGACTCTCGTTCATAGAGGATTAGAAGAAATTAAAATTTATTAATTAAATAATTAATTTAATTATACGAGATAGAGGAAAAATTAGATTTAATTAAATAATAAAAACTATTTAATCATGGAGGAAGGAAGAAAATTGATTTTAATTAACTAATTGGAAACTATTTGACTAAAAGAAAAATTAGTAAGAAATAGTGAAAATTGATGAATTAACCAAATAATGTCAAGTATTCAATTAATAGAGAGAAAAGATGAATTTAATCAAATAATTGGAAGTTATTCAATTAAATAGACGAATTAAGTGAAAATGAGGAAAATGATGCTAATAGGCGAAATTGGGATGTGTGATACGTTCAAGACATTTTTAGGTGTCTATAAATATAATAAAATATATCTCGTAATATCTATATATATTACGAGATATATTTTATTAAAGATAGACTTTAATTTCTAAATTAATAATAATTTAATTGAATCATAATGTACTATATTATCGTAGATATATCTATTTATTAATTATAAACTAAACCAATAGTAATTTTTTAATTCACTCATTTTAATTAGAATAATTATGCTTACTTTAAATCTAATATATTTATTTAATTAATATTATAATAATTAATTATTTTTAAAATTAATAATAATTAATTATTATTATTATATTATTTAAATGATATATTATTAGTTAATATATATTATATTCTTATATATTCATTAATATTATTAATTTAATAATTATTATATATTATTATATTAATGTATAATAATTTATTATTATTATTATTTTATTGGTAAGGAGGGATTATTTAGATTGGTCCCACGCCAATGGAGGTCACAATTATTATATATTATTATATTAATGTATAATAATTTTTTAATTTTTTTTCGATCGGTAATAGAGTAATTTTATTTATAAGAGATAAACGGTTTACAATTAAAGAGACTAGCCAAACCCAACAACCAGGCTATAGAACAAAAAATAGTAGAACAACCCCAACCACCCAAAACCCATACAAAAGATATACCAATTAAAGATCCCCAGGGTTCAAACCCAAGCTACCAAGCCCAGGGCCGAAGCCACAGAGCAAACATGGGCGAAACAAAGCACCCCATCCATCAATCCTTCCAACACCCAACCGGGCCAAACCAAGACCACCCGCCCAGGCAAAAAAGGAGTAGCCATCAACACACAAGAGACCAACCCACACCCAAAACCAGAGATGAGCACAATCCCCGAATACAACCGCACACGAGTCATCCACACGTAGACCAAAAAAACCAAAAAATGCCACCACCATCCCAGCCACACTAACACCTAGCCGACGCCCAACGGACCCCACCCCTTTGTTGTGAGTGCTTCTTCTTCAAGACTGAAACCGGGACACCACCCACTGCGTGACCCAGAGCAACATCATGTCTTCACAGGACAAGCTTCAGATTCTCCCAAGTAATAAGCATTTCCAACCTGTAAGCATCTTTGTTGAGCCTCCTCTGCCACCTCACAAATGGAACGACCCCAAGCTCCTCCACATCCTCCATATCTTCAAACCCTTCAGAAATGTCATACCCCACACCCGGGACAACCCACTCCAGAAAGGATTCCATCCCCAATAGCAATTCCTTGTCAAAGAGTTGCACCATAACCCACCTAACTGTCTTCACATCCTCATTTAACTCCAGACCCCACGAGAAAATCATCAAGGCGATGTCAATTTTGATTCTCCCTCTGTGTGTCACCTCCATGAAAATCTTTCCCGCCTCCAAAACAGCCTCCACCACGTCCTCAAACAACCTCTTCAAAACAAACTTGAGGCAAAACCTAGATACTAGGCCGAAAAAATCCTTCTACTGCAGCGTAGTTTTGAGCGAATACATTGCCTCCATCATGACCTACAACAATTCCCAAACACCAGCCACCCTACAAAATTAAAAGAAGGGATAACAACCCAAGCAAGTTGGAAATCCATAAATAGACCAACCCAACGTGCTAAGTACCACCACCTGAGTCGCGCCTGTTAAACAAATGAATGTAGATCTACCTCCACTGTCAACCACCAATAAGCCACCCCAAGAAGCTTAACCGAAAATACATTTCCCCTCACTCGAGGCCAACCAACACATCCTAGAAATTTGGGCATCTGAATTCATACCCAAAAATCTGTCAGGAGGATGATAGCCTGCCAACAATCGTTAATTCATGATTCGCAAGGAATCATGAAAGGAACACCTCTCCACCATATTAACACACCTTCAGAAAATCCACCTCACTCCACGAATACAGAGGGTCAACCCATACACCTCAACTTGACCCCTCTGACATCACACCTCTCAGATCTTCAAAATGCGAGTCACCTTCGGTGGCAAAGGTGACAGCCCAAGTGGACAGTCTGTTAGCTTCATAATTACCCGCTCTCTGAATATGGCTTAACTTGAAATCATCAAAAACTTCAAACTCCTTAAAATTACCCTAACCAAGTTCTGCAAGTGTCACGCCTTTCCACCCCCATTAGCAATACCCTAGATGATAACCATAGAGTCACCCTCAAGGTGCACTTTGCACACCCCCAAAGACCGAGCTAACCCTACACCAATGAAGGCTGCCATAGCTTCAGCCGTATTATTAGTCCTAGGAGCAAGCCTCTTAGCCCCAAAAGCCAGTAAATTGCCATGCCAATCTCTAATTAAGGCACTTGCTCCTAAGGGACCGAGGTTGCCTTTAGAGGCCCCATCAAAATTCACCTTATGCCATCCCACACTCAGTCGTTCCCACAAGACATCCACACTGGCAGGTTTCTCCCCCACAACCTCACTAACATGATCAGGTCTAATCTTTATTCCTAGCCATTCTCTTTGCACACCTTGATCCCCCACAGTGAACGGAATCCTCGACCCCCAAGCCTGTGACACTGCATTACCTACAACCTCTTCAATAGTACAATCAATTCTACTCAACAACCTCTTTAAACCTTCCTTTTTATCCAGAAAGATTCTCCTATTTCTTTCTTTCCAAATCTCCCACACCACAATAGATGGGCTACACAACCAAATACTTGACAAAACTGATTTTCTATGCACGGAAGGCCAGCCTTCAAACACTGCTTTTAGAGTCCTCTGGAGAGGACCAAAGTGATCCCAACATTCAGAAGCAACATCACATTGACAAAGTAAATGGTCCACTAATTCTTCAGCTTTTTCACACATCACACACTTCGTAGGTTCAACAAAAACAAGTCATTTCCTTCTCTCCCCAAACAGAATCCTTCCATTCACCGCAAGCCAAGCAAAGGTGCCCACCTTCTGAAGACAAACCCTACTCCAGCAAAGATTCTTCACCCAAAAGATATCACCCTCATGTTGATCCAGAAGCTAATAACCAACTTTAACCGAATAATTGCCATTTTAGAGCCACACCAAGCCACTTTGTCATCAACATCTGACAAAAAAACCTTTCTTTCCCTGAAGATGTTCATCATACAAGTCATTTGTTGTATAGATAAACCTTCACCCTCGACCTTCTTCCACACCCACTCCCTACCGAAGGCACCCGACTTCAACTCCACATAATCCCGGACTTTAGCACCCCATTTTTGAATCATTATGTTTCTAATCTCCTGTAAGCCAATCTTGTCCTTCAACACAGGATGCCCATCCCAAGAGTCATCCCAAAAATTTGCTTTCCTCCCGTCCCCGAGCTGCCAAGAAATATGATTTGAAATTACGAGCCTACATGAAATAATCAAATTCCATATAGTCGACCCCTTAGGTGGGTTCCGGATGGTGAAGATCCTGTGATTCTCATTAGAATCCAAATATTTGGCCTTGAGAATTTTCACCCAGAGCAGATACAGTCGCGCATACAAATTCCACACCAATTTGGTTCCCAGAGCTTCATTCATCACTTGCCACTATCTCAAACCAGCACCACCTTTTTCTTTTGGATGACAAAACTTTTCCCAAGCTAAGAGGGGAATCTTGTCCTGTTCACTAGCACCATTCCAAAAAAAATTCTCATTCACTGTCCCACAACATTTACCACTTTCTTGGAAATTTTCAGACACATCATGGAATCCACTGAGATTGCTGAAACCACCGTTTTCAGCATTAAAAGCCTTCCAGCAGCAGTGAGCCACTTACTCTTCCAACCATCCAATTTTTTCAAATAGGCATCCACTAAATCACACCAGATTTGTGGCTTACTAGCTCCCCCAAACAAGGGGGTACCCATAAACTTACTGGGGAGAGTGTCTAGCTTCATGCCAAGCTTTCGACAAACATCTAACTACTTAGGAACAAGAGTATTAAAGAAAAAAACTTTCGATTTGCTCCAATTGATATGCTGCCCAGACGCTTTGCCATAATCATCCAGGGTATCCCTCATCACTCTAGCTTCGTGGAGGGAAGCCTCTCCCATCAAGAAGGTGTCATCAGTAAATTGCAAGTGTGAAAGAGGATCAATGCCCTTAGCAATTTTGATCCCCTTCTAGAGCCCAAAACTATATTTCTTCGAAATAAACCTTCCTAAAACCTCAGCCAGGATAATAAAAAGAAAGGGAGAAATAGGATCCCCTTGCCTTATCCCTTTGTTGGAACCGAAAAACCCCTGAGGGCTCCCATTAACAAGAAAAGAAAAATGAGGCGAACAAATGAAGCTCCTAATCCAGGCCACCCACCTTGAAGAGAAACCAAATTTTTCAAGGACCTTCAATAACAAATCACAATTAACTTCATCATAAGCACATTTTATGTCCAACTTAACCAACATTCTTTCAAAGTTCGCCAACCGAACAAATTGAATAGTTTCATGGGACACAATAATACCCTCAAAGATTGATCTGTTAGCGGAAAAGCCACTCTGCTCCACCGAAATAACTGAATCCAAAACCTTTTTTAGACGGTTAGCAGCAACCTTTGTGATAATTTTATAAATTGTGTTGCATAGAGAAATCGGTCTAAAATCTTCAAAGGTTTCAATCAAGTGCCTTTTAGGGATCAGGGCAATGAAAGTGTTATTGAAATCTTTGAGCACAAACCCATCTCTTCTTGATTCCTCCACCACTTCCCAAATATTCGTTGCAAAAATGTCCCACAAATTTTGGAAAAATTTTGCAGAAAACCCATCAGGGCCTGGGGCCTTATCACCCCCCAAACCAAAAATAGCCAGCCTTCTTCACTTCACTCATTGAGACTTCCCCCATCACCATGTCATTCTAAGCATCAGACACACAAGTTGGAATCACATCCAGGACACTGGGATTCTCTAGAAACCCACCTTGGTCAGCAAAAAAAGCCTTTCGAAAGAAATGAACCGTGGCCTTGTTAACCTCATCAACCGAATTCCTAACCATTCCAGAAGCATCCTTAATTGAAAATATCTTATTACGGGATCTTTGCAACTTCACTGAGTTGTGAAAAAACTTTGTGTTACGGTCCCCATCTTTACGCCAAGTCTCTCTAGATTTTGTCACCAAAAAACCTCCTCCCTAGCCAGGGCTTCAGCATAATCTTTGTTCAAGCTTTTCTCCAAGGCAAAATCCTCCTCATCCATTCTAAGTTTGATAACTTTGGAGTGTAGAGTATTCAGTTTCTCTGCCAACCTAACTTTTTCAGTGAAAATATTTCTAAAGGACTCCCTGTTCCACCGTTTGAGTTGCTCCTTAAGAAATTGTAGCTTTTTGAAAAAAATGAAAGCTTTGTTGCCATCACAAGCCGGAGCTTGCTGCCATCAACTCACCACCAAATCTTTGAAGCCAGAATCCCGAAACCACATTGCTTCAAACTTGAAAGGGCATCGATCCGGAGTAACATCATCTTGGATTCTCAAGTAGATAGGGTAATGGTCCGAGCCCGAAATCGGCACAATTTCAACCTCACAAGTTCAATTTTGAGAAGCCCAATTCCCAGCCAGAAATAAACGATCCAACTTCTTAGCAATATTAAGGAATCCACTCCTTTGGTTGGTCCAAGTGAAATCCCCACTTCTAAAAGGAAGTTCAAACAAACCATTCCTAACAACAAAATCACTAAAGTTTTGTTGTTTTTGACTAGCCTAGCACACACCTCCCCTTTTATCAAATGGCCTTAGGACCGCATTGAAATCACCACCCAAAACAAACAACCTTTCTTCCCCTATAGCTAAGATTGTAGAGATGTCACGCCAAAGAGCCATCTTCAAATTATTATTAATAGGCCCATACATGTTTATAACTGAGAAAACAGTCTTGAGCTGCTTGGATTCAACACTCAGCCACTGCTAATACCTATCTTATTGGGTGAGTAGAACCTCGACAACAGATTCATTCCATAGTACCCCCAATCCCCCTAAAGCACCCATAGCTCTAGAAAGAAAACAATTCCATTTGCTAAATCGTCTTTTAAACCAATCAAAATCCTGCTCCTTTATTTTTGTTTCCTGAAAAAGAACCAAATCTGGTTTCACTTGATCAAAACATCTTTTGATCAAATGCACCTTGTCAGGGGCATTGCAGCCCCTGACATTCCATGATAGGATTTTCATGGTTGTCAGGAAAAGGCTATGCCTTTTCCCAATCTCAATTTTCTCTGTCTGGAAACATTGCCAGCCAGCTCCAATCTCATTCGATTAGTTTTTGGTCCCCGCCTCTTCTTTTCCCCAATCTTCACATTTGGATTGACCGCATCCGACTGTTTGATCATCCTCTTTTCCACTATACCAATACCCTCATTCATACCTAACAAGTCCTTTGATTCCTCCTCCTCATCTGAGATTAAGTCTGACTCAAAATCTTCCATAGCTCCTCCACTGTCCCTCGCTTCTTCAAACTGACTTTCAAGATTTTGAATGGGAGATATTTGAATATCCTTAAAAAGGCCCACCTCTTCATTAACCTCAGGAATTCCTAGTTGGGGGCTAACATTAAGCGGACCAGCACACACATTATAACCAACATTGTTCACACTGTCATCAGGTTTCTCACTTTGATTACAGCTGACAACAACCACCTTGTTAAGCTTTGGGGGGGAAGACAGGTCTTCACTACTTTTCACTTCAATTCTTTCAACTAATTCCTCAATTTGTATAGTAGGAGTTGAGATTGGGATCGATTCAAAAGGAAATTTCCTTTCCCTGAAAAGCTCTTTCAGCCCCTCATCCAAAGCCATAACCCCCAAGTTATCAGAAGGAGATAGCTCCAAAGTCTTCGCATCCAAAACTGAATTATTTTTAATGCCTGAATTAACAAAAACAATAGGTCTCTGAATCTCCTCCACTATTGCCTCACCTCTTGGCTTCCCCGTCGATCCACTGACAAGATGTTCATCCAAGCAGTCCCAAATCAATTGATTCCACTGGGATTTGCCATCCACTAGTTCTAAAATCCTAATAACCTCCTTTCCCAGGAGAGTTTGAGAGGTTTTTTCCCCTTTTCCAAGATAAGGGCCTTCCCCTGCCCCATGACAATATCCAGGATACCCTGTGCAAGGGTGAGAAAACTCATCAACCGTCACCGCTTGGCACCATTCACCTTCTCTAGATTTCAGTTCTAGAATTTCCGATAAAGGGGGGAAAGCTTGCCGCATAATACAAATCCTTGGATACATGCTAAAATCCGATTTATCAACCACTTCCTCAGCCTTCAGAAAAACACCTAGTTTATTACCAATTTGTTTCAGAGTGTCAAGACCCCAATACTCTTGAGGTAGGTTTTTGAGTTTCACCTAGATTGGCATTTCCCCCATGACAACCAAATTGGGATTGAAATTTGGTATCTAGTCCATAATAAAAAAAACCCCAACCCTCCATAATGAAGGGGCCATTGTTTAGGATCCATTCCTTATCCCTCGCAGATTGGCACATAACCAAATAAAAACCATTCTCAAGCATTTTTAGACCGTAGGTTTTCCCCCAGTGAGTATCACACCAAGCCCTAATTTTTGAGAAAGTCGTCCATTTCCCTCCCCATTTCATAAAAAAGGAATTTGCTTTCAGAAAGCTAACATTGTCGTTCCATTCCCTATCACCTACTAATAATGACAATATTGAGGGAAGCTTAGGAGTTACCTTGCTTGAGCTTGACAGGCTCGCCTAATTTTTGGGTCTCCAAAACTTAGCCTGAATCTGGGGGATGTTCACCTTTTCGGATAGAGTCATCGAATGAAACCTTTCCCCATTTCACACTTCCTTCCCAATATTCCCATTCTCCATCTGGATGCACAACTCTCTCACTTCGAATGCCTGGAGCCTTCCATGCCCCATTGGGACCATGCCTTCGATGCTGCAACCCAAACCTACCTCTTTGGTTGTTGAAAGGCCATCGGTACATGGCCTCTCCACCATACTGAAAACCCTAGTGCCACCTGAAACCCCAAGGGTTCCTAGGGTCCTGTCGCTGCTCCTTTTGCTGCTCAGCCATAATAATAATAATATTATTATTATTTATTGGTAAGGAGGGATTATTTAGATTGGCCCAACCAATGGAGGTCACAAGAGGGACCTCCTCTCACATTCAAATTAGAACCACTTATTCAACTAAGAAGTCACAATGGAAGTTCAAGAGCCACCACTTCTTTTAAAGAATCGATCATGGATCTCCATCTTAAGAACCATATAACTTTTCCATTTAAGTACAACCCCATTATTATATTAATAATATTATCTCAACATTATTTATATAAATTATTTGATAAAATAGATAAAGTTTGTAATGCCCCACCACAAGACCCTAGAGGAAAACACACTAACTATTGCAAAGATGGTTGTTGTTGCACCAAAAGATAGACCTGTTAATGTCTGATACAATCGATGGATTTATAAAAGATCCAAGATCCATAGGAGGCGGTTAAACCATGTCACAAAGCTTGAGCATCGTGTTGGCCCATGCCAAGGAGACCAAGGGTGACACCTTGCAACAATCCCCCTAGCGCAAGTGAGGGGTTCGAACCTGTGACCTCAACTCTGATACCAATTGTTGCAAAGATGACTATCTTTGCACCAAAAGATCAACTTGTTAATGCTCAATACAATTGTTGGATTTATACAAGATCCAAGATCCATAGGAGGCGGTTAAACCATGTCACGAAGCCTAAGCACCACATTGGCCCGCACCGAGGAGAAAAAGAGCGACACCTTGCAACACTAACAACACATAAAAATGGTACAATTTTTTTTTGAAGTGCAAACATATTAAAGATTACAAATGAAATAATAACTTAGATTCCAAACTAAGTCCTCTAAGGTCTGTGACTACATTACTAGAATCCCATAAACCAAACTAATAAGAATTATGATTCATTACATTAAACCATTAGAACTAACAATATGAATCATCCATATCATGTCACTTATAATGCATTATAATTGCCATCTAGTTAACTAACATATGCAATAATCATCATCATATTATCCATTACAAAAGACAGTCTAACATTGAACTACAAGAGAATATAACAAGAATGGTAAACATATCTAAATATACATAAAGTTAAAGAGTGTCATCTAAATCAGAACAAGACTACCATCCGCCATCTCGAACTGCATTCAGGTATCTTGACGCACTAAGAAGTTCCTCCAGATAAGATGTCCTAAGAAGTGACTTCTCAAGATACCTAAACCCTGAACTCGTTTACTATGAGTGTTGCTCAGTAGGCGTTTGTGGGTGTGAAGATTGAGGAGGAGGATCATTGCATGCTCATGTTATTTTCGTTACTTGACACTTGGGATCATCTTGTAATAGCTATTGGAAGTACAACCACTACTTTCAAGATGGAAGACGTTGTTGCCTCATTATTGTCTGAAGAGATGCGGAGGAAGTCTTCAGAGATGGCCAAAGAGGCCCTTGCTATTCGAGGTAGATCGAAGGAGAAAGACAAGAAGAAGGACAAGAAGTCCAAATCTAAATCTATAGGGAGATCGAAATCCCCTGGTAAAAATTCCAAGGTGAAATGTTGGAACTATGGTCAGCCTGGTCATATCCGAAAGGACTGTAAGGAGAAGAAGAAGAAGAAGAGTAATGCTTTAGATAATGACTCTTCTCAAAGTGATGTAGATGCCTTCATTGCAGCTTTGGCTACTCAGGCATTAGATGATGTCTGGCTGGTTGACTCGAGTGCATCCTTTTACATGGCATCTTAGAGAGAATGGTTCACTAAGTATGAGAAGTATGATGGTGGAAAGGTGTACTTGGTGAGTGATTCAACATTGGAGATTGTTGGCTATGGAAGAGTCAAAATATAGTTCTCTGATAGTAGAATCAAAGGAATTGGTGGTGTACTGCACATACCAGGTTTGGCTCATAACTTACTTTCTGTCAGTAAGCTGAATGATGTTGGTGTGGAAGTTTATTTCTCAAGTAAAGGATGTAAGATGGCTATAGGTGCAATGGTGCTGGCTAAGGGTGTACGTACTGGCACTCTGTACAAGATGGATGCATGTCTTGTTCAATGCAACAACGCCTCTGTAAGTCAAGCAAAGTTGTTCCTATAGAGGAAGATGAAGATACTTCTCCGGTTGCAAATGCTTTGGAGGTGAAACTCCCAGCAGAGAAGACCATGTTGCGGCATCATAGACTCGGTCACATAGGTGAGAAAGGTTTAAAAACCTTGAAAAATAAAAATCTTGCTGAAGGGCTTGATGATTGTAACCTTGATTTCAATTTTTGCGAACACTATATTTATGGAAAGCAACGTCATGTTTCTTTTTATTCAAGTCCTCATAAATCTTCTGGTGTACTGAATTATGTCCATTCTGATGTGTTTGGTCCAGTTAATGTTCCTTCATTATCAAAGTCTAGATATTATGTTTCCTTTACTGATGACTATTCGAGAAGGGCATCTATATACTTTCTTAAAAGTAAATCAGAAGTGTTCAGTCAGTTTAAAGAATTTAAAACTTTGATAGAGAATCAGACTAGAAAGAAAATCAAATGCTTGAGGATGGATTGTGGCGGTGAGTTTTGTTCTGTAGAATTCAAAAGGTACTACATAGACCATGGGATTAAAAGGCATAAAACTACACCTTATACTCCACAGCAGAATGGAGTTGCTGAAAGGTTGAACAAAACGTTAATGGAAAGAGCGAGAAGTATGTTGAGTAGTGTTGGTCTGGAGTAGAAGTTTTGGGTTGAGGTTGTGGCTACGACATGTTACCTGGTAAATCATTCACCTTGTTCTGCTCTAGTTGACAAGACACCTTTGGAAGCATGGTCTGGTAAGAAGCCCTCTCTAAGACATATTCGTGTCTTTGGCTGTGAGGCATATGTATATGTGCCCAATGAGAAAAGATCAAAGTTGGAGAACAAGGTTGTTAAATGTATCTTAATTGGCTATGGCATTGGTGTGAAGGGATACAAGTTTTGGAATCCTGATACTGAGAAGGTCTTGTATAGCAGAAGTGTAATATTTTGTGAGCTGAAACCTTCAGTAGCTAATCCACAGCTAGAGATAGATAAAAAAGAGAAGAAGAATGATGTAGTTCAAATTCCTCAAACTCTAGAAAAAGAGGAACTACATGGTGTACCTGAAATTGAGGAGAGTTCAAGCAACTCTGAGAGTTCTGAAGATGATGAACCACAACCTTAGTTAGTAAGAAGGTCTACACGTGAAAAATGATAACCTGATAGGTATGGTTTCTCTATGTTAGATTTGAACTGTGCCTATGCTTTGATTACTCACACCAATGAGCCTAGGAATGTAAAAGAAGCTATTAGCATGTTTGATTGAAGATGGAAGAAGGTGCATCTATTGCAGACCATCTGAACTTGTTTAATATGAGTGTTTCTCAGTTGGCATCTGTGGGTGTGAAGATTAAGGAGGAGGATCATTGCATGCTCCTGTTACGTTCGTTACCTGACACTTGGGATCATCTTGCCAAGTCTTTTCAGAGGTCCAAGCCAGAAGTTGAGGCACTTGTTCCCAATAAATAGCTCTTGGAAGCTTCTTGGGTTGAATGCCCTCAAAAAGCCAAAAATATAGCATGCATATCCATACACAAAAGGCTCCAAAGTGATGGAGAGGTCAAGTTTGACCAAGTCCAACATAAAAGCATGCAAAACCAATCCCTAAATGCCCTCCAAGTGCTTTTAAAAGGTCAAAACAAACTTCTATATCTTTGGAATGTGTTGGAAAACTTTTTGTCAACTTCCCTATATGCTCTCCCAATGTCTGCAGAGTGCCTCTAACTTCTCCTATATGCTCTCAAAAAGCATCAAGGCTTAACAAAATCATCCAAGGCATTTACATAGTATGTCACGTTACTTTTGCATTTTTTGAAATAGCAATCTTTTGATTAAGTAATTTATAAGACATTACTTAATCAAATGCTTTACACTCTAAAATCAATGCAAAAATAAAGGAAAAAGATAAGTCTTAAAAGACTTATACACATAAACAAAAGAAGATATCATAAATCACCCTCAAAACGCCGATGTAATTGTTTTGCAAACATTTTTAAAAAAAACAAAGGTAAAAATACCTTTGTTGTCGGCTAAGTTTAGGGTTTCAAAACCCTAAATAAAAGTGATGAGAAAAATCTAGAAGGCATTCATTTGTGACTTTCGAGCCTTCAAGAAACTTGGAGGCACTGCCATGGTCTTTGGTTGAGTTCTTTAAAGCTTTTACAGAGGATTGATGGTGGATTTCTGATATTACAGAGGCATTTCTCCACCCATTTCTTATGCAACAAATTGTATGGTGAGCTTCATTTTCTTATTTCTTTGTACATTCACTTAAAAATGCATCAATCTATGTATATTTGTGTATTCTAGGCTTTCACTATCACTATGGATTCTGGATTTGCACTTCATTGCCGTGACCTTGAGCTTTTTCATGTTCACTTTAAAATACATGGGTATCCTTGATTTATTTTCGATGCCATGGAATAGCAGTTGGCATTGTCATAATCACCTTTGTTGTAATATTATTCATGCAAGATTATGCTATGAATGAAATTTCATGAGATAGTGATCAGTTAAAACAAGAGCTATCTCAACCAACTATTACACAAGCAAATGCGGCTTTCTGAAGAGAAAAGGTTTGCAAAAAAAATGGTTCGATGTCATTGCACAGTGCGGGTATAATTTAAAGACTCTATGCATTTTCTCCATTTATTCAGGAATACTTATCCTCATGCTCAGCCTATGGGTTTCATTCTTTTGCACACAAAAAACCCTTTGTTCTAGCTTTGAAATCTCCATTGCAAGTTTGTGCGAGGGTTTGATACACAATGGCTGAGGTTTTTTTTTAAATCTAGGTTTGGAAGTAATTTTATGGTTGCGACCATAAGGATTTTTCTTGAAGAAAGTAATTTCTATTATATTCATGCATTTCTCCTGTAGCTTTTGTGTTATCTCTATATTGAAGGCTTTTCTTCAAAAGGTCGAACTCTCCATTTTTCATTATTTCCCATTTTGGGTTCTTACTCCAAAACCCAAAACTGAGAGTTTTGATACAAAAACCAGCTCTACTCTTAACATTTCTTAAGCTATGTCTCAATATCTATTTAGGCATCTTCACTGCTCTTACTTTGAACACTTCTACACAAACTTTTCTTATGTGAATTTACTCTTGTATTTTTTGAGTTCATATTTGCAAGCATAGAAATTTCTCTATACTCTTATATTCATGCTTTTTGACTTCTTCCTCAAAAGCAAGAACACTTGCAAATTCTTCTATTTGTCTTGCAAGATATGTATATATGATATGTAAAAGAACCCTAAGCGTATGTCCCTTACAAAGAACACCCATATAAAATAAAACAGATAAACTGCCTTCTTTGTTAAGCTCCCTCTATTCATACATAATGAAATATAATTGTAGTTTAACTCTCATTATATTATTGAATAGAATTATCTTTGCTAACAAATATTCCAAATATAGTTTGATTATTGGAGGTTCTATCTATGATTGGCAGCTTCTTGTTTGATTATGTGATCCTTGCCTCCAAAGGCAAAAATCTAGAGCATAGTGTAAGTTGCCATCTATCATCTTTTCTTAAAGAGAGTTTTTTGCTATTTTCCTTTTGTGTTATTAAAAACATTAGCATCTGGATTACTCTTCAGAACTAGATGCTACCCCTTATTACTACCTTGAAATATCTTATTCCTTCTCTTAATAGCTGCAATCACCCTCAAGCATATCTGAAATACTTCTACCTGATACTTATCACTTACTAATCAACATCTTTTGTATTCACTATCACATGTAGAAACAAATGTCTGTTCCACTTATCTCCTGATATTCTTGGCATCTTCTTGATAGCTCCAGATATTTGATTCATGCTTTATGATTTATGATTGTTAATCACGTGTCACTTATGACAGTGACCAATAACTCACTGCCATAAATGATGTGTAATTATTAAGTAAACCATAAAGAGATGAACTTACTTTCTATTGCTTATCAAAAGTACATTATAATAACATGCTGGGATCAACCCTCACGGGAGCCATATTTTAACCCACATGCTGATATTAAATGAATCAAAACAACAACATTACTTTCCCTATACCTACATGAAGCAAACAAGTTAGAAAAATATGTGCATATGACAAAGATGTTTGATATTCTTGTTGTTTCTGAACATTCTTCATGATGCTATCTGCTTTAGTGCACTGTAGGATCATATTGTATGTTTATAGAGGTATGTGCATGTATGGATTAAAGACCTTTCATTGCTCTAACAAAAACTTCTCTCTCAGATGCAGGCAATTAGGAGCAGCAAGGAAACAACAGCTGGACACAAGACAAGCAGAAGACATGGAATGATGCAAGGCAACTCAACTAGAACCAGTCATTCAGGCAATGGATGGTATTTTTCCCTTATATGTGCATTCCTTTGCAATATCTATAAATGTATAATATTTTCTTTTATTTGCATTAAAGTAGTTAGTCTCATGGCTTGTGTGAGACCTTATACATTTACATTGTTAATAAAGATTAATTTGAAAATATTTATACAATCTTTCTTACATTGTATGCATAAGCATAAATGTAGTTCAGTAATGTAATCTTCCAATTCTTTTGTTATACACATGAATGAAATATAGCAACACTAAAATGAACTCTACTCTCATTTGAAAACTTTAAGAGCTCTACCTAATTGAGCTAATAGTGAAATTGGGTAACACTTATTTCATGCACATGAATGCTCAGAAAAATGCATATCTATTCTCACTTTCACCATAGTTTTATACTTTATTGAGAACATATAATCATGCAATAAGATTCCCCTTCACATTTATGGCATCAAAGTATTGAAACAACTTAAGCTATGCAAATTACCTTCATGAATGATGTTGTTTCACGTTGTATTCACGAAAACACCTAAGGCATTGTACCCAGAGTCAACCATGCCTCTTTTCCATTCATCCTCTGCTTTCAGAAGTTCACTTGCAGCCACTTGAAAACTCATTTCTTGATGGAACCAAAACTTGCTTTGGCACTCTTCATGCATTTTCTTTTCTTGGGCAGCAACAGTTGATGCAAGACTATTCTTTGCATGGAAGATTTTGACATAAAAAAATTATTGTTGATGTTTAGAAGCTTCTTCATTTGCTTCAGGTGTTATTGTTTGATTTTTAAACAAGGCATTATGTATGCCTATTCACTATCACATTTCGTGATGATGCACTTGATGGTAATTTACTTGAGAAATTGATCCTCTATGATTTTCAATTCATTGCACTATCAGACTTGACTGTCCTAGATGATCACTTGCTTGAGCTTTCATGGAATTTGGATGCACTCCTTTAGATGTATATCTCCTTGAGCAACATTGAATTGTTTCTTTTTTGAAAACCCTCTGTGGAATGTTGAGGGGCATCATGTCGGGTCTCAACCCTTGTGGGAGCCCATTTTACACCACATGCTTTATGATATTAAAAACAAATCAGCAACATGGCTTTTCCTATACCTACATAAGAAACAAACAATGTTAGATTAAAACAATAAATTTAGAAGCTTCTCATGATATGTTCTCCTTGATATTCTCTTGTACACTTCTTTTCTTTTGCTCAATTTATTCAATGCATCATAAATAGTATTCCACATTAATGTTGATGGATTATGTAGGAGTTATTCATAGTCTGAGCTCTAACAAAACTTTCATCCACTTGCAAGTTCACTTAGAGAAAGGAAGCATAAGGGAGAGCTCAACATTGAAGTCAGCTCAAAGGCACAACCAGGCAATGGCGGTTATGTTCTCTCTTACATGCTCTTCTCTCTTTTATCTTCAGTAGCGTAGAATATTATTTATGGGCCATTGTTCCAGCTACTCCCATAGCTTGTGTGAGACACTTAATTATCCTTTTTACTCTAATGAATACAAAACAACATTTTTATAATTCATGTTCAATTATGCACCTTTCTTTTACAAACAATATATGAATCATTATGGATGAAAACTAAATACAAAAGAAAGCATTTCCTTTTCATTTCATGAAATACTATGTTGCAAATGACATATGGCAACTGAAACACATTGCACTTCTTAAGAACTCAAAAATTCAAATATTTGCAATGGTTAAAACATCTATAAACTAAAATTCTTTACCTTAAAATGAACTTTAATCAACCAACTCTGTCAACTTGAGCTATGTGAAAAATTGATAACAACATCATAGGACCCAAGGGGAATAATATGAAGATCTATTATGGTGCAAAGAGATCCAATCCTCAAACTATGAGCATGAACAAGAGACTCAACTACAAACTTAGCACCAGAGGCATATTTGACCTGCCACCTATCATCCTACTTCACTGCCACCAGTCCACATTGTGCTACTACGAAAGGAGAAATAAAAGAAATTGAAGCACCTGAATCAAAGAGAATAGAGACTCTACTACCCTATAACACACGTAAAGTCTCAACCACTATACCGTGATGCTCGGCCTCACAATTTTCAACTGCAGCAAAAACCTTGTGTGATCTACCTATGTCTCATACTATTGGCTCTGAAGCCGCCGACCTCTGACTAAATCTAGATGTGCCCTTCTAAGGACACTGTCTAGCAATGTGACCCTGTTGGCCACAAGACAAACACCCTGTACCTCTACCATAACCTCTACCACTTGGACGTACACTAGACTGCTGAAAATTGCCCCTATTAACTGTAGATTGTGAACTCTGAGTTGGCTGATCAGAATGATCTCACTTGTTTCACCTCCAATTTTGATCTCTCCTAGACTGAAAACTATCACCCTACTGAGATTGAGAGTTCTTATGTTTTGATTGAGAGTGTTGTTGCTACTGTTGGCCACCCTTAGCGGGTGCTTGGTGGCTCCTAGAGGGGCCTGCAGTCTTACTTTGGCCACCTCGAGAACTGAAACCTGATGGAGGTGCACTACAAATCTACACTCTTGTATGACCACCTACAGCCATGGCCAAATTCTCCTCGACTATCTGAGCCTTCTCTATAGCTACCTCCATGGTTTTCAGCTCAAACACACAAACACCCCCACTGATACGGGCATTCAAGCCCCTGATAAAGTGTTGTACTAACATACCCTCATCACCACCTATGCCAACATATTGCTTAAGCTCATAAAATCTCCGCTCATACTACTCAACTAACATAGCCATTTGCCTCAACTTATGGAACTCATCCGCATGACGTTGTCACCAATGATCGGACAAGAACCGAGCTCTGAATCTCTCTAAGAACATCTCCCATGAGATTAAATCTATATCAAAATGGAGCTTTACTCCTCCAAACGCCACCAAGTGGAAGAAAAACCTCGGAGATGCATGCTAGCGCACCTAGCCTTGGTGTTGCTACCATATGGATGCATAGCGAAACACCTATTCAGATCAATTAACCATGTCTCAACCTCTAAACCACTACCACTTCCATCAAAAGTAGGAGGATGAGCTCTTAAAAGATCCCTCATGTGCCCGACTAAAATTTCCTCCTGCTCTACAGTAACCTCTTTTCTCCTAGGAGACCTCTCCCTCTCTCTAACCACCGACTATTCACTCTCCTGTCTCGGACCAAGCCGGGCAAGAACCTCCTCAAGTAAGTAATGCAACTATGCACCCTCCAATCCCGACTGACCTGTATTTTGATCTCCACCTCCCTGATTATTCTGGGAACTTTGTTGTTCGTCACGATCAGACTTGTGGGAACTCTAAGGAGGAGAGTCCTAGCAATTAGCCCCATGACCACCACCATGGTCTCTACCATGACCCTGACCTCTAGGCATGGTCCTACATAAACACCACCAAGGACAAGTTTAGTGTGTTAGATGAGGTCAACAAGGGAAAACATAAACTTCAAAATTGTACAGTACTAAGACAACCTAATGGGCTCTTGTATATACCCAGAGTACCCAGTGTTAGAATCTGGCTCTGATACCATGTGTAACACCCCACCATAGGACTCTAGAGTACAACACACTAACAACACATAAAATTGGTACTTTTGTTTTGAAGTGCAAACATATTAAAGATTACCAATGATATAATAACTCAGATTCCAAACTAAGTCCTCTAAGGTTCATGACTACATTACTAGAATCCCATAAACCAAACTAATAAGAATTATGATTCATTACATTAAACCATTCCAACTAACAATATGAATCATCCATATCATGCCAGTTATAATGCATTATAAAATCCATCTAGTTAGCTAACATATGCAATAATCATCATCATATTATCCATTACAAAGGAGAGTCTAACATTAAACTACAGGAGAATATAACAAGAATGGTAAACATATCTAAATATACATAAAATTAAATTATGCCATCCAAATCAGAACAAGACTGCCATCCACCATCTCGAACCGCATTCAGGTATCTTCACGCACTAAGAAGTTCCTCCAGATAAGATTTCCTTAGAAGTGACTTCTCAAGATACCTAAACCCTAGGAAGTCACTCCTCAAGATATCAAATCTTGAGTACTTCTCGATCCAAACGATGCCCTCAAGGTTCAATGGCTATAGTACTCATCAAAATCAAAGCATATATATCCAAAACCTAATGTCAGAAGCCACATCATCAATCATAACAAGTACTCAATAGATACCATTCAAATCAACTTTGTTAACTTTATCAATTACACGAGAAAATTCCACAATAAGTTACAATATTACATCATTACATCTTGAACAACAATGTATCCTTGATCAGATGTGAGGAGAGTACATTAGAAGTATAATACATGATACAAGAGATCCATACTACAATACAAGTGTAAGAAATGTAATCCACAAGAAATGGGACAAGTGCAGGAGTCTTCAAATCCAAGAATAGTCACCACGAACACGAACTATGTGAGGGAACCCAATGGAGTACAAGGCACATTCCACCCGACCATGTGGAACCCTAAGGTCCACCCCGCATGCTAGGAGATAGAATTAAGGTCCCACCTTAACAATCAAGGGATAAAATACGACACAAAGGCCAACACGACTCGAATGCACAAGTACAGTACACCATCACATAATACTAACATCACTTCTAGAGGCACACAAACATCAAAGGGGGACAAGAGGCAAAGGAATACTAGGTTGTCGTAGGAGGAGTGTCATCACATAGTTTGCTATGGGTTACCATGGCAGATCATCCTTGGCCCTGCCCCCACCCTGGGTTACCCTGGTAGCCTCTACCGATCTCCAGCCCCCATACAACCCTATATGGAATCGACATACCTCTCATGAGGATGAGGTAGTTGATCTTGCCATTCCAGGCCTTCTCAACTCATCTCAAGCCTAAATGAGCACTTGGGCCATGAGTGAGGCATTCACTTATCTTGATTAGTGTGATTACTACCCAACCCCCTAATTCATTTTAGGTTATCACTTAATTACAAAACTCTCGCATGGGTTACCCTAGTGCCACTTTGTGTGTCAGCCCCCATTGGAAGCCACTCTCATACTAGCAACTAGGAGACCCAAAGAAATAAAAAATGGAAAATCCAACTTGCACATTCACAAAATATCACTAACATAAACAACGAGGCAAGGCATAACCCTTCCCGCACACAAGTTTCAACCACCTTGGTGAATATACTGTGCAAGGCTAACAATGCGCATGTACACATTGAAAACATAAACAACCATCAAGTAGAAAACCTCCCTCTGGCCTCTGGAAGGCAAACTAACCATTTACACAAATAGTCCCACAAGAACAATAAAAAGAAGTACCCCCATTCAAACAATCATCACGAACTTCACCAATAACAAATCCACATGAAGAGCTTACAACTAGAGTAAACACAATTTTTCCAAAAACATGCAATACTTAAGATTGTTAAAGTAGTCTAATTTCACATTAAACAAACTCATTATTATTTAAATATAAGTAAATTAATCATTTAATTTAATTGCATAGGTAAAACACATTTAATTCTCACCTTTTATTCTGCAATATGTTACATATACGAGAACACCTAATCAATATATAAATATATATATATATATATTTATCTGAGAATATGCATAATGTTGTCTTGAATGATATAGCAGATGCTACAGAGATAAACAAAATTATTTAAATGTATATATGTATATATATATTATATACCTGAATAAACTTATAACAAAGTAATTGACATATTGTTGAACAAATCAAAACTTTTGAAACTAACCACACAAATAAGTATGAATCTATATATGTATATGAGAGTATATATATATATCCATATAGCATATTTGTTAAAAACAAAACAAGATTTTTGTGGCACGCATCATGAAAATGCCCAACATACAGTTCATAGCCAATAAGTTGTTGTAAGCTTAACACCATGCAATATATGAAACATATGATCAATGTGCCCTTTAGCCATGACTCAAGGGCTCAATACAAATTGCATTCAGTGGGATTTATCCCCAAATGGGACTATAAACTACAATCGATGCCAGTAATGCTATGGTATTCCCTAAACAATTACAATGAATAAAGTATATACCATGCACTATAATGCAAGGTTGTATTCGGTGGCAATATGCAAATCACTTGTATAATACAAGCGATGCCTTGGTTACAGGCCACACCTAGAATAATAGATGATAACTATAACCTTCAGGCAATGCAAATATTAATATATGGTTGTATAATAATTATAATCATACCTACAACTGTAGGTGAATGGACTATTAACAAAATGCCAAAAAGGGTGTTGATTCGTAGCATGCAATTGTACATAAGGAATGAACTTGGTTTAGTGAAAGGTTTTAGAAACTTCCAAGCAAATGCAATGTTCAAGTAAAATTTTGGGCAATGAAAACACAAAAAATCTCTTAAAGTCTTGAATGAATGATGCCCTCAAACAAATGTGTAAACCAAAACACAACGAATTGGCTGTGTGAATGAAAACAACATAGTATTTCCAGAGAAATCACATAGAAAAGAGCTTGAGAGGCTCACAAAATAATGTAGTGGTTTCCAGGCGCATATAAAATGGGTTTGTTTAAAACTTCAGGGAATTGTGAAGCAATAATTTACAGAATACACACAACTGTTTTGCAGAGATATCCCAAGGAATTCTTTTAGAAATTATCTTTCATAATTTATTTCAATTTTGAAACAACAAAGGCATAATCAAGAAGCAGTGGAACCTTGATAAAATCATTCAGCTAATTGAAGATTGATGCAAAGCTCGCTACTTTCAGTTTGCAACTTCAATGCTCTTCATAATTTCCACCACACTGTAAAGCCCCCAATTTCCAAAGATTTCCCAAACCCCAAGAACAACTTTCAAGAACCGAAAAATTATTCATGACAAAGAAACAAAATTAGTTTTCCAGAATAACCAAAAGCCCCTTTTTTTTTGCAAACTAATTAATTTATTAAACACCCTCTTCCATTAGTTGTTGCATGCAACTCTTTTAATTTAATTATTTTATTTTATAATTTCCACTATTGTTTTCCATTGCACATCAATAAGTTAATTAATTAAAATATCTTTATTTAATTAGACACTATAAATTCACTTGTGAATATTTATTTATTAGTTTAATCCTTCATTTAAATATTATGTCTAATATCACAATTTAATATATTTATTTTAATATTTCCTTATCACTTCATAATTTTAATTTATTTAGTTCAAATAAAATATTAATATCATTCTATTTTATCAAAACCATAATTATATAAAAGCTTTTATTTTTAATTATTACAATACCTTTTGATTTCGATAATCTTTATTTTAACGTAATAATAAAACAAAAGCACTAATCATGAACATAATTCAAATGAACATTCTGTCAAGCCATACTAGACCGCAAAGCGAAGTGGAAGACAAAATGACAACAAATCGACAAAACAACTCGAACTAACCACACAACAAGGAATGGTAAGCAAACACTCAGCCTCATCAAGGATGATGGCTCAACATATGGGAACCCGATGCTATCTCCAAATCAACTATCTCCATTGGGTATAAGGCACACTCAAACCTAGCAATTCAGGTGGAGTCGATGCATGGTACCTGCAACTTGTAGCAAACCACATGGTTGAACATGTACATAGACAAATAGTCAAACACACCATGAAGGGAAAGTCACAACATCGCAAAGCACTCGCAAGTGAGGGGTGTGACAATGTTCCCCTTCACCAGACTACATCAATGCACGATGATCAGATATCAAATCATGATAAGAACATACATCTAATAGTCACATAATGCTCATAGCAATAATAACCCACTCTATCAATTAAATTGATCTACTGAGCATGGTATAAGCATAAACATCAATGATTAAACAGTATCAACTATCATCATAGCAATGAGTCTAAAAGAGAGCAATGTATCATAATGTCCAAGTATATCAAGTAACTTTCAAAAATAGAAAGCAAACTGAGGGGCACTACATCCTCCCCCTAGAACCAAGCTTACTCCTAGAAGCCTGCAAACAAATATGGGTACAACTCTCTCATCCTGGATGCATCCTCCCATGTAGCAGAAGACTCATCATTAGGGTCCCAGTGGACCCTCACCTGCTCAATGTCTCGAACCTTGAGGGTGCGTCATTTGTGTTGAATGATGCCCATGAGCTCCAGAGCCAGCTGCTCATCCTCTACTTGTAAGACATTCCAATCAAGAATATGAGATATATCTGGATAATAAGGTCTAAGCATAAAAAAATGAAACACATCAAGAATGCGTGATAGACTGGGCGACAAAGCAAGATGGTATGCTATAGGACCAATCCTCTCCAACACCTCAAAAGGACCAACAAAGCACGGTGTGAGCTTAGAACCTTTTCCATAACGAATCAGACTCTTTTGCGGATGCACCCATAATAATACTCGATTTACAACTGAGAACTGACGATCCACCTTATGAGCATCTGCATATTTCTTCTATATGTCCTAGGCTACCACCAAATGCTCTCTAATATGAATCACCTATTGCTCCATCTCTTCAAGCATCTTCGGACCAAGAAGAAATCTGTCCTCCAAATGATCCCAACTCAATGGGATCTGACAAGGATGACCATACAATTCCTAAAAGGGAGGCATGCTAATAGAGTTGTGATAACTATTATTGTATGCAAAATCTATAAAATACAGGTAATCCTCCCACCATGACTATTGATCCATAATGTACATCTGAAGCATATCCTCGAGGATCTAATTGACCATCTCAATCTGCCCATCAGTCTTTGGGTGATAAGCTGAACTGAAGTTCACCTAAGCCCCAAATGCATGCTGCAGGGACGTCCAAAGAGCTAGAGTAAACACCAGATCTCTATCTGAGATAATCCTGCGAGGAATACCGTGCAACCTAACAATGTCCATGAAAACTTTGGCCACCAATAAAGCATTGTATGAGGATCGAACATGAGAGAAGTGCACCACCTTTGTCAACCTGTCCATAGTGACCATAATGGCATCATGGCGATGGGAAGAAACAGGAAAACCAACAATAAAATCCAGCGATATGATGTCCCATTTATACTCGGGGACCAAATGGGGCTGCAAAAGCCCTGCATGATGCTAATGTTCTACCTTCACTCTCTGACACTCTAAACATCTAGACACAAAATCAACAATATCCCTTTTCATTCCAGCCCAAAAGTATAGTTGTCGAAGGCCTGCGTGAAAATATACTGCAAACTACGGTGATCACTGTGCAGCTCAAACCGATGCCCCAAAAGAAAGTGCCTCCATCTTGTTAAAGCATGAACCACATCGGCTAACTCCAAATCATGTGTAGGATAGTTCAACTTGTGATCCTTGAGTTTGCGAGACTCATAGGCAATCACGCGACCGTCCTGCATTAACACTGCTCCTAAACCCTCCAAGGATGCATCTGTACAAACCACAAAATCCCCAGTAGGGTTAGGATCTGCCAAGATAGGTGCACTGGTCAACCTCTCCTTAAGGGATTGAAAAGTTTCCTGACACTTCTTTGACCAAATAAACTTCTTCCCTTTCCTCTGAAGAGAAGTGATGGGATGGGTTATTCTCGAGAAACCCTATACAAACCGCCATAATAACCTACCAAACCCATGAAACTGCGAACCTCTGCAACATTAGTGGGAGTAAGCCAATCAATAATACCTTGGATTTTTGAAGGATCCATGGAAATTTCCTCACCAGAGATAACATGACCCAAATACTTGACCTCTATTGGGAAGAACTCACATTTTTCCATATTTGCATACAACTGGTTCTCCCTCAAACATTGTAGCACCTAACGCAAATGCTCCTCATGCTCCTCTACAGTCCTCGAATAGATTAAAATTTCATCCAAAAAATCCAAGATAAACCTGTCGAGATAGGTGCGAAACACACCATTTATCAAACTCATGAACATAGACGACACATTCATTAACCCGGATGACACAACTGTGAACTCATAGTGTCTGTAACGAGTACGAAATGCGGTCTTATGGATGTCTGCCTCGAAGATGTGCAACTGATGATATCTTGACTTAAGATCAATCTTTGAGAATACTCTAGGACCCTTGAATTGATAAAAAAGATCGTTGATCCTCGACAATGGATACCTGTTCCTCACTGTCACCTTATTCAACTATTGGTAATCAATACACAATCAAAGGGATTCGTCCTTCTTCTTCATAAAAATCACTAGTGCTCCCCAAGAAGAGACACTAGGATGAATAAAACCCTTCGACAACAACTCCTAAAGTTTCAACATAAGCTCCTTAAGCTCTTGAATGGTCATCTGGTATGGAGCTCATGAAATAGGCTCAGCTCTGGGTACAAGATCAATTTTTTAAATCGATGTCATGCTTAGGTGGCATCCTTGGAATCTCGCTAGGAAAGACATCAACGTATTGCCTTAGGATAGGGTGACTATCAAGGGACACTTCTCGACTCTCCCCTAACTCCATATCATTAAGTGACACCACAAACAATTGACATCCCTAACGCATACACCTCCTCAACTGCATAACAGAGTTCATGCACAAAGAAATAGGCCTCTCAACTCCAACTATCTTAGCGTCACTACCAGAATCATCTATACACTGCACAGACTTATGACGATAATCTATGACTGCTTTGTGAGCCTCTAACCAATCCATGCCCAACACAACATCATACGACCCAAGGGGAATAATACGAAGATCTACTATGGTGTAAAGAGATCCAATCCTTAAACTACAACCATGAACAAGAGACTCAACTACGACCTTAGTATCGGAGGCCAATTCGACCTACCACCTATCATCCTACTTCACTACCACCAATCCACATCGCGCTACTACGAAAGGAGAAATAAAAGAATCTGAAGCACCCGAATCAAAGAGAATAGAGAATCTACTACCCTATAACACACCTAAAGTCTCAACCACTGTACTTTAATGCTCGGCCTAGCGATTTTCAATCCCAACAAAAACCCTGTGTGATTTGCCTACATGTCCTACTGTCAGCTCTAAAGCTGCTGACCTTTGACTAAATCCATATGTGCCCTTCTGAGGACACTGTCTAGCAATGTGACCCTGCTGGCCACAAGAGAAACACCCTGTACCTCTGTCGTAACCTCTACAACCTAGAGGTACACTAGACTGTTGAAAACTGCCCCTACTAACTGTAAACTGCAAACTCTGAGTTGGCTGATCAAAATGATATCACTTGTTTTGCCTCCAATCCCGATCTCTCCCGAACTAAAACCTATCACCCTGTCGAGACTAAGAGTTCTTATGTTTTGACCAAGAGTGTTGATGTTGTTGCTATTGCTACTGGCCACCCTTAGCGGGTGCTTGGTGGCTCTTAGAGGGGCCTGCGGTCTAAGTCTGGCCACCTCGAGAACTGAAACCTGTTGGAGCTGCACTACCAATCTACATTCCTATATGACCACCTAGAGCCATGCCCAAATTCTCCTCAACTATCTGAGCCTTCTCTACAACTACCTCCATGGTTTTCGTCTCAAACACACAAACACCCCCACTAATACGGGCATTCAAGGCCCCGATAAAGTGTTGTACTAACATACCCTCATCATCACCTATGCTAGCATACTAATTAAGCTCATAAAATCTCGTCTCATACTACTCAACTGACATATCCATTTGCCTCAGCTCATGGAACTCATCCGCACGATGTTGCCACCAATGATTGGACAAGAACTGAGCTATGAATCTCTCTGAGAACATCTCCCATGAGATTAAATCTATATCCAAATGGAGCTTCTACTCCTCCAAACACCACCATGTGGAAGCAAAACCTCAAAGATGCATGATAGCGCACCTAGCCTTGGTGTTGCTACCATATGGATGCATAGTGAAACACCTGTTCAGATCAATTAACCATGTCTCAGCCTCCAAACCACTACCAGTCCCACCAAAAGTAGGAGGATGAGCTCTCAAAAGATTCCTCATGTGCTCGGCTAAAATTGCCTCCTACTCTACAGTAACCTCTTTTCTCCTGGGAGACATATCCCTCTCTCTAACCACCAGCTGTTCACCCTCCTATCTCAAACCAAGATGGGCAAGAACCTCCTCAAGTAAGTGACACAACTGTGTGCCCTCCAATCTTGGCTGACCCAGATTATGATCTCCACCTCCTTGATTATTCTGGGAACTCTATTGTTCCTCACGATCAAACTTTTGCAAACTCTAAGGAGGAGAGTCCTGGTGATTAGCCCCACAACCACCACCATGACCTGTACCGCATCCTTGACCTTGACCCCGACCTCTAGGCATGATCCTACAAAAACACCACCAAGGACAAGTTCAGGGTGTTAGATGAGGTCAATAAGGGAAAACATAAACTTCAGAATTCTACACTACTAAGACAACCTAATGGGCTCTTGTATATACCCAGAGTACCTAGTGTTAGAACCTGGCTCTGATACCATGTGTAGTGCCCTGCCACAGGACCCTAGAGGACAACACACTAACAACACATAAAAATGGTACAATTTTTTTTGAAGTGCAAACATATTAAAGATTACAAATGAAACGATAACTCAGATTCCAAACTAAGTCCTCTAAGGTCCATGACTAAATTACTAGAATCCCATCAACTAAACTAACAAGAATTATGATTCATTACATTAAACCATTCCAACTAACGATATGAATCATCCATATCATGTCACTTATAATGCATTATAAAAACCATCTAGTTAACTAACATATGCAATAATCATCATCATATTATCCATTACAAAAGAGAGTCTAACATTGAACTATAAGAGAATATAACAAAAATGGTAAACATATCTAAATATACATAAATTTAAATTATGCCATCTAAATTAGAACATGACTGCCATTCACCATCTCGAACCGCATTCAGGTATCTTGACGCACTAAGAAGTTCCTTAAGATAAGATATCCTTAGAAGTGACTTCTCAAGATACCTAAACCCTGGGAAGTCACTCCTCAAGATATCAAATCTTGAGTACTTATCAATCCAAATGATGCCCTCAAGGTTCAATGGCTATAGTACTCATCAGAATCAAAGGATATATCTCTAAAACTTAATGTCAGAAGCCACATCATTAATCATAACAAGTCATCAATAGATACCATTCAAATCAATTTCATTAAATTTATCAATTACACAAGAAAGTTCCACAATAAGTTACAATGTTACATCATTACATCATGAACAAAAATGTCTCCTTGATCACATGTGAGGAGAGTACATGAAAAGTATAATACATGATACAAGAGATCCATAGTACAATACAAGTGCAAGAAATGTAATCCACAAGAACTGGGACAAGTGTAGGAGTCTTCAAATCCAGGAGTAGTCACCACGAACATGAACTAAGTGAGGGAACCCAATGGAGTACAAGGCACATTCCACCTGACCATGTGAAACCCTAAGGTCCACCCCCCGTGCTAGGAGATAACATTAAGGTCCCACCTCAACAGTCAAGGGAAAAAAGATGACACAAAGGCTAACACAACTCCAATGCACAAGTATAGTACAACATCACATAACAATAACATCACTTCCAAAGGCACACAAACATCAAAGGGTGACAAGAGGCAAAGGAATACTAGGTTGACATAGGAGGAGTGTCATCACATAGTTTGCTATGGGTTACCCTTGCAGATCTTCCTAGGCCTCGACCCCCATCCTAGGTTACCTTGGTAGCCTTTATCGATCTTTGGCCCCCATACAATCCTATGTAGAATCAACATACCTCTCATGAGGATGAGGTAGTTGAACTTGCCATTCCAGGCCTTCTCAACTCATCTCAAGCCTAAACGAGCACTTGATCCATGAGTGAGGCATTCACTTATCTTGATTAGTGTGATTACTACCCAACCCCCTAATTCATTTTAGGTTATCACTTAATTACGAAACTCCCACATGGGTTACCCTGGCGCCACTTTGTGCAACGACCCCCATTGGGAGCCACTCCCCTACTAGCAACTAGGAGACTCAAAGAAATCAAAAAGGGCAAATCCAACTTGCACATTCACAAAATCTTACTAACATAAACAATGAGGCGAGGCATAACCCTTCCCGCACACAAGTTCCAACCACCTTGGTGAATATATTGTGCAAGGTTAATGATGGACATGTACACATAGAAAACATAAACAACCATCTCAAATTGGACAATCATAGAACCATTAAGTAGAAAACCTCCCTCTAGCCTCTGGAAGACAAACTAATCATTTACACAAATAGTCCCACAAGAACAATAAACACGAGTACCCCCATTCAAAAAATCATCACGAACTTCACCAATAACAAATCCACATGAACAATTTACAGCTAGAGTAACACACAATTTTCCAAAAAACTAAGTTTTTGGGAAAATTGCTCAAACAAAACTCTATGGCTCGTCCATAATTCAAGGGCCTCACAGACTTAACAAACATGGAAGAGGGGAATCCAGAGATAAAAGCACACAAGTTTCTCAACAAATAATAAACAAATGAGAATTAGCACAAATAAAACCGACCGCTTCCATAGAGTTCCATGCATTAGCTATGCATTCACAACTTATGTACCCATAAGCCCACCTACAAATCTCACATAATTAGCATTTAATAGACTATTGTTTTTGACCCACCGGTCATATCATTTAATGTATTAAACATGTATTGACTACTTCAGTACCTACCACCTCGCTGCCAAAGCTAGCACAATTTGCATCCAGTGATTAAATATTTGCAAAAATATATAATGTCCTATTTTCCTAACCTACTTTAACAAAAATGAATAATAGACCTGCTCCAACCAATAGAAAAAGAGATAAATTGTTTATTATCTTTGAATTGCAAATAAAACCATTGCAATAGTAACCTACTCGTTGGCTTCAACTGTTCCATGTATCTTGGTTACATAGCATATGTCATCTACTATATCCATTTGTACAATTAGGCCTTATAACAACATACAATACTTCTAGTCGCAAAAGGATAGAAGTACTGATATCAGGACAAGGGTAGCCACTTAAGTGACTTTGTAAAATGAATACAATTGCATTGATACAATCCTCCACCCCCTACTTAAATTAGAACCACTTGCAGACTACAAAGTTTACTGAGCTATAACAATTGATTTACGAAATGTTCTTCATAGAATTTGTATATCATAGCCCAATTCATCAACCAAGGCATAAATTTGTTTCAAGTGAATGTTCTCACACATTTACACGTAACAACCCTACCATTCTTACCATCCATGAAATCATACACAAGCCTTCCCGTTTACACCTATTTAGCATTCTAACCTTAGGCTAAAAAACATTGCTTTATTGGGAAAATTGCTCAAACAAAACTCACTCTAGAAATAAAATTACATATATTTAGATTATTGAATTTGTCTCACCAGTTGACCATAACAAAGGCAAATCCAACAACTGTGCTAGTATTGACATAGTATTTAATGCATTAACTATGCATTCACTGCTTTATGATGCATTAGAGATATTTGCCAAAATTTATCATGTACTTTTATTTTTCTAATTTGCTTACAAGCAAATGAATATTAGGGGCACATATAACATTTGCAAAAAAATAGACCAATGTGATAATTTTTTGCAAACATTCAAACATTAAATACAAATTTTGTGAGCTTTGATGATAGGTTGGTGGCCACTCAAGCAATGAATACATAGTTAATGCATTGAATGCCTCCACAGTCGACAAGACCTTGCTCAAAGCATTCAGTTGCTCTTGTGATAATTCTCATTTGTTGCAATAGTCACCTACTCCTTGGCTTCAACTGTTCCATATTTATGGGTTACATAGCATATGTCATCTATTGTACCCATTTGTCCCCTTAGCCCTCATAATAGCAAGCAATACTTCTAGTTATCAAGTATCACAGACAGATAGACGAGCCATTCACTAGTAGTGCACTATTCCTACGACTCTCCCGTGTTCAAGCACTGCACAAAATAACAAACATCGAAGAGGGCAACACAAAGCTAAAAGCACACAAGCTTTTCAACAAACAATAAACAAACGAGAATAAGCACTAATAAAACCTAGCACTCACTTGAGATTTTATGAATTAACTATGCATTTACTACTTGTGTACCCACCAGCTGTCCAACACATCTCACAAAGTTTGCATTTAATGCATTAAACATGCATTCACTGCTTCAGTACCCACCAACCTGCCATCAAAGTTCGCACAATTTGCATCCACTGATTAAATATTTGCCACAATATATAATGTCCCCCTATTTTCTTAATTTACTTAAACGAAAATGAATAATAGACCCACTCCAACCAATAGAAAAAGAGATAAATCATAATTTTCAAACACAATAAATATGTCCTTAAATCCCAACTATAGGAAAAAGACAAAAATATTTTAAACAATACAATCTCATTGACCAAACAATTATTTTAAAAGCAAATTCAATGAATGCAATAGTAAACCTCCTATCGATGGAAACTAATAACTAATTTTCCATATAATTACGCCGAAGGCGTTCCCTCTCTAAGATTTCTCGAACTCATTTTATCTATCGACGGTACAGACTCGCAGAGAGAGGATGGACTACGATTAAATGAATCTCAAACGTTCAATATTTTCGACCCTTTTTTTGACTGTTTTCCACTGTTTTTTGCTGTTTTCTACCGCTATTATTTCCGCTCCTCCAAACTCTTCGTTGCTTTCTCCAATTTCACGAGCTGCAGTGAAAATAAGGTTTCAACGAGGGTTTAAGAGTGTTTATTAAAATGAAAATTACTACGAAAATCACATATTTAGATTTTAACATTACACATCCGTTGTTAAGTATATATTAGCATAATTAATATATTATATATATTTTATATAATAAAAAATAAATTATAAATAATATAATTATACTATTTATTATTATATTATATTTTAAAAAATATATATTAAATACATAAAAAAATTATTATAATTAATGAATATTATATTTTTATATAATACAAAAATATAATTAATTAAAATATTATTATTATTATATATTATATTCTATATAAATTATTATAATTAAAAATTAATATAATTTTATATAGAACAAATTAAATTAATATATACAAAATCTGTTTGGATCCTGCAAATTGATGCATAGTTTATTTGAAGCTATCACTTTTCCATTGAAAACTTTATTACACAAACAACAATATTTGCTAAATGTCTTACCAATTGACCCCATGTACTGCATAAATATATAAAAAAAAAGAGACTAAAATTTATCCTAATTGACCTTCCACACTTCTTCGGCGTACCCATTGGACATTGAGGTGCGATTGCTAGTTAAAAATTTGCCCATTGAACTTATCGATCCGATTGGCAGTTATACAATCCAAAATCAAATTTTTTCCAATTTCGAACGTCGGCGTGTTGGGAGGCAGAGAGATCTTGACTTGGGTTAACAAGCTCAATCCTACGTTGAACAGTAAGAGTAGAGGCCGGTTCATAAAAGATCATTGTTTGATTAGAACATTGAAATAGAATTTCGATGGAGGAAAGGGTTAGACAACTGCAATTGCAGAGTGATTACAGAGGAAGAAGAAGCAGCATGAGGTACCCATTTGAACAATTGGAGAAGCATGAGGTACTTTCAAAGCATTCACATGCTTATCCTTCGTCTGCACCCGTGCCGCTGGAACCATGGGACCACCAGGCTATTCTCGACTACCGAAACAGAGTCAATGCTAATTCAAACGCCCAAGCTCACGCCCACGCCCACGCTCGCAGATGTGATGAGCAGTACCCTCGTATGAGAGGAGGAGGAGCAGCGGCTGGGTTGTTGGAGGAACCAGATCGCTCAAGGTGGCCTAGGCTGAGAGATGCATCGTCTTCTCCTTCAAGAACTCGCAGAAACCAAGATTACAGAGATTGGCGCTTTAGAGAGCAGGAGCCGCTGTTTTATCACCATCAGGTATGCGCACCCTCAAACCCCAACCATGCGCTGGATCAAGGAAGACTATTTCGATCGGGTGTGGAGAAAAGAGCTAGATTAGAAGTCAATAATGATGAGGACTTTCAGATGCGTAGGAGGCCCAAATTTCTACAGCATGAGCATTTGCATTTTCCTCTCACCACAGCTCCGCCTCCACGTCCACCTCCGCCTCCACCGCTTCCTCCATCCCTCCCTCTCCCTCCTCCTTTCCCTCTCCCTCTCCCTCGCCGAGATATATATTTGCCGTCTCCCAGGGTTAAATGGCAGCATGATTTATTTGAACACGCCCACAACGTGACGGGCAAGGGGAAGAGGGATAGGGATGCTGTTTCGTTTGGTCCTTCCATTGTAGGAGGAAGAGGTTTTGGTGGTTATATTGCAGTGGAAGATGACTTGTCCAAAGAGATGGAGGTGGATGAGGAGGTGGATATGGAAGACAGCAGGTGCGACCTTACATCTCTTTTATCTGACTTGAAAGATCAAGTATTAGCTTGTACGCCTGGTGCAAGGGGTCCAGAGCTTTCGGAAACAAGGAAAGGAAAGCTTCATATCAGAGGAAGAAATCAAAATGTGAATGAAAGTGTGGGTAATATGCATTCGAAGAAATTGAAAAATAAAATTCCATCATCCGCTCTGTCAAGCCAGAAGAAAGTTAAGACAAAGAAGAATCCAGCTCAATCTTTGTCTGCTTCTGCATTTGTTCAACAAGGAAAAATGTCCCAAAATGGATCCTTCTCTCATTTACTAGAGCCAACCCCACATGGTGAGCAGTCTTCTGAAACTAAATGTGAGAGGAGTACAGCAGATCTTTCTGTTGTTTTCAGACGCAGTGGTATGGTTGCACAGGAGGTTGTTAGTTCCCTAGACAATAATTGGCCTGACTACGCGGGAACAAAGTCTTTTGCTTCAAAAGGATTGATTCCACAGGAAGACCTTGAAGAGGAAGAAGGCGAGATCAAAAGTGCAGAGAGTTACGATGCCTTGTATGAAGAGAAGAGGTTGAAGGACCATCAGAATGTAGGTTCTCAATTAAAAGCCAAGTCTATGAATCTGCCTTCAGAAACTATTTCATCCGAAAAAGATTTGATTGTACAAGGAGATTCAACTGAGCCACCTTGCTATTTAGAGGGAACAGACATTGGAATTGCATCGGCAGTAAAATCTGAGGAAAGATTTGTTCCTGAATGCAACTATTTTTCATTGGACTGCAGGGGAAGTGATAGTCCAGCCACTCTAATATCTAATCCTTCTGATTGTGGACAACCCACTGTGGAATCTTTATCGACTTGCATGACACATTTAAAGCCACGCAGTAACTTGTCTATTAACCCTTCATACGAACCTGATCTCACTTCAAGAGTCATGCAGGAGGGTAGCTACCAAGATACATCTTTGACGTCATTAGCTTGTAAGGCTATGGGCAAATTGGATGATAAGGAAAGACTGCAGAAGAAGTTGAAATTTGAGCAAACAGAAAAGCCAGCCTTAGATGATAACGTAAGATTAGAAAAACCTCTTTTGACATCTTCCGTTTTGCAAGCTCACACTGACGTGACGGAATCGCAAGGACCTGTGACTAGGGATCAAGTGTCGGTAAATATGACGCTGAGATCAAATTTATCTCATCAATCATCAGGGGTGTATCAAATTCAAAGCTCACAGCCGGAAAAGAAATCCTCTCAAAGTACTATATCGTTAACTACTTTGCCTCAAAGCAGGCTTTCTATTTCTAGCCCTCCAACTAAAGCCAAAGTGGTGGCTAGTTCAGTTCTTGCTGGAAGGTCTCGAACCTGGCATCGTACTGATAATGTAACAAGTTCTTCTTTATTGGTTAAACCTCATGTTATTCATAATGATACTGCTTCAGTAGTTCAGGAAGTGGCTAAGATGAAGAAATCCCAATCTGCTGCCTACGTTCGCAAGGGAAATAGTCTTGTGAGGGCTCCTTGCCCTCCCATGGGTTTGTCTTGTACAAAATCAAGTTACGCTGGTGCATTGAATACTGGAAAGACATCAACACTAAAATCCTCTCCTTTGAAAGGTATATCGGCAACGGGAGATATAAACAATGTTGTACCTGGTTTGGGCAGTAGCATTGGGTCCAGTGGGTTGCCTTCTACAACAGCGTTCAGGGTTTCCACCCCTGTTTTCGAGAGACCTACTACTCCACCTGTAGTTCCAGCTGCCAAATCTCCAGTCTGCGTTTCTGCTTCTCCCGAGTCTTCAGTTCCTGCATTGATATCAGGCACTCCAACTGAATTGCATGTGTTGACCACTGATGCACAAGGTGAAAATTGTAAGATTAATAGTAAAAGTGATCTAAGTGTGACCGACAATTTATTTGAAAACCTGATGAATGATCCATCACCATTTAAAAGAAATCAGAATGAAGGTCACATTGAGAATGCCCTAGCAGCTCAAATGATGCATGTGAAGTGGAAGTCAAACCAGTTGATTGCAGGTTCAACGTGTAAGAAACAGGGTTCAATAGCATCTATTGGTGAAGGTGTCCAGCTGCCACCAAATTGGCCAGTGCAGGATCGATACTATAAGAGAAAGAAGAATCAGCTTGTTAGAAGCAATTTGCCAATGGACAGAAAAATAACCAAGTCACCAGAGGTTCCTAATGTAAGTTCTTTGGATATAGAGTTGAAGGTTCCAACACTGAAAGATCAACGGCGAATGACATTCATTCAAACAAAGCTTGGCAGAGGTATGTAGTCTTGATCGACTGACTTGGTTTTCTTATTCTTCAATTTCCATCTAAAATGATGTGGTGTAGCTAATGTAATTCTACGGTTTGGTATTTACCATCATTTGCGGGAAACATTGCTACAGGTACAGGGATGACATTTTCAAAATTAGATTTTGGGGGTTTCATGGGTATATGTTAAGATTGTAAATCTGGAAACTTAAAATAAACATATAAGAGGCAGTAGAAGTTGAAAGATCTAAATCACACAGTTTAAATATTTTTTGTGTTGTATTTTTTAAAAGTGAACCGTGAAATTTCTGGAAATACAAGCAAGGCCTAGGAAAACTCAGATATAAATATATTAGAATTCAAAATAGTATTTGGAAGATAAATAGATAATCTGAGAGCAATACGGGTGATGCAATTGGTGTCATGCCCCCACCATGAGCAGATTGCAACACTAAAGTATAAAAAACCAAGCGTTGAAATGCAAAAAATAAAAATAAATAAATAACAATATTAGCTATTACAAAGCTGGCGACCCCCTTATAATATTACACACATTAAAATAAACACATAAATTAAATTCGATTTTGGCCGACCCTTATGAAAATGAGTATAAATCAAAGTCACATTTTCCTGTGTAATGGATCTGTTTTTTCATAGCCAATTTATTCCCATAAAACTATGGGAGGGAATCCAGTAGCTGCACACCCAATTTTAACAGGTCTGCTACACCTATTTGGAGCCACGCAAGCCTACCAAATTCATACAATAGAAATATTTGTATGTCTCATAGCTAATATTTTTCATTTCATTTCTTCAAATTATTGGGAAAGACATTTTAAATCCATTCATTACAAGAGTTTTAAATTGCAAAGAAAATAATGTTGATCCATAGCTTGTGCATTAAGTCATGTTTATTGTGCACCCATGTGTCATGATATGTTTTGATATTTTCTGACATGAATTGTTTCATTGATTACTTTGTATTCAAATACTAAATGGCTCTTCACCTTTCAAATGCCCCCGCAACTGCTGGAGCCCAATCACCTTTCAAATGGACATGGGGATGCACTTTTTGGTAGGGAAAATATTTCCTGGATTTTGGAGATGGTGGGAGGACAGCTATTAAAATAAGTTAAAAATAACTTAAAACCAAAAGAAACTGAAGTTTTAAAATGTATATACATTATGCTGAATTTGCAATGACAATCCTGCACTTTTTGGCTTTTTAGGTGTTTTTAGCCATTTTTTCCTTTAAATACCTTTTAAAATTTTTGTGCATCAAATGGTGCAGGTTGTCCAATCTTAAGAAAGGGAACATCCCCTCCAAGTCCCCAAGTCCCCAGAATGTATGGGATGTAACTTGAAGTTTGAACCCTTGCACATGTGAGCTCATGGGACACATAGTATTTCCTCCTTTCCCCTATATGGGAATATTAATGCTCTATGGTGTCTTTTCAAAGCTCACTGAATGCTGAAGAATTTCCATGTTTTTAAGAACACCAGATTGTTCTTTCCTGTTTGGCTTCCTGCCCCTGCTTGAGATGCTCTTTTTTAGTGTTTCCAGCCTATTTTGTTTCATTTTCAGTTAGTATAATATTGCAAGTTTTCTCTATTTACCCATTTCTGATAGATGCTACTTGGTGCAACAATGAAATTTAGATTATGGTGTGACTATCCCGTTAGGTGTTAGGCTTGTCTAACTAATTCACCGATCTCGATGAGCGCAGTTTTAAAGCAGAAGAAACATTGGACTTCACAGTCTTCATGGGTATGGACTCTTGATGAAGCAGAGACATCTAATACACCTCTTTTGCAGTCAAGAAGGGTGGCTCCTTTGCTTTGTCCTTGGAAAAGACCATCTTATGGAAAGTCAGGTCTTGTGGGAAAACTCAAAGCTGTACCAAGTATCAGTAAAGGTTCCTCTCTTTCTCTAATAAGGTGCTGACAACTGCTATATCTCATTGTTTATTATCTACCAAGTTCTTCTGTTTGTACAGCTATTGCTTTTTATATAATATTTACAAAGAATGCCTTAGTTGATGAAATGAACCCTTACAGGTTCAAACTGAAAACTTTTTCTTCTAATTTGCTGGTCTGAAAGTTTCAGACTTGTTTTTCACTTATGCTTTCAATAAGAACTTATTATATCATGAAGTTTGAAAGTAATAATGTCAGAAAATGAACTCGAATACAGATTTTTCTTGTAAACAGTCAAGATGATCATAAACAAGAACTTACCCAGCAAGAAAGCATATTCTCTTAATTTAACCAGAATCTGGTTGCAACAGTAAATACTGAAAATTATAATCTGTAGGTCTGATTTTTAAGTTCCAGACCTTCAATGATGCCCAGTTTGTGCTCAAAGCACTAGATAAAACTCTAGCTACTAGAAAAGAGAATGAGCTGAGTGTTTAGATTGATAAACCTAGCTGGAAATGTCTGGTAATATGCTGCTGCAGCCTTCTGGAGGATGTAGCCACCAAAATCTCCACAAATATGATGACGAAGTTAACTTGTAATCTGCTGCAATGAAAATCTGAGTATGTTTGAAGGTAGAAATCGCCCAAAATGCCTTCCCTGTCAAGCAACCTTCTTGAAATCTCCTCTTCCACCGATCAAAGTCTTAATCTGCAACTGGAGTTGTGCTAAATGCAACCTGGTTGAGCTCAATGGTGAGTTTCTGTCGGAAATCACCTCACAAGGTGGTATGGGAACAACACCAAACCACTGAATTCAAGGGATCAGCACCTTGAACTGGCTGAAATCACTTTCAGTCAAGAGATATCTCTTAGCAAATAAGGAATCACAAATTAGCATGTCCTCCCATTTACCCCAGCCTCCTTTAAATAAGACCTTAAGGCAAGGCCGCCCTATGGTCTAGTTTCTAGAAGGTTCTGGCCCTTCTAGAAGATTCTAGTTCTTCTAGAAACATCTTCTAACCTTTCTAGAAGATTCTTATTCCTTAACATCACCCCTTTTTATGCCTTCTAACCCACGGGAATGCTAGATGGGCTAGAATCGAGCCACCATGTTGTTACACCGAGAGTGGGGACATTACAGTCCTCCCTTCTCGGGATTGCTTGCCCTCAATCAATCGCCATACAATCCGCTGCTCCACTCTGATTGGAATGTCAATATACCATAATCTGTGAAGCAGTATGATGGAATCCATGTGAAATGTCACATCCAACCAATCAAGACCTGGATCCCAAACCAATCTATCCAACCTGCTGTAAGAGATGCAACTGAAATCTTGTATGAAGTCTCCATGAAGCACCCATCCATTATGGTAGACCAGTAAGAAGATGTAAGGTTGGACTTTCAATCCATAAGGCCACCAAACGCTGCTGAGATGACTCAAACGAGCATTAAGACCAATGTCAACGGTGTCATCATACCCATGTATAAGCAGATAATTGATCTCATATGCAATGTCCATCAAATAGTTGTGCCTCCACACAATCCCAAGCAACTGAATTGCTAGTGTAATCCATGTCAAATCTGAATGTGTAGTAGAAACCCAAGTCTGATATAAAAAACCAGAATTCTTATGATCTGTATCTATTCCACAGGGCTCATTTTTAACACCCAATTCTTGAGTGCCATCTATAGAAGACTCCATGGTATTGTTATCTAAGGGTGTTAGCACATCTATTCCATGAGAATGCAAAACCCTAGGACTGCTGTCCCTAAGCTTGCCATCAATTTCAACATCAACATTCAACTGCTTACCATTGAGTGGCGATTCAGCACAATTTTCTTCACCTTCATGATGTATGCCTTCATGAAGCCAATCATGACCCAAAGCTATCATTGACTTGGCTGTTGTTTGATGTGGCAAAGTATATTTGAGAGCTTTCATAATAATGTGCTTCCCGTCATGTATGAAACTCAACTCCATTTCTTGTAAGTCTTGGATGACCCTTTGAAAAGAATGTAGCCATTGCATACCAAGTATAATTTCATTGTCCTTCAAATCAAGAACATAAAAGTCATCACAAAGAGTATATTCACCAAAGGTAATGCTAAGCTTACTTACTTTCTTCTTACAAGGATAGTAAATCCTCCTGCTAGAGTCACATCAAAGCCCTCAAAATCATCGCAATGCAAACCCCTTTTCTTTACCAAACCTTCATCAATGTAGTTATGTGTGGCTCCACTATCATATAGTGCCAAAACTTTGTAACCAAACAATTTGCCTTAAAAGATAAAGGACTGTACCTTGGAGCTCCTGAAAGATAAGAAATCCTAGAACCTTTGATACCATCATTTATTGGTTCTAGTGTTGGCTGTTTATGATCATGCTTCTCCTCTCTTGCTGAATCTGTACTAGGGATCTCTTCATCATCAGATATGACCTCTATAAGGTATACCTTACCTTTCCCTTCACATTTGTCACTACGCTCCCATGGTTGCTTACAAGTGAAGCATAGCTTTTTCCCCCCGAGCTCATTCCTTGTTTCAAAATCCATCATGGGTTGCGAGGTCTTGGTCTGATTAGGTTTTCCTTCATCTTTCTTGTGTTCGAACTTGTTATCCATGAAGTTCTTCTTGGCGGGCTGCAAGGAAGTAGATGTAGTCTCAAGGTCTAAGGCGAGCTGAATAGCATCATGTAATGTGTTAGGCTTGAGTGCCTTAACTATGCCTTTCATCCTGTCATTTAGACCCTCAATGAACAACATAACTACCCTTCTTTTGGACATATCAGGAACCATAACAACAATGTTCTGGAATTCTTCAATGTATGTTTCCACATGTCCACTCTGCTAAAGCTGTGCCAGCTCCCGATAATATACTTCCACGTCCTTCCTGTCAAACCGTGCTATCAACCTTCGGCTGAACTCATCATAGGAATGGATCAAGCCATGGTTTTGGGTAACCAAACATGATGCCACCAGTCATATGCAGTACCTTCTAAGTGCATGGTTGCAAATTTGATTGCTTCATCCTCCGCCATAGGTCGTAGAGTCAAAAAGGTATCTAGCTTGTGAATCCATGCTCTTGCTCTGATCTTTCCCTTACCATCAAATGTTGGGAGAGTGAGTTTACTTGTAGCATGCCTTAGATCCTTGTTCTGATTTCTTGGCCTTCTATCTGACCTTGCTCTACTGTGCTCCCTCTTTTGGCTCATGTAACGATCAAAGGTCAAATGTTCCTTTACTGGAGGCGGTAACAGATCCCATTCATCATGCAGTGAGATGATATTATCTGTGAATGATGCATCCTCATTTTCTTCAGCATTCTCCTTTTTTCTCGAAAACGTAGGTTGCAAGGGTCTATCACTAGTGCGAGTAGGTGTTCTTCTTGGAGTCCCAACAGCACTACCATTGTCTTCATGCTCATGAACTGGTCTTCTAGGAGCATTCATCTGCAGTATGGCTGCTGTAAGCTGTTGCAAGACATCAGCTACATGTTGCTGCCCTGCTGCAATATCTCTTGCTTCTCTTTCCTCATCTTGTCTTGGCGGGCTGCCATTTCTTCTATCTCCCATGGTGCCTTGTTGTGTATCAACAGGATTTGCTTGCTGCTCTGCTCTACTGCGTGTGAAATATCTATGTGGACCAATCTCTGATGGTTGCATAAGAAAAACCTAACCCTCCAAGCTGGCAGGAGCAGGGCTCTGATACCACTGAAATGAACCCTTACAGGTTCAAACTGAAAACTTTTTCTTCCAATTTGCTGGTCTGAAAGTTTCAGACTTGTTTTTCACTTATGCTTTCAATAAGAACTTATTATATCATGAAGTTTGAAAGTAATAATGTCAGAAAATGAACTTGAATACAGATTTTTCTTGTAAACAGTTAATAAACAAGAACTTACCCAGGAAGAAAGCATATTCTCTTAATTTAACCAGAAGCTGGTTACAACAGTAAATACTGAAAATTATAATCTGTAGGTCTGATTTTTAAGTTCTAGACCTTCAATGATGCCCAGTTTGTGCTCAAAGCACTAGATAAAACTCTAGCTACTAGAAAAGAGAATGAGCTGAGTGTTTGGAATGATAAACCTAGCTGGAAATGTCTGGTAATATGCTGCTGCAGCCTTCTGGAGGATGTAGCCACCAAAATCTCCACAAATATGATGACGAAGTTAACTTGTAATCTGCTGCAATGAAAATCTGAGTATGTTTGAAGGTAGAAATCGCCCAAAATGCCTTCCCTGTCAAGCAACCTTCTTGAAATCTCCTCTTCCACCAATCAAGGTCTTAATCTGCAATTGGATTAGTGCTAAATGCAACCTGGTTGAGCTCAATGGTGAGCTTCTGTCGGAAATCACCTCACAAGGTGGTATGGGAACAACACCAAACCACTGAATTCAAAGGATCAGCACCTTGAACTGGCTGAAATCACTTTCAGTCAAGAGATATCTCTTAGCAAATAAGGAATCACAAATTAGCATGTCCTCCCATTTACCTCAGCCTCCTTTAAATAAGACTTTAAGGCAAGGCCGCCCTATGGTCTAGTTTCTAGAAGGTTTTGGCCCTTCTAGAAGATTCTAGTTCTTCTAGTAACATCTTATAACTTTTCTAGACAATCTTATTCCTTAACATCCCCCCCTTTTTATGCCTTCTAACCCATGGGAATGCTAGATGGGCTAGAATCGAGCCACCATGTTGTTACACCGAGAGTGGGGACATTACAGTTGATTACCATATTAATTATTAACTGAAGCAATTGTGTTGTTTGTGGGATGGCAGGAAGAAGTTGAAGCGTCTCCAGAAGAGGGATACTGTTTACACAAAATCACTGAATGGTTTCTCATTACATAGATCAGGTGTTTTGAGTCTTGGAGGATCTAATCTGAAATGGACAAAGTCTATTGAGAAACGGTCAAAACAGGCTAGTGAGGTGAGTCTTGTTCTAACGTCCATAAATTTGTGTTCAGGACATTGCAAATTTTCATTTTTCAGACTGCTGGTTGGTTTAGATAGTATTTGGTTCTATATGTTTTGTAGGAAATAACAATGGCAGTAGCAGCTACAGAGAGGAAGAAAAGAGAGGCAAAAGCCGTTGGTGATGTTATTACTTCTTCTTCTAAGGAAAATGCAGTTAGACGGTCTTTTAAGCCATCTCAAGGAATCAAATTACGTACCCGCAAGTCAAGACAAGCAACAGGTGTGTATTTTCCAAGTAACTTCATTCGTTCGTTTATGGGTATGCCTGGGCTCTCACCTACATTGTGGGCAGAGTCGACTTTATAGCACAGTAATTTATTTATTTAATCTCTGAGTTTTTTATACTAAGTGCAAATGAATTTATGTGCAGTAGAGCGTATTGTCCAAGTTGGTTTGTTTCGGTATAAGATGGATCCATCTAAGCGGACACTTCAGATGATACCTGGTGATGTTTATGTTATCCTTCATACTGTGCGAGTAACTAGTTATTCATATTAACTTTTGAATTTGTTCCATAACCTGTAATTTTGTTGATATTATAGCTGAAGAGTCGACCTCTAGTTTCAATACATCATTAGCAAGACACACAATTGATACATCAAAATTTTTCACTCTGAAGGGTGCAACCATTGGTGATGATGAGTACGTTGCCCTATTTTTGTTCCATTTGAAGTTTTGTATGATTAAAATATTTCAGAATTTTGCCTTTTATTGTTTTATTATTTACTTAGTATTGTGGTTTAGAAACTGGAATCACTTTTGTATTTAAAATTGGTTTGACAAATTCTAAATGTGCAAATGGAACAGATATTTGAGGGTAGGGAATGGAAATAAACTAGTTAGGGATCCAAAGAAAGTATGCCGTGTTCTGGCCAGTGAGAAAGTTAGATGGAGTTTGCACACTGCAAGGTGTCGTTTAGCTAAAAAACAACAGTACTGCCAATTTTTTACACGCTTTGGTAAGTGCAATAAGGAGGATGGAAAATGCCCTTATATTCATGATCGAGAAAAGATAGCTGTGTGCACAAAATTCCTCAAGGGCAACTGTTCTAATGAAAGCTGTGACTTGACTCATAAGGTATTGTCAGATCCTAACTTCCTATTGAGTAGCTAAGAAGAGATGTATGGAGACAAATAGTTAGTTGCTATCAATAATAATATAGGTCATATTTACTACATTATTTAGCAAGCTTTTTCTCTCTTTCTTTGTGCAGATCATTCCAGAGCGCATGGAAGATTGCTCATTTTTTCTCCAAGGTACATATAAATGACACTATTTTTAGAGATAACGTTTATTGAAACCATTTGAACCTATTATGTTTGTTGACAGGTTTTTGCACCAATGAGAATTGCCCTTACAGACATGTAAATGTCAATCCTAAGGCACCTGTTTGTGATGGATTTCTTAAAGGTTACTGTGCTGAAGGAGATAAGGTATTATCTCTTTTAAAGGTCATCTTAAGCTTTTGATTGTTGAAGTGTGTTCTGTGTACTGTAATAAAATACTTAGTTTGAAAGGGTGCCATACTGAAGGAGAGATAACATATCATATCATGGTTGAAAACCCTCCGGAAAAACATAATTTTTAGTTGAAGACTTTCTGGAAAAACTGCATTTTTAGTTGAAGACATTGGGCTTATCTTCCTTTCAGCTGAAGTTTGTAATAACCCAAAAAATATGAGACCATTTTGTTTCTTAAACCTACTACAAGTAATTTGAGAAGAAATTGCTTGTTTATAACTGTCACAGTTTAAACATCATCCTCAAATTATCAGAGTAGATCATAAGGTTTTCACACTTGAATATCATAATATTGAAGTTTTTTTCCTGCAATTACAAATTATCCTTCTATGACCAAATCAAATTCAATTTCAAATCTCAAAACATCTCCCCTTATTTTTGGGATTACTTGTTATTTTCAAGTGAAGTCACTTCACCTTAGGTTTAGGGTCTTTTAACACAAGCTCTAAAATAATTGTATTTGAAATAGAACGTTGGAATAGAAACTGGATAAACTTCTCAAATTCCTATTAAGAATTATATGATACTGAATTCCACTAATTTTCTGTTCTTGTTCAGATTGCTTTTTTAAACTAACACACTGAATTCTACTATTCCAAACAGTTAGTTTCCTGCCACATATTAGTATGACAAAATGAAATCTTTTCCATTCCATAGTTCCCATTTACATTTATAATTCACTTAACAAACGAGTTATCAGGATAATTATACATTAAATAAAAAGTTGATAGACTTGTTAAAATGTCTCATTTATACTTTGCAGCTACAGTGAGAAACAATAGTTCACTTAAACGATTTAACATTCAGCATACTTAAAATTATTCATTAATAAAATAAACATCAATTTATTATGGAAAATCACTAATGATATCATAAATCATAACTGCTTTTGATCAAATCAATTTGCAAGTTTAAATGCACATCTCTTTACAATACATAATAGGAACGTCAACCAATATCTCTTTTAACTTTTATACATTTCAAAATAGAAAAATACTACATAATATAATAGATCTTGTACACCATATACAGCTGCAACCAATAGTATCCATCTGTTGCTTGGAGGGATTGGTGTAGGTCTAGTCCCATCCATTGGTAGCCCTTACCACATCCCAACCATTAGGCAACATGGAAACAATCGATGAAGACTTGATTTATTACAAACATGATTGAAAAACATGATATGACGAATAACTAAATCAATATCACACAATCATACAGAAAAAATAATATGCATGTTGCTCAACACAGTACACATGCATGGCAGATACAATAGGCAAATTATGACATACACCATAACAGGAAACCAGAAAATATCATCTTGCATGCACACATATTCCATAATGGAATAAATAATAACGGATCATTGATTATTCCATAACAAGGTTTGTCTCAGACCAAAAGCTATCATAATGAAACATTTATCATTCTTTTTGCCTCTGTCCTAGAAAAGCAACATGAACATATGTCACAGATTGTTTTCAATTTACCATTTTGGCATTTAACACTTGTGAGTCACTCATATTATACATGTCTGCACTTGTCATGATTTAATTCCCTCGATGGTTATGCATAAGTTTCCACTGAGCCATATCATGTGTGCAGTCCGTTAAGCATAGTTTCATTAACTAGATCACAGCCATAAATAATGTGTACCAATTATTAATTTTGTCTCTGCCAAAATGTACAACTATTATACATTTATTTCAATATTATATGCACTTTCAAATGCATGCAGAAAGCTCTGTTATTCTAACTTAGCAGAATTCAAACATTTAAAATCAGCCAAACAATATATATATCATGCAACTGCAGTCAAAAGAAAAAATTCTCACAACTATTCTTTCTCCTAGCCTCATCATGGTCCATGATGCTAGATGTGGTCAGGACAAGGAAACCAAGTATGATGGAAGCAATATAGCAGTCCACTATTCAACAACACTTATATCACTGATCCAAAAGTTCACATCACAGTTGATAGTTATCTCGACCTATATCAAACTATGTTTTATATCATACTTTCCACTTTACCATTTGGTAACTGACTTCTAGAGTACCACAAATTCTCATACATTGCTCAAAAAGACTGGAGCGATACGTGGTGAAATACCTAGAAATAAGCTCATTAATAATTCAAGGCACCTCCTGATAACACTAGCAACAACATTCTCTATGTTATAAACAATAGAAGGTTTAATAGAATACAAGAACACTAGGGTATTATTACAATCAACCCAGTTCAGGTCGAAGACCACCATTTTTCTCTTGGTTTTTGTTAAACCTATAAATTCTGTTTCTGTTTTCCTAAGAAAAATATAGCCAACAACATTATGATAATGACCCTCAACTATAATGTTGATGGTACAGTAAAATTCCCTTAACGTTATGATAGCACAAAGAGATAATGCAAACGACCAAATTAAACACTATCGTACCTAAAACATGAATTTTATAGATTTAAGTTTTTTCACTGAATACTGCACTTGTTTGATTAAATGCTCAAGCTGTAGAATGAAGAGAACCGATCCAATTTGTTCTTCTTGGGTTGTCCAGTTCCACTGCAAACACTGTTCTTGGGAGCCAATGTCTTCCTAATTTTCCCTATAAAACTACAAAATGAAAATATTGAAGTGAATGATGACAACAAACTGTGCTCAGACCTCAATCCTTCATCCCTGCTTATCTCCATGTTAACAATAAATCAGTTTTAGCATGACCAATCATCCCTTAATTTCTTCTACTTCTAGCTCTGAGATTTGGCCTTCATTTGAACAACATTTCACCACAAAAACTAGAGAATCAACAATGAATACAAACTGCATTCCAAAAGGCACTTCAAAATCCGAGATTGTTGCATTGAAAAAGACTTGGCCAGCTGGTCAAAAACATTAACTTCCTTGTCCTTCACTTCCCACCTTTCGCAGTTTTTAATAAAATATTAAAAACTGCATTCATTTCCCTTTTACCCAAACTGTAATGCAATACCTAGATGCCATACCATGGCGATGGTATGTTTTAAAGCATGGGTCTAAATATTTTCAAAAACCCATTCACTATTGATAAAAGATTTTAATCTTAAATCACTTAATTTTATTAAGTCAATAACTCATTAGATCCTAGGATAGATGAAATGTCCAGATTTAACAAGGTTGCTACCCACCTTAGTTGTAAGTGACAAGATGCTTGGACTTTCAACCTTTGAAGAGTTATAATATTGATAATAACCTGTTGCTAGATTTGTGACAGCACATTCACCTTGAAATCTCTAAATAATGCTATTGTTTCAGAGTTGAGAAAGACTCAACAAACTTCGATGTATAATAAAGAAATTAGAAAATGCGAAGTACCAAGTATAATGATACTTAAGGCACTGTGTACATATGGATTTGCAAAAAACATTTGTTGAAATACAACATACATCTTCAGTGAATATATGGGCAAGTATATACACGGTCTCACTTGTCTATAAGATCAACCAAAACCATCAATGAACAAAATGATTATTAATATGTTAGCCTTTGGCTAGCTACCCATATGAATAATCGACTTCTTTAAACAATGACAACCAACAACATACAACATACGGAAATCAGGATGACTCTCATAATCACATATATCATACCAAAACAGTGATTTCTCGTGAGTTGCCTCCATTTAAATTAACTGATCTTCAACTGATCCCTTCTGTATCTGAAAACACAAAATGACATCAGCAGTACGAGTACATTTGATAAAAATCAATTTCAGAAATAAATTGACCATATAACAATATGATGCTTCTGAAATTCAGTACAATAATCAGGCATTCATCATTATATCAAACGTCTGAAATCTCATAATATTCAAACAAGTTGCATCACATTTCAACCATGAATGTAGAATATAATTCTTACAGTAAGCCAAAAATGCCCAATTCAATAGTAATTAGAAATGTGACACAACAGTAGTAGTAACAGCATAACAGCCCAGAATTGGAAACCAAAAAGAGGGATGTTACAGAATTCTTAATCCATCTTGTTGTAATGCCCCTCTTTATATTGTTTTATTCTTTTTGAAATTGTGCAAACTGAATTAGTATAATTATAGACAGCTACAGCTACTTATGATAACCTTAAACAGCAGCAATCAAAATGGAACTAACTATATAGGAAACTCAACTTATTTAGTCACCCTCAGTACTGGAATGTTTACAAATATGAATATACTGATCTGGAAATGCAAAATTCAGAATTACATGGGATAGATACCAACTAACTGAATACCATACAGCAGCTCTGGAAAGTCAAATTGATAACTGGATAATGAATGCTGATAAACTGTGAGCAGATCTTATGGTATCTTAGACCCTTTTGCTGCCCCACAGATGATCAATGGATCTGCCTTGAGCCAAATACATGATGTTGGCAAGACTTGTAACTCTAGAACGATCCAATCTGCCTACGATCAGCACCTATTCATCCATGAAACCCTCGATAAATGATGGTACTGTTGTTGTGATCCCTTCTTCTATGAATTGCTACTCATAATGTGGTGTGGTAAGGCTGTGATGCTGCCACTAGCTGGTTCAACTAACTCAGAAAACAGCATAAAAAATAACTCTGGGGTTTTAGTAACAAACCCTCCCAAATCTGCATCCCAAAATTTCTGAATATGTTAGTCACTCAGCCAATAATGCTTACAATTGTACGACTGCCCTTGGAAAATCCTTAATGGTGCAAACTTGTCATGAATGCAGGCGCTCCAGTAAATCAGCAACATAGAATTGAAATGAAGTCTGAAAATGCAGAAATTATGATTCCCTGAAGATGATAAATTATTTGCTTGCACATCAAATTGCCAAATTGCTAGAGATTTGCATTAGCTTTCTCAATTTTGCTCAAATGCAACCCCTATGTGAGTACGCCCTAGAAGGAAATGAGGGTTTTCGTCCTCAATTCCAACAATGAATGTCAAGAGGGTTTTCATCCTTGGTTTTGAATTTGAACACAAATGCCCCCAATGAATAAATGAAATCTAGATACCAAAGAGGCTAGGCACCCTCTTTTGATATCCTTTTTAAGTCGGGCTCTTGATTAAATTTCCCTCCAATTGGTATTTAATTTTTCTTTTAATTTTAAATTTTATGTTTAATATTATTTTTAATTTAATGTGTGTAATAACACTTTTTAAATTTTTTTAATAATATTATTTTAGTTGCCCCTTAAATTAAAAATTGCTAGGCCAAACTAAAAAAGTATTATTAATTATTTTAATTCGAAAAAAGGGACATAGCGCTTGTGGAATTGGAAAATCTCGTGTACATTATTATAAGTATTAATATCATGTTTATTTATGGTCATCTTGAGCTTTTTGTTTGTTGAAATGTTATAGGTCCTGTATGAAATATCCCAAACAATATCTATGCAATTTTTCTGATTTTCGTAACATAAAATGATGTCCTAGTTTCTGATTTTTTTATTTCTGCTTAAAACCCAAATTCGTTGATGTAATTTTCTGAGTTTATTTATGCATGAACAGCAGTATATTTTCATCCAAACAATAGCCACATTTATAGCAGATCATAACAGCATGAAACCAACAACATAATCTAACAAACATCCACCAATATGAGCCCAAATTTCTGATATTTAATCTCTCAGTTTGCTGCTACAACTTAGATGCAATTACAAAATGAAATGGGCTCCAAACATGCCCAACAACATAAGAGAGTTCGCTGACATGAAGAAACCCCAATTATGCAATGTAAATAGCTTCCTATTCTAACCCTAGCTGGGCGAAATTGCTCCAGCCACAAAATGCAACTATTTGATGAAGAAACAACTCTAAAAACCTTACCAAGGGGTGTGCTGGCCTGCTGGACTGCTGTTAGGATTTTCAACCCTAGAAATCTGAAGAATAACCTCCAACTTGCACAATTCGCCCCTTCAACTAGATGCCTAAATGTTGATGCAAAAATTGAATGTGATCCTAGCAAGAATCACTATTGAAGCCCAAGTGAACCTTCGTCGTGAAGTCTTCCATTGAAGAAGCTAGGGTTTCGTCCAACTTTTCAATTCTAAAGGGTTTTTGTCCTTAGAGGAATCACTAAAGTGCAGACCAGAATAGCAGATATATATGGGCTTCAACTTCTCCGCACCGCTCTTCTTCAAAGTAGACTGCCTATATGGCTAGAGACGTAAGAACACCAAATCACCAACCTCAAAAGACCTTTCCACCCTATGTCTATTAGCATATGCCTTTTTCTGATTTTGTGCCTGCTGAATATTATCCTTAAGTGCCTTAGGGATATCTTGATTGTCTTGCATTAACTCCTTAGGCCCTTAGGGCCCGACAATTCTCAAAAGCCAAATCTGCAAATGATGGAGCATCATACCCATACAAAGCTCGAAATGGAGACATACCGATCGACATGTAATAAGTGGTATTGTAACAATACTTACCCAAATACAACCATCTAATCCAAGCACACTGCTGCCTCACAACATAGTGCGAAGATACCCCTCGACCTACTTGTTCACAATCTTTGTCTGTCCATCTGTCTGTGGGTGATAGCTAGTGCTCGGTGTCAACTCCGTACCCGCCAATCGGAAGAGCTCTCTCCAAAATGCATTGATGAATTTGCTGTCCCAATCACTCACAATGGTCTTGAGGAGACCATGCAACTTGAACACCTCTTTGAAAAACAATTCAGCCACTTGAAGGGCTAAAGGCTCCATGGGTATCGCAAAGAAGTGAGCATACTTGGTCAATCTATCAACCACCACAAATATACAATCCTTGCCTTGGACCTTGGGTAGACCAGTAATGAAATCCATTGAAATACTCTCCCATCTTTGTTCTGGAATGGGCAAGGGCTGAAACAAGCCTGTTGGAAAAGTATGCTTGGACTTGTTTTGTTGGCAAGTCATACTCTCTGACATCCTTGAGACCCTTCCAAGAGAATTTCTCCCTCACCTGCCTGTATATTTGAAGAACCTTGGATGCCTTGCTAGAGGAGTGTCATGAATAGCTCTCAAGATCTTCTCCTTCAACTTCGATTCTCGCATCAAATAGATCCTATCCTTTTAGTAAATCACATCATCCATCACCTTATATCTATCATCCCGAACCTTACCATCCAAAAGCTCACAAGCAAAAGTATTCTTGGAATACTCAACCAACAAATGTGCCTTCCAATCCGTCGAGATCTCCGACAGAGCAAAGGGTAGGCCTCCTAGATAGAGCATCAACAACCGCATTATTCTTCCCCTTGACATACTCAATGACGAAATCATATACTGGGACCTTGCTGATCCACTTTTGCTGCCGCTCATTTAAGTCTGTTTGTGCCAAAAAGTGTCTCAAGCTATTGTGGTCGGTTCTTACCACAAATTTGTTACCCACCAAATAGTGTCTAAAATTTGCCAAGGCATGCATGATGGCGAGCATCTCTTTATCATAGGTGGAATAGAGCCTCTCTACATCCCTCAACTTCCTACTCTCCAATGCAATGGGATGTTTATTTTGCATCAAAACGGCACCAATGCCTACTCCCGAAGCATCATGCTCCAAAATAAAAGGTTGCTTGAAATTAGGTAATGCCAAAACCGGACAAGAACTAATTATTTGTTTAAGCTTGTTGAAGGTATCCTGGGCCTCCTCTGACCAACTGAATGCTCCCTTCCTTGTGAGATCCGTGAGTGGTGCTGTGAGTTGTGAAAACCCTTTCACAAGCCTCTTGTAGTAGCAACATAGCCCCAAATATCCTCTCAACTGCGAAATGTTCTTGTATGGTGGCCAATCCAAGATAGCCTAGATCTTCTCCCGGTGCACTCGAACTCCATTAGCCCCAATCACATGCCCCAAATAAAGAATCTTTGTCATCCCAAACTCACACTTGGAAGCCTTAGCAAACAAGGATTGTGCCTCCATGATGCTCAATACCTCCTCAATATGTTGTAGATGCTCCTCCCATGTCTTACTATATATCAAAATATCATCAAAGAACACCAAAACAAACCTACACAACTGGTTACGGAAGATGTGGTTCATGCATGATTAGAAAGTAGCAAGAGTGTTAGTAAGACCAGAAGGCATCACCAAAAACTCATAGTGCACATAGAGACATCGGAATGTTGTTCTTCGTGAAATACACTGCCCCATGCAATTCATCAAGCAACTCATCGATCCTGGGAATGGGATACCTATTCTTGATTGTCTTCTTGTTCAATGCCCTATAATCGATGCACATCATCATGGTGCCATCCTTCTTCTTCACTAGAACAACTGAAGAAGCAAAGGGACTGGAACTAGGCCAAATGTGTCCCATATCAAGCAACTCTTTGATGATCTTCTCAATCTCCTCCTTGAAGTGTCGTGGATGATGATAGGGCGTAGTAATGACGGGCTTGGCTCCCTCTTCAAGCTCAATAGTATGCTCAAAACCACGATCTGGTGGCCTACCATGTGGAATATCTCTAAACACAATTGTAATGTCCCCTTTTTGGGTATACTTAGATTTTTGCCCTAAATTCACAATTTCAGAGTAAGAGATACATTTTTATTAAATTACAACTTCCTATAAACTCTGATTTGAACCCTGCAATAAGTTTAGCCAATGTTATAATTCATAAATAACTAGTTTGATCATTTGTACTGTTTGCAACATCCTTAAATTATTTAGCATACAAACGGTTCATTGATCTTAAAACAGATAAGTAACTATCAATACAAATTTAAGGTTATTATCCATTCCAACAATTGACCATTGGGAAGATTGGAGAAAAAGCCGCAATAGGATACTCGGAGTATTTCCTCTTTCTAAGCCCAAAGGTGGATAGGCAACCCCCTAGGCCCACTAATGGTAGACACTTCAATCATCCATTAGGGGTGGTCTACTTAGCATGAAATCTCCCTCTTTCTAAGCCCAAGGGCGGATAGGCAACCCGCTTGGCTCGCTAATGGCAGACGCTTCAGTCATCCATTAGGGGTGGTCTACTTAGCATGTAATGGCTATCCCCTTGCACTTCCGTCTCTTCTTCCCATGAGAATTTAATCATAATAGGGATTGAATGGGAAACATGATAAGTCTGCCCAAAGCTATCCCAGCTAAGCCCAAGAGCGGATATACCATCCCTCTTGACCCCAAGTGGCAGACCTCCAGTCATCCACATGGAGTGGTCTACTTAGTGGGTAAACTTTTATCTGCATTCCCTATCCATGCTGCCTTATCCAATTCCATAGAGATTAAATAACATATCATCATCCACGATATACATTATAGTGCATAATACACAATGCTTTGGTAAAATATAAACTTCTATATTCTAAGATGCAAATATATTAACGGTTGCTGACTTCTGCCCTTGTCTGTTGAGTGCAGATAATTATGTTTGATTTGCTCCAATCGCCTTGTTGTCCGATCTACAAGGCTCAATAATCGCTGCAAGCATCATTATTGCATAACCGTGTATAATTTTATATATATATATATATACTTAAACTTACTGCCCCAATATATTCTTGCGATAATACTTCCGTAGATCTCTTATAATCTATTTCTCATTCCCAATCTGCTGTTTATCCTCAGTACAAATATTTATTTCTGACTCGTTCCCTGATTATATCATCTCCTGCCTTTGATCTCAATGCAGACTTATTTTTGATTAATGATATCAAGTTTCCACAATCCATATTATGGTTCAGTATTGCTTTTGGATTTGATTGTGTTCAATTTTTTGCATCAACGTTTCGGATCACACTCCGTGATCCATCATCAAGATGGTAGAGAGAAAGAGGAGAAGAAAATGGTTGATTGCAGACTTACACCAGATACAAAGAGAGAGGGGAAGGGGAGGGTAGGAAGCACAAGGTTCGAGAAGAAAATGGTTGATTGCAGACTTACACCAGATAAAAAGATGGTTGTTTCCATCTTTTTTTTATATCTTACTTAAAAATCTGGATATATTCCTTCCCATGATACTTAATCCAAAGATCTCCTATAATTCATGTCTTCTTCCCAATCTGCTGTTCTATTCATACTCCAATTTATTTCCCTTTCTGAAATCCGTTGATGCTTATATTTTCCATTCTTCATTCTTGATCTGCATCATACCCCCCTTATCTCCTTCAAATGGTTCTTGTAATGGCCACCCCTGATTTTTTTTTTTGAAATATAACCTGGTATGCTGATTGTGTTTTTTGCTGATGTATTTGGTTTGCTTGTTTTCAATGTTTTTTCATAGATGCATGTCAAACATAGAGAATATTGCATAAAGAAGGAAAATACTAAGAAGAACATTGCTTTCTATTTTGAAATAACAACATATGATAAGTACCAATGTTATCAGACCAAATCAGACTTAGTACAATATGTTTTTTCAGACCTGGAAATAGCAGTTTCAGACCTGGAAATGTTCATACAGCAGCAGCAACTTGACGACAATTTGACATCAACTTGCACTCAACACCACATATGTGAAATGCCAAAGAACCCCTGGATTCCCATGCCATAAACCAGTTACTCAAACACCCAGAAAAGCAGAATTAAGAGTCTATACATCAGCAGACCCTTATCTTTGGAACACCAAAAGGCATGGCTCCTAGATAGGGTGATCTGCCCTTAAAAAAACAGTCCTCCAGCAAATAATTCAAATAAGCACTTGAAATGGGGTGCCAAGATGAGAGGAATCCATTGAGCAAATACCTAGAACGATACTCCAAGTGTGCACAAAGCTATGAACAGTTTTCACTTTTAAACCCTGTCAAAAAGGGAATTTCCAGAATTCTGGAAAAGCAATCAGACCTCTGAAAGCAGCACCAAAATCACCACCAATCACCACCAAAACGAAGCCAAGAATCAAATACACCAAAAACTAGATACCCATATCAGAGAACTTCATAAATCTTCATATTAGAACCCTAGAACGATCAAACTCTTGAAAGCAATGGTGATTCTTGATGTAGAATCACTCCCTCCAGCTAGGGTGAGCTTCTCACCACTGAAACCAACAATGTGAGAAGAGGGTTTTCGTCCTCAACCAGCGGTTTTCAAATCTTGGAGAAATTCCAGCAGTCTCCTTAAGTTGCCAAAATACCTATATGCAAATGAGAGCTCAAACTCATATTTATAAAGTGAGGGAAGAATTAAGACAACTTGCATTTGAATTTGAATATATTTCCCTCTCATTTCACTTTATGAAATGACATGAAATTACCCCAAGAGGGGCGTCCAACTTTTTGAATATATTTCCCTCTCATTTCACTTTATGAAATGACATGAAATTACCCCAAGAGGGGCGTCCAACTTTTTGAATATATTTCCCTCTCATTTCACTTTATGAAATGACATGAAATTACCCCAAGAGGGGCGTCCAACTTTTTGCCTCCAAAATTCCACTTTTGATTTTTAATTTAAAATTGACGTGAAACCCAAACTAGGCATCCCACCATATGAGGCATAACATTAGCCTTTAAAAATGATAAATAAACCTATTTTCTAGGCATCCACTTGAAATACATGGCCCCTCTTTTAAAACAACGTTGTGCAACTAGGCCAAGGGGTCCTTTTTATTTTATTTTATTCAAAATATCTCCTTTGTGTAATGTCCCCATTTTCTATGTCCTCTTTTGGATTAGTTTGGTTCTGACACTCTTACTATTTTTAGTAAGTGCTATGTTTAGTAACTGGTTTGATAGGTAGAGCAGTGTAGGGTTTCCTGTTTGGGCAATGTGTGGGAGTTGTCCGATGAGCTTTAATGCTTTGTGCTAGTCCTTTATGTGGGTATTTTCGGTGTTTTAGACGAGACTTACTATTTTTAGCAGGGGCCAATTCTAGTACTTACTGTTTATAGTAAGTCACTATGCATATCAGTTTTCATACCATTTTGAGTTTTTAGTGTTTAGTTACTAAAAATAGTAAGTCTATTATTAGAAATTGGTCTTAGCCAAGCTACTTTCAGCAGTGTCATTTCAGTTTGGGTGTTGGTTTGCTAAGGTCTTTTTATTTTAATATGTACTTTTCCTCTCTTGAAATATTTTAAATAAAGTTATTTTATAACTTTACGTTGAGGGTTTGAGGGGACATCAACTTGTACCTTGGCGCCTAGTTGATGAACTTAAGTATTTTTAAAGCATCAAAAGTAAAATAGAATGCTGGATAAGGGGGACGCCCAAGGAAGCTAAAAGCAAGGTAATGAAATTTTAATTAAAATCAAAGGTAAAAAGGGGCGAGCTTTTTGGAGGGAAGCTAAGTTTCAAATCTTGTTGCCCTAATTTCTCATTGAGAGAATATAACTTCATTTTAGAGGCTCATTTTGAGTATGTTGAAAGTGGATGGATAATAGGATGCTACTGGTTTTACACCAGGGGGTTGTAGTATGTTGTTGAAGACGAAAACCCTCTACAATCAGGTGTTGGTTTTGGTAGTGAAACACCTACCTTAGCTGGTTGGGGTGTGGTTCCATTCAGGGATCACTTCAGAGCTTCATTATTCTTAGTTTTCAGTCAATAAACATGAAGATATTCGAGTACTTTTGAGGTTTGGTATTTGGTTTTTGGTGTGAGAAGGCTTGGCATCATTTTGGTTTGATTTTGGTGTGATTTTGAGTGGTTTTCTCAGAGTTTTCTGGGCTTTCATATTTGTGTCTGAATCTAATATTTTGAGCATAACTTTCAAATGGCTTGAGATTTCCTAATTTGTATTGTTGCTAAAGGAGCTCCTCATCAAGGCACCTCCTAGCATGTGTTTATATGAATTTTATGAGCAAGCACTGATTTTATAAAGCCAATCACCCTATTCAGCTGGGCGCCCTTTTTGAGGGTAATCTGCAAATCTGCTATAACAAGTTTTGTGTTTTAGTCACCGTGGGGTTGTGAGAATGGTTTTGGTGTTGGAGAATGCAAGTGTTTGGGGGGCTTTATCCCTGGTGAAGAACGTTCAAGTTGGAGATACTTTAATGCTGTTATGAGCTTCAAAAAGAACAAGGTCTGAATGTATTTTGAATTTTCTGAGTTTGATGAATATTTAAAAGGACTGAAATTTTTGTTATAGTTTCTGAGCAATTAAATCTGAAAGTTTCCATTTGCAAGCAAGGTTATTTCATGTTATTTTCTGTACTCCTTGTTATTATCATATCATGTATGCAAAGCAGAATTGGCATTGAAAACAAACAAACAAACATCATCAAACAAACACAAACCCGCAAATCAGAAACAAAAAAATAGGGGCAGTCATTACAGTGGTATCAGAGCGGTCTTGATCTTGCCAACTAGTGGGCAAACTAACTAAATTCATGAGCATTAGTGATAGAGAAAGGAGATATCGGGAGAGAGTTAGGAAGAAGGATGAGGGTTGTTGGGAACATTGGCCTTCATTTGATGAGGGACAGTGATCTGAAACTCATTCTGTAGAGTCATCTAGTTCAAAAAATATGAGTGATAGAGGAGAAGAGGCTGCGAGACATGAGGCACCACTTGATAGGATGCTGTTACTGTTAGATGCTTTGGTTAGAGGGCAAGGGAGAGCAGCCCAACATGTTTAAGAAACCAACCAGCAATTAGCTCAGTTGATACAGAGGTATCAGTTGGCACAGGGTAATGGTGTAGGGCAACGTATAACAGTTAATCAGTAGAATGGGGGAGCAATGGCAAGGCCCCAAATGCCTGTTTTTCCACCTAGAGTTGAGGCTCTACCTAATCCGGAGCTTACTTTGGTTGAACAACAAGAACAATTTAAACAAGATTGGTTAGTTGTAGGGCCAGTTTCCAGCATGACATGCCACTTTGAGATTATATAGATCTTAGGATGAAGCATATGCCCAACATAGGCAATAGAGAAGATCATAATGACTTACGAAAGAAAGATGGAAAACTTAGCATTCCTTATTTTGACGGGTCCGGTGAGATTTCAGCGAGAGCATGGGTTTAAAGGGTGGACACATACTTCAATCTAAACCCCATGCCTGAGAAAGAAGCAATAAAATATGTTGCTATGCACCTTGATGGAGTTGCACATAAGTGGTGGCACCATGGGATGATCATAACGGGGCATGCTCAAGTTACTTCTTATACTGAGTTTACTGAGAGACTCATAAAGAGGTTTGACAAGAAGGAACCAAAACATCATTTTAAGGAGGTGGCAAAGTTGAAGCCATACTTATTCAATGAAGAGCAGGAGCTTGAAGAGAAGTTCATAGCAGAAAAATCAGATGAAGTAATTGCTTTGAAACTTGATGGATGTGAGACGGAGCCTTAGGATGACTCCTTGGTCATGCATGCAATTGCTGTAGATGAGGTTGTGCATGAAGGAATTGATGAAACAACAACCTTTTATACACCCTTAGAGCTATCCAATGAAGTTGAGGTACCTTTAGATGATGGGCATGTTGAGAACAAAAGAGATGATGTCTTCGAATCAGCTAATAGTGATGATTCTTTACCCCATGTGGGTAATGGTGACACAGGTGGTTTTGGGTTAGACTACCAAACCAAGCCTATGGAGAAAGATGCTTATGATGATTTCAATGATAATGAGTTTCTTTTTGATTGTAATGATGTCCTTACTTCATCCTGAGAGCCATGCGTAGAGGATGGCATCGATAGTGATGTTTTCAATCTTGAAAAGGAATCTGATTTCACATTGCAGGTAGCTGATTTGGAGCAGAGACCTTGTAGTTTGGTTGATTTGGATTCATAGTCCACTATTGGGAATGATAAGGGAGAGACTCAAGTGATTTGGGAAACAACCACTCAGGAAATACACATTGAGCATACTCTTTCAAAAAGAAAACATCAGCTCATTGGACCATGGGATCCAGGTGTTTGGGGACCAAAGTATGATGAAGAATCAGTTTGGGATGAATCTTTTTTTGACCAAGCTGTTGTCCCAACCTTAGAGCATAAAGAATGCAAAAAGGATTCCTCAAAGGGAATTGATTTTGAGAGGCATGATCTCAAAGACAAATAAGAATTGTTTCTTCTTGGGGCTAATTTTGATCAGCAACCTAGTGATGAAGATGAGGCAGGCTTTGAAGAAGAGGCACATGAGATTTGGGACAGCCTCTTTGATAATAGGTATGAAAGTTCTGATTTTAACATGCAACATAGCAGCAGTTCATCATTTTTGCTTGATTATGATTGGAAAAGACAACTCTTGGTATCCGCTGAAAATAAGGTGTTCATTTTATCTAGTTTGGACAGCAAACATATGTATGTGGAGAATTTAATTCAAAATGCATCAATGGGACAAAGTGAACTTAATATTTCATTTTTTAATTTACATACATTGAAGAGCTCTCTAGAAGAATTTAAAACAACTTACTTACACATGATGCATGATAGAGATATAGCCACCAAGTTTGCAGATGAAACCTTGTCTATGTCTAAGCGGTTAAGGGAAGAGGTTAGTGAGCTCACAATCGAGCTTAATTCCATGAAGCTTTCTTTGGAAAGTGTCCAAGAGGCACTTCTTGAAGCAAACGATCAACTCTATGAGACTCAACAGTTTAAGGAGAGGGAAGGTAGAGAAAGGGAAAAGGAGATCAATCAGGTAATGAAGGAGCTTGATTTCATCCAGGAGGAGTATGACCTTGTACATTGTCCAAAAAAAATCAGAAAATAAGAGTTTGGATCAGCAAGAGGATTGGTTTGATTTGGAAGTTGAGGATAGTTTTCAATTTATTGATAATCCTTTGTTTGAGGTAGATGTTGATATGGTGTATGACAATCCACTTTTTGAGTTGGATGATGGGATTACTCCTAGTTGTAGCATTGTATTGAGTGAAAATAATAAGGTTTGGGACCCAGGTGTAGTCTCCAGTCATGAGTTGTCTCATAATTGGAGTAGTGGGTCAAGTTCCTGTATTAGTACTGCTGCCTACTTTCCGATCAGTTTGCATATGACTTTTGATTTGGATTTGTAGATGAGTTGGATGGTTTCTTCGGTTCAGCAGTTGAGTAGTTCATGGTTGAGGTTGGATGGCAAAGATGATTTGATCTTAGGAGATGATTCTATTGCTACTTCCATACACATCTTTACTATATCTCTAGTAGGATTTCAGTTTGATTACCGCTGACCTTACTTTTTTTCATTGATTATGGTGACATCTTTTGATGAGTAGATTGATTTTGAGGTTGGGAAAGCCTTGGGGTAGCCGGCTGTGAGTATCTTTTCGGACACAGTTTACCCATTTATTGTTTCCATTTTGGTGAGTGATGCTCACTGCAGTTAATACATGGAGACAATATGCTTTATATCAGATGATCTCATCATGATTGCAGTGGTTTGGGTGTGTTAGTGTGTTCATAACCTTTCTTTTGACACTTGGGGGTTGAGTGTTGATGTTATGATTTCAGATTGCGACAATAGAGGCATTTCTTGGTTGGTTGATTTCAAAGTTATGGCAAAGATTGACTTTCTTCATATTTGGGGCATCATGAGGTGTCATGCCAGGGTTTATTTCTTATGGTTGAGCAGGGTGTTTTATATGTTGCCCAGGATCATGATTGGCAGTGAGTTTGCTGATGTAGTCTTCTCTGAGTTGCCTTGGTAGTATATTTTTCATGGCATTGACTTCAATCTTTTCCGGTATTTCAGTATGGGCTTTTATGATTTTTATTCCTTGGGGGTCCGAAATAGGGGAGTGCAGTTTGGGCATGTTGGTTTGACAGTTATGATCAATGTGACACATCATCAATATGGTGGTTCCTTTTTGAGACTATAACTTGGAACCCGGGGATCACACTGTGTTGTAGTTCAGCTACCGTTTGGGATGAGAGAACCAGTGTTGATTTTCTTGAGTTTGGTTCTCTCGAGGGGCATTCTTTTGAGGAGTTGATCGAGTCTATGTAGTATTTGATTACGCTTATTATAGGACGTTTTCAGGAGGTCTCTTGTGTTGGTCCCCTGCAGGTCAGTGTTGTGAGTAGATGGTGCTACAGATCTCCAATATTGACTTGGGACCCTAGGATCATTTTTGGATTCAGTGTGGATTAGATTGTGGGTTGCAGGATTGTATTGGCATTGCTTGAGGACAAACAATTTTTGGGAAGGGTGGACTGTAATGTTGCCATTTTCGATGTCCTCTTTTGGATTAGTTTGGTTTTGGCACACTATTTTTAGTAAGTGCCTATATTTAGTAACTGGTCCGACAGGCAAAGCAGTGTAGGGTTTCCTGTTTGGGCAATGTGTGGGAGTTGTTCGATGAGCTTTAATACTTTGTGCCAGTCCTTTCTGTGGGGTTTTTCAGTGTTTCAGGTGAGACTTACTATTTTTGGTAGGGGCCAATTCTGGCACTTACTGTTTATAGTAAGTCGCTTTGCATATCAGTTTTTATACCAGTTTGAGTTTTCAATGTTTTTACTATTTTTAGTAGTTACTAAAAATAGTAAGTCTATTATTAGAAACTGGTCCTAGCCAAACTACTTTCAGCAATGTCATTTCAGTTTGGGTGTTAGTTTGCTAAGGTCTGATTATTTTAATATGTGCTTTTCGTCTCTTGAAATATTTTAAATAAAGTTATTTTATAACTTTACGTTGAGGGTTTGAGGGGACATCAACTTGTACCTTGGCGCCTAGTTGATGAACTTAAGTGTTTTTAAAGCATCAAAAGTAAAATAGAATGTTGGATAAGGGGATGCCCAAGGAGGCTAAAAGCAAGGTTTAAAATGAAATTTTAATTAAAATCAAAGGTAAAAAGGGGCGAGCTTTTTGGAGGGAAGCTAAGTTTCAAATCTTGTTGCCCTAATTTCTCATTGAGAGAATATAACTTCATTTTAGAGCCTCATTTTGAGTATGTTGAAAGTGGATGCATAATAGGATGCTGCTGGTTTTACACTAGGGGGCTGCAGTACGTTGTTGAGGACGAAAACCCTCTACAATCAGTAGCTGGTTTCGGTAGTGAAACACCTACCCTAGCTGGTTGGGGTGTAGTTCTATTCAGGGATCACTTTAGAGCTTCATTATTCTCAATTTTTCAGTCAAGAAACATGAAGATATTCGAGTACTTTTGAGGTTTGGTATTTGGTTTTTGGTGTGAGAAGGCTTGGTATCATTTTGGTTTGATTTTGGTGTGATTTTGAGTGGTTTTCTCATAGTTTTCTGGGCTTTCATATTTGTGTCTGAATTTGATATTCTGAGCATAACATTCAATAGCTTGAGATTTCCTAATGGGCATTGTTCCTAAAGGAGCTCCTCATCAAGGCGCCTCCTAGCATGTGTTTATATGAATTTTATGAGCAAGCACTGATTTTATAAAGCCAATCGCCCTATTCAACTAGGCATCATTTTTGAGGGTAATTTCCAGTCTGCAAATCTGCTATATCAAGTTCTGTGTTTCAGTCACTGTGGGGTTGTTTGAATGATTTTGGCGTTGGAGAATGCAAGTGTTTGGGGGACTTTATCCCTGGTGAAGAATGTTGAAGTTGGAGATACTTTAATGCTGTTATGAGCTTCAAAAAGAACTAAGTCTGAATTATTTTCTGAGTTTGATGAATATTTAAAAGGACTGAAATTCCTGTTATAGTTTCTGAGCAATTAAATCTGAAAGTTTCCATTTGCAAGCAAGGTTATTTCATGTTATTTTCTGTACTCCTTGTTATTATCATATCATGTATGCAAAGCATTGAATTGGCATTGAAAACAAACAAACAAACATCATCAAACACACACAAACCTGCAAATCAGAAACAGAAAAAAAAGGGGCAGTCATTACACCTTGGGCGTCTATGCTCACAACGAAACTATTTTGCTTTATGCAGCTTTTTAAAACAACGTTAAGTTATCACATTAGGCACCAAGGTACTTTTTGATGATCACCTACCCCCTCACTTAAGTTATAAAGTTATTTTATAAAAATAACTTAAGTGACTGATGAAAAAACAAATATCAAATAATCCAACCTTAGGCTTTCCAACGCTACCATAGAAATAACATTGTTGAGAACACTATTGGTCTGAGACCAGTTACCGAAAATAGACTTACTATTAATAGCAACCACTAAAAATAGTAAATACTCCAAATCACCAATCTGACACAAAACATTAGAGTTCACCTAACAAATGCCACACATTGCCCAAACAGGAAACTTTGCACTGCACTGCTGCTAGGACCAGTTACTAAATATAGTACTTACTAAAAATAGCAAGTGAGTTAAAACCAAACTAGCCTGAATAAGGACACGAAAAGTGGGGACATTACAATTCTCCTTTTATATCTTTTCTTAATATGAAAGGATGCATCATTTTAGAAGAGAGATATCCTTATAAAAGGATATGTCCTTTTGTTAATACTAAAACACTCATAATATTGCTGTTTATATATACTAATTCCAATCGCTGGCCCTTAATCTTATAAATCGCTGCATTTGTTAGTAATTGCTGTCTCTTTTCTTATTAGTAATCGTTGTTTCTTTTGTTAGTAACCACGGCCTTCTTTTTGTTAGTAAGTTCTCCTTATTTTGTCTTTATTCCCAATTCAGCACTGTTAGTTTTTCATGATCAGATAAATCTAACATAAAGTAAACAGAAAATGCAAGACATGAGACAATGAACACCACAAGATACCTTGGGAAAACCCTCCAACCTGAGGGAGAAAAAACCCAGCCAATATATCTCCTATATATTAAATTATCACAATGATGATCTCCTTACAAGAGGCCGATATGCAGGCCCAAAATACATGCACCAAAGAGTGATGCGACACAGCAATACAGAGAAGTAATATGCTGATAAGATCTCAGCCTCTTAACAATATTGATCTGCCTCAATGAAGAATTTGCACTTGCAAGAACTCGAACTTGATAAGGATGGAATGACCAAAAAAAAAAAGATGATTAACAAAGAGAGAGGCATCGGCTATATATACAATATGGAAGGGAGACGTGACCCTTAAAGAACACAAGTCGGCCAACATAGAAAGATGCGTCTCTTATATAAAATCACGTTCTTGAAGATAGTCGGCCTCATTTAACAAATCGGGCCTCTTCATTAATTAATCACCATATTATTGATGACGTGTCCCTTGAGTTTATCCAATCACCATAAGTTAAATAGCCTTAGCTATATTTAATTTATTATTCTTGAACAAGGAGATCAGCTGGAAGGATAAGACCGACGCTGCATAACATCAACAAACACTCTTTTTGTCTTATTATAAGATCACTTTGTCTCTTTTATGAAATCGTTTTATATTCATTATCTTTTGGCTGCTCCAATATATGTTAAATATACTATTTGTTTCCTTAATCATAGTATCTAGGATGTGTAAAATAATGATTTTATTCTTTTCATTAATTTAACTTCTTTACACTGGTTGGCCCAAATTTAGTGATGCGATTTGGAGGGGCATGACAACCACGCTATACTTATCAAGCCTAGCCTGAATATTTGGAGGATACAAAACATTGGGCTGCCCGTGCAACATCATCATGCCTAAACAATGAGTCCATCCTCCTTGCTGAAACAATCCTTGGTCCTCCATTGGAAGGAGCCCTCAAAACAACCTTCTTCCCATTAGACATGAACTCAAGTTCCATCTTCTGCAAATCTTGTATGTACCATCCCAAGGATTGCAGCCATTGCACTCCTAAAACAATATCAATCTCACCAAGTCCTACCATATAGAAATCACCAGTCAAGGTATAATCACCCATTTGAATGTTAAGTGAAGATACATTTTTTGAACACTTCATGTTGAAGCCATCCGCCACTGTCACCATGAATCTGGAAAAGTTCTTGGCTTGTAGACCTCTTCTTGCCACCAAACCTTCGTCAATGAAATAATGTGTGGCTCCACTGTCAATCAAGCAAGTGACTCGTTGTCCCTTAAGGACCCTTCTCACCTGAAAAGGATGATATCTAGGGAACCCCTGAAAAAGTAGCAATGGTAACATGTGCAAAATCTCCTTGATCATTCGGCTCAAGCTCCAACAATGGTGTGCGATCCTCATCACTATTCGAGCTAGTGTCCTCAATTGTCTCACTCTCAACATCGGAAGTGACTTCTATGAGATGCATCTTGCCCTTTCGAAGGCATCTATGACCCGACTCCCATGGCTCTTTGCAAGAGAAGCAATGCTTCTTCCTCCTCAACTTGGTCCTTGACTCATTGTCCATCCTTGGAGGTGCTGGTTTAGACTGATTGAACCTCTTTGGGAATGAGGTTGAACCCTTGAAGACCTTCTTTTGTGGCTGAAATGATGTGGGAGTAGTGTCCAAGTTAAGTGCAAGCTCAATAGCATCATCAAGTGTACTAGGCCTATGAACCTTCACCAACCTTGTCAATCCGTCATTCAAATCCCTAAACAAAGATCATAGTCACTCTTTTCTCCGACATATCAGGAACCATAATAGCAATCTTTTGTAACTCATTGACATAGGATTCTACTCTACCAACATGTTTCGATTATGCCAAATCTCGGTAGTAGACCTCCACATCTTTTCTATCAAATTTCGCAATGAGTTTTCGTGTGAACTCATCATATGAAGTGATCATCCCATGATTTTGTGAAACAAGACCATGATGCCACCAATCATACGCCAAACCTTCAAGATGCATAGTAGCAAACTGTATGGCCTTCACCTCACTCATTGGCTTGAGTGTGAGGAAGGTATCAAGCTTATGTACCCATGCTCTAGCACTTGTATTACTGCTGCCATCAAAATTGGGTAGAGAAACTTTGTTCAATGCATCCTTGAACTCTTTAGGCTCCGTTGCTTGTTCTCTAGGTCTTTGCCCCGTCCTTGCTCTTCTTCTATCCTTCTTTTGATTCATGAACTGATTGAAATTTAGATCTTCCTTGACCTCATTAGAAAGCGCTCTATATTCAGCATGTACCATATCCAACTCCTCCGCAAGTGGTGGTTCTTCTTCTTCATCTCCAATGATTTCTTCCTCCCTTGGAAGGAAAGAGGGCTGCAATGGTTGATCCGAGGTGGTTGTGCGAGCTCTTCCACCACGATGTGTTCCTGCAATACTTCCTTCATCGGTAGGAGCTGCATTAACTCTCATGTTGTCCATCGCTTGTGCCATCCATTGCATCATTTGTTGATGGGACACCATCATTTGAGCTAGTGCATCATGTGTTCGTTCCTGCCCTGCTGTCATATTCCTTTGTCTTCCTTCTATCTCCCTCAAAATTTCGGCCATAGACCTATCATCCCTTGGATTTCCACCTATCCTATCCCTATCCATGGCAAACTGATTTGTGTAAACACTTGGAGCCCCTTCTTCTTGACAACCTTGCTGTCCCGGCCTTCTTCGGAAATAATACCTGTTAGAACCAGATGGCTGCATGCAAACTAACCCTCTAGGCTGGCAGGATCCAAGCTCTGATACCACTGAAATACCCCAAACAATATCTATGCAATTTTTCTGATTTTTGTAACATAAAATGATGTCCTGGTTTCTGATTTTTTTTTTAATTTCTGCTCAAAACCCTAATTCGCTGATGTAATTTTCTGAGTTTATTTATGCATGAACAACAATATATTTTTATCCATACAATAGCCAAATTTATAGCAGATCATAACAGCATGAAACCAACAACATAATCTAACAAACATCCACCAATATGAGCCAAAATTTCTGATATTTAATCTCCTAGTTTGCTGCTACAACTTAGGTGCAATTACAAAATGAAATGGGCTTCAAACATGCCCAACAACATAAGAGAGTTTGCTGACATGAAGAAACCCCAATGATGCAATGTAAATAGCTTCCTATCCTAGCTGGGCGAAATTACTCCAGCCACAAAATGCAACTATTTGATGAAGAAACAACTCTAAAAACCCTACCAAGGGGTGTGCTGGCCTGCTGGACTGCTGTTAGGGTTTGCAACCCTAGAACTCTGAAGAATAACCTCCAACTTGCACAATTCGCTCCTTCAACTAGATGCCCAAACGCTGATGCAAAAACTGAATGTGATCCTAGCAAGAATCACCATTGAAGCCCAAGTGAATCTCCGTCATGAAGTCCTCCATTGAAGAAGCTAGGGTTTTGTCCAACTTCTCCTCAATTCCAAAGTGTTTTCGTCCTTAGAGGAATTGCCAAATTGCAGACCAGAATAGCAGATATAAATAAGTTGATGATTATAATGCCTCCAAAGTGACCTTGTATAAATACAAATCTCCTTATGCCTCCCAATCTGGCCGACCCAGCTCTAGGTGCCAAAACTTGCAATTTAAAAATATATAAAATATGTCACCACTTCCAAAAATTATGATAAATGATTTAAATCACTTTCTCAACATTTTCCCGCCAAATAAATTTGTTTGAGCCGAAAGGAATAGTTTCTCTATTTTTCCCAAGCTCCAAAATGCATTCCCTTACCATATTTGCTAGCCTATGGGAATGAAGAATAGGCTAACCTCAAATTTGATTGCTTGAAATTATAGGTCGGAAGTAGCTACATTACACTGTAGGTCCTTGACAAGGAGGATGGGTATGAGATAAAGTATACAGGAACTCCACAGACTCTTACAAACTAATGTTCTGTGGGAATCTAAGAGAGCTATGTAAACATTGTCTTGTGCATTTCAAATAATCCTGTATTGTTATGTTGATGTATGAGTTCCGTATCTCTTATTTTAAGCAGAATAGCGAGGATCCTGATAAAATGTCATTGTTTCAATGCTTAATATTTTATTTTTCATTTTTAACACCATTGTTGTATCTTGATCTACATTTTGTCTTCCACATTAAGAGATTTATTTACCATAAAATTTGGCTTTTATATTCTTGCATGGGGATTTAACATTAGTTTTTCTGGCATTTAGTCTAATAGTCTACCTTTGAACAGTGCAATAAAAAACATACACATGTATGCCCTCAGTATGCTGCAACAGGTGAGTGTCCAGAAAGGTTATCTTGCAAGCTTCATCATCCAAAGAAGAAAGATAAGCCCAAAGGTTCAAGCAGGCGCAAGGGTGCTATTATTGCTAAAAGACGCTACTTTGTAGCAGATGATATGGGTATAAGTGAATTGGCATCTAAATTGTTCAGGTTGTTTTCTGAACAGCAAATAGCACTTGAATTGCCACCAAGGACACCTGAATGTGTTGAATTTATCAGTTTAGATGCATCAGAGGAAGGTATTGATGATATTAACTTAGTCAATGGTTCTATGTCATCGATGAAAAGATCAGAAACTGAATTATTTAGCAATGGTGGATTACCTGTTGATGACATTGATATGATGATTAAACCGGTTCGTTTGCTGCGGAAAGAGCAAGCAGTTCATACATCTATGGCCCAAGGGTATTGAAAAACAAATGAATGAATCGTACACCAACTAGTATTCATCCTACAGTAAATGGTTTCTGTGATCACCACTTCCCCTGCATTTGGTGTGTTCGGTATGGGAGGTATCTACAGCCAGCTGCCAATGCATGTCTTTTTATGTTGAACAGAAGTTCAGTGTTCTTTCAGCAAATAATGAATTGCAGCTGATTTTTCTTCAGGATGGTTGAACTTCCTATTCAAGTGATTGCCATCGTTGTAGTGGATTTGCTTAACTTTGAATGAAGTCAGCTTTGATGCAATGTCCTGACAAGAGTTATATATTTTATTGATTTTTCTAAGAGAAAATTTGGAAGGGATTTCTCCCAAGTTTAAAAAATATTTTTTCTTCAAATTCTGCCATGAATGCTCAGTTACTCAACAGATTTCTGCATTGAATAACTAGAAGGGCTGAGAACCTACCGAAAAGATAATTTCAGAAGTTAGCCTTGCTTGACGTTAGGACCTCCTCCTGTGCTACTCAAATCCATGTTCATTAAATGGGAAAGAACACAGGCTTTGGTATGAAGATAATGCATTTTAATTACCACGCAAAGGTCTAGACCACCTGTTGGAGCAGCATTCGGCTGATCAAATGTAGAAATGCATGAAACATTTTCTTGCCGATGAAATTCAAGCTTCTTTAGTTAATGTATGTTTAGCATTATGCATATTGCTGAGGAAATAGTAAAATACTTTTAGGTTCATATTTGTCTGTCCGAAGCAAAGGTTTTTCCATTTTTTTTTATCATGTGAATTATCTTTAGAATTTCTACAGAGTATGAATGAGAGTGCACCAGAGTCGTATAACAAAAACTTGTGTACTTTGACATTTGCTATACTTAATTGGACGATCTCATACTTTTGCTCTGCAACTTTTACCAGGCAAAACTTTGGGGTATTTATTATTGTTTTGGAACACTGCCAGTGAAGACCATTTAAATGTGTGACAAAGGCTACTTTTTGAGGTGAATGGTGAACGAAATTAAATCCTACATAGAAACTATTTGGGCCTTCTTGATTCAGCTAGAGTAAGGATGCCCATGCTAGATTCATATGGGTGTTGTTGAGAGTGATTTAGTGGAGGCTTTTCTCTGGTGCTTAGTACTCATCTCCATGCTCTCCTTTCATGCAATTACAATTATCTGTTAACTCTCTATTTTTGAATCTACAATCAGAAATAACAAGATTTCCTTCTATCGGCTATATCATTTTGATTGGTGATAACATTGTTCACACCTATGACCTTTAATGCAATTGTTCTAGCATGAACTATTTCAATAATTTGGATTTATTATAGACTTACTACTAGGCTGAATTTGGAAAATCTATTCGAAATAAACAAGTTATTTAATTGAAATAAGTTGGAATCATTATAAATAAAGTAGACCAATTTTGTTATTTTGAAAAATCTGAATGATATGAAATAGTTCATTGGTAGATTTTATTTTTGTATGGTAAGCCCTTGATTAGTTTGGGAAAAGGATCCTCAATGGTACTAGTCAATGGCTTCACGTGCTTCCCTTTAGTGGGCTTTTGTTTTGTTTTGGATTACATCATTGCTAATAGACATGTTTTGTGATCATTGTCTTATCTTCTATGTTATTGGATTGCCCCCTCTTGTTACTAATGTTGTTCAACAGACACAACGTACCATTACAAATTTTGACTACCAATTGATGATTGCATTAATATTCTCAAAATTAAACTCCTTTCAACCCATTCTATCAATAACCCAATCGCGTGTGTTAGCTTCACCTATGTCATTTTTTCTTTAGCCTTGCAAGCCTTTGCCTAGTCCACCTATATGCCCTATAAAGCTATTGTTTGCGATTGCTCACATAATGCTTGGTTTATCTAATGCTTGGTTTATCTGTTATGACAATGGTTTTTACATAAAATACAAAAATTTATAGGAAAACCATTAGAAGGATAAAAAGAAACTATTTGGCAAACAAGCATAAATCCATTCACCATTGACTTACTAGGTGAATTAGTTAGGTAAAATACCTTATTCACACCAACACTCCCCCTTAAGTGCAACATAGGGAGGACACAAATGCAAATGATGCAAGAATGTGTCTTGGCTACAATGCCATGTTAGGTACCTATGTACAAATACGATCTCTCACAAACGAAAAAAAGAAGAAAACCCAGTGGGATAAAATTCCTCTCCAAAAAAGAGAATTTACAAGGAAGTGAAAGAAGAGAGGATTCAACATGACTCCAAGGACTACTTTTATCATCAATATACAATTAATAACCCCCCCATAAGAGGGAAGGAGAGAGACTATGTAGCTCCCCCACAATGTATAATCTCCTGCAGAAATGGTAAGTGCTTGAAGACAACATGATCCAATGATTGCAAACAACATTCCTCCCCTTGGGAAGAAACAAAACTAAGTATAGATGCATGAATGCTTCCCATTTCGGAGAGGAATTGATAGAAAGAAGATGCAAGATATATGAAGTCTCTGAAAACTATTTAAGTGTTTCCATGTCGATGTCGAAAGTCGCCACTACCAAGTTAGGTGTTTTAGGCCACATTAATGAATATGACAATTCATAATCTAGAAGAGATGAATGGAGAACAAGACCCAAAGATAAAAGCACCTCATGTGAAGACAAAGATACCTCCTCTAAATGCTTCTCAAAAATGTCTACACTCATGTCGAATTGTGATGAATGATCATGTGGAGAATGAATAAGAGGGTCAGAGTATTCTCTCACAACAGTTGAAGAAAAATTATCTCCATAAAAAATAAGATGTATGCAATCAATGGTGTCTCCCAAATTTGAAATGTGAGATTCTACAGACAAACCTCCACTGCATGTCAAGTACTCATTCCAAGTAGCCATATCAAGAAGACAATGCATATCTTGTTGCATTGAATCACAAAACTCTATGGATGTAGCAACATAAGTATCATCAGAAGCAATAGTAGATGGAGGAGATGAGATCTCAATGCATGTCATTGGACTACACTTTTCATCCCCAAATGATGTTTCCACACAAGATTCTTGAGAGTGAACATCAAATGAATCTGTTGATGCTGGTTTAGAAGAATCTAGAAAACTAATGCTTTTGGAAACACAAAGTTGTCTCAACTCATGAAGATCAGAGAGAAGTCACAACTCACCAATTTGCTTTCAAATGCATTCATCCATTGTATGCATTTTCTTCCCATAGTAATCACATTTAATTTTCCATGAATTATGGCATGATTACAACCAACAAAAAACACAAGATTACTCCACAATTATTCAATCATGAGACCCCCCCAACATTATATAATGTTGGCACTTTATATGTAATGTGATTACAATGTCATAATGGTTTTTTAGAGTTTACAAAGCCAAAATGAACCAAATATGGAAAATACAATAATATCTCATAGTGAAATCCTTAAGCATAAATTACAATTTCCCAATATGATCTAGATTGAAAACAAAGCCTTCCTAAAATGTAAAAAATTCTCCAAGTGTTAGTATGTCCAAGTTATCAATCAAAATGCAAATACACAAAAATATGAACAAAAAATATCAGGGGTTGAATTTGGAAAATATGCATGGACACAGTAGTAGAGCTCTTCAATACCTTTCCAACATCGCACGAATCATGAAAATCAAAGATCTAGGCAAAAAATTATGAACTCAGAAGTCCAAATGAGATATTTGACTTCAAACAACAATAAAATTTACTAGCAAAAAAATCTGTTAACGAGACCTATACCACTAGAAAGTGCTCGAAATTAGTTTTCCAATGATATCTTGTTTGCAAAAAATTTGATGCCTTCTTCAAATGTTATGGTGATTTGAAAAAAAAAACTACCTAATGAGGTGTTTAGGGGTCAAAATTAAGTCCCCTAGGGGCTGGCGGACAATTGCCCCATGTGACCAGACATTGGCAGACTAGGTTGAGTGTTGGTATGACAACTATTTAATCGTCAAATTTAACATAGTCCTCGGTGATGGTCATTCTACTGTTAAATTCAAGATAGTGCACGAAATTAAAAAAAATGCTAAAGTTTTCTGTCACCAAAATATAAAGTATTTTATATGAAAATAGGGATTTTTGGGCCCTTTGAACTCAATCTCGAGGTCCTTTTTACCCCAAAGTGCACTCAAAAAATGCTCATACCTGATTATCTCCTAGATCTAAAAAGGGACTTATAGATATGACACTTTGATACCATTTTAGAGTCACTTAAGGACTCAAGCTCCCATGATACTTGTAAGACCAAAAAATAACCTTCTACTACAAAAAAAATAAGAGCATAAAATTTCAAATAATGGATGCAAATATATTAGATCAAATGTGATCAATGGATGTAATACAATGGAATTGATTTTACAAAGGGAACCCCTTGGTTATATAGTCAAGGTAAGACATAGGATTATACAAGATCATGACAAGTGTCTTAATCCTGTGACATGAGAACTAATATTAAATGTCATAGGACACAATAAATAAATGACATAAAATAAGATCTAAAGCCAACTAAGAATTCTAGAAAGATTTCTATGACCTAAGTAAACTTAACATGTGCATATGACCTACTAGGTGAACTAGTTAGGTAAAATACCCTATTCACGCCAACAATAATATGCACATTGTTGTTTTGTAGAATTTTGCAAAGCCTTTTCCATTATTCCTTGTCATTTTCTCATTGACAAGCTCATGGCTTTGGGTTTTAGAATTGGTGATATCATTTGTTATGACACTCTGCAAGTCATTGTTGCAAAGTACAAGTTGTGAGATTGAGGAGCTTTGACACACCATTGGGGTTAAGCATGTTTTCCACTCTCTCACTCATTTTAGTCTACATGTAGATGAGTTAGAGCAAATAATTTTGAGCTACTTGAGCTTGGATGGTTGCTTCTTGTATAAACTTGTGTTATTCTATTTATTAATGACACCATTTTGATGCACCTCACTAAGAGGAAAATCCCCATATATAAGCACATATCTTAGTATCTTTTTGTGACACACATGGTCTTTAGGTGTTGAGAAAAAAAGAAGATATGGGTTTTATCACTTCAAAGGATACTTCCAAACAATTTTTCCTCACATATAAAGGTTAGAGGGTTGAGATGGTTTCTTCTTATCTATATCTAGGGACCTTTTATATTGGGCTACTATAGTGCTTGAAAATAGTCAAGCATACACGACAAGTTTGATGATGAACCAATGGCCTAACACTCGACTCATGTTGCATAAATATGACTTCTAACTAATGAATGTGTCTACTCAACTCATAGGACCCCCCATTGTCTTTTGTTTGAGCTTGTTGATCATTTGTCTTGCCTTGGCCCTTTGTCACCTTCAAAAATTTTCTTCTTTTAAGTGACAAATCACCTGTTTTAAATTGAATTGCACTTGTTAATCCCAAATATGTCTTCACCAAATTTGAATTAACTTGATGATACTATTGGCAAAAATGATTTACCATTCAATTTTGTGAATGAAAACTTTTACATGTGTCCATCTTGGCATTACTTTTGTTGTTTGAACTATTAATCATTGGCTTAGACTCCACCAAACTTATTGAACTCCATTTCTTTTTGATTAATTATGGATTTGAGATTATTAATAGATGAAGTTATTTTGGAGATCTTTTCTCTTTGTAAGATCTAACTTTTTGAATACAAGCTTCCATATTGGAATCAACTAAAAGTTCATTGTCTTAGTCATTGTTGAAGAGACAAGTATTATTTCTTTTTAAGTTGCCAATAACTTCTAGGGCAATACCATTACAATTTGTCTTTGTTGTACAACCTCTAGACTTTTTGTTTAACCACCAACAACTTCAAAGATCATCATCTAACAATATATTTTTATATCTTTGGCCTCCTTCACATTACTTTTTTTTTTCTATCTCTAAACCATTAAATGAATACCCAATAGAAAAGAAAGACAGTGAAGGAAAAATTAACTTTCTAAGAACACTAAAGCCGCAACACCATCAATTTATAGCAACTTGGATTGTTAATTTTTAGGTGTGGTGATTCCTTTACTTTTGTTATTTCAATTAGAATAATTTGTTATTTTAGAGTAGATTAGTTAGAATTATATTTAATTAGTTTCTCACCCTTCATTAGGGCTACAACACTCCACTATAATTCCTTTGATTTTAGGAAATAATTAGTTTACTTTTGTAAATATTTGTTATAGACAACACTATATTTCTCTTAGGAATCAACAAAACCAAAGACAAACCAACAATATATAACCATTTACCACCAAGAAACAACTATTGAATTGATCAATAACCAAAAGACAAAATGAACAAAACTTTTTTTACTACTTTCATACAAAAATCAATGAGTTGAATAATTTGTTCTATTTTTTGAAAGCATATTATGAATTGAAGAGGGTTCAAATAAATATTTGGGTTAATTCATTCAATTCACTTACTATTGAAATAATTTTTACAAATGGTGTTTAAGTGATGACAAAGTGAAATTGAAGTTGTTGACTTTCATGCTAGTTTTCATTATCAGTTATTTATAAATTAAAAAATATAAAAAACATAGATTAGTGTCCATTCATTTCATTTGTTAGTATTCTTTCTAGCACTTTTTTTAATATAATATTTATTTTACAAACATTTAGTTCAAAATAAAACACAAAATGACTACAACACCTTAGGACCTTTTCTTCATTCTAGCCAAGTGTACCCAAAACTTAGTTTCAACAATACATGTTCAAAAATAAATATGCAAGTGAACATTCAATGAAGCAAAAACACACAAACTTTCAAAAAATCACGATCAAATGAGTAATCAACCTAATCCTCCTTATTGTTCATTCAATTGCTAGCATATCATGCTCATGCATTTTGGGATTAGAGAATCAAATAGAGGTTACCTTAAATAAATTAATGGACAACCCACATTCTCTTGAAATCATTGAGGAACAAGCCCAAAACATACAACAAGATCAACAAGAAAATGATTGACCATTGTACCTGTTGAGCTTGTGCATCTTGAGGCATTATTTGAGGTTGAGACACATTTCAATATCTTTTTCAAAATTGCTCATCAAAAACTTGACACCATACATACTCTCATAAAGTATTACAATCATCACTACTATACATTTACAACGAATCATTGCCACCTAAAGGGCACTTCTCCCTTGTGAAGAAGGTAGTCCTCCAAATGAAGACACTATCACACAAACAATTGTAGCAATCTATACTATCATCACAACTCCACAACCCAATATCCTTTTCCTTCATAGAGCACTACTTCATGAAGTAGGTAGCTCACTTAATGCTCCATTAATACATCTACTATTCCTTGCAAGAAAAAATGGATTATTTTATTTGATCAATGTGAATCATGAGCATACATGCGATTACTCATGCACAATAGCGGCCAGTCAAATTTGGAAAACATAACTGCACTTAAGTTGTCACTATTTGTTGAGTCTAGATTGAGAAAAGAGTATATCCCTTAAACACTCTTGAGTATAAATATTTTTGGCTTTATTTTTAAGATATTCAAACAAATATTCACCTCTTTCACTCACTTGTTTCACTTACTCTTGTATATTGGTCCAAAACTTGGGGCTTACCTTAGGAAATCTAGTTGAAAACAAATTGAAGGAGCAATTACTTCCACATTATGCAAGCATATTTATGCTAAAAGATTAGTTCCTCAAGATATTAATCTTGCTAAATTTTGTATTCATCCATTCATTACTATGGTGATATTTCAAGTGGTAACTATGATGCATATACTTAAATAAATGGCCTATACCTAGGTTAATTTTTCTAGATACCCATAATTTCTAAAATCCTTTATTTAGTTGGCACATGAGATCTACTATAGATTATACATCAAAGATTTACTCGACTAGATCTTGTAGGCTTTGCCATAGGCAAACTTCCTCCACAATTTTTTAATTAAAACACCAATTTTTTTTACATGAGAGATGGATATGGGTATTAGAGATGAGATCTACAGATCTTATCTACAAGCCAAATGGTTAGAGCCTTAGAAACCTCTTTCCTTGAAATTTCAACATATTATAATCCATATAATCACTTAGAGGAGAGATCATCCAAATATCCAGTTCACACTAAGCTCTAGTTTCCTTGTAGTTTAAGACACTTTGACACAATTTAGAGTTTGTTCTCACCTATTTGCATATAAACTTATCACCCCGTTCCTTTACTTGAAATTCTTCTTACTATGAAATTAGTAGTGCTTTTTTTTCCGCTTTAGAAATTCATATCACTCTCCAAGCCTTCATAACTATGAAGAGCATGGATGCTTGGCTCTTTCATTTTGAGAGATGTCTAATCTTCACCAATGTCAAGGTAAAATAATTGTTTCCATAATGTTCCACATTTGGATTTCTTTTTTCATTCACATTGTTTCTTATTTATATTTGAGTAGGAACCTATCTAATGACATGATTAGACTTGTGAGACATTGAAGGATATGATTTACTTTCATATACTTTTTTTAGTGCTCATTTTTTATTCTTTTTTGGGTTTGTTGGAGTTGTGATCACACTACTTATTCTTATTTCTCATTATACTTTTTCAATCCCATTATCCAATTTTAGCTTTTCAAGGACAATAATATCGTTATCATTGTTAATTAATGAGATGTGGTCAAATTTAGTTATTAAAAATACTAAATAAATAAAAAAACATGAGCAAGGAAATCAATAAGAACTAAGTGAAGGTCATTGTGGATTGCATTTATTAAAAGCATCAATGTTAAGTAGGGCCTCTAAGAATTTAATTATTATTTTTTGAGTCATAATTAGTGGTAGAAAAGGGGGTTGTATTGGCATGAGTATACCCTTTTGTTGATGACACATCAAAGAGAATTGCAATGGCATGTGTGTTTACTAGTACCATTTTGTTGGTAACATATCAAAGTGAGTTGCAATGACATGTGTGTATACTTATGCCCTTTTGTTGGTGACATATCAAAGTGAGTTGCAATGACGCGTGTTTATTAATAACCTTTTGTTGTTGACATATCAAAGTGGGTTGCCAAATAAAACTCAAAACAAATTTTAATGTAGAAAAAATCGGTTTAATCTCGAATATTCTTTTATCTTTTAAAAAAATGTTTTCTATACACCACTCTAGCATAATACTAGTTTTCGAAAAGGAATATGTTGCTGCATTTTTAGATATAAAAAGAACATACTACCAAATATCTTGGAATGTTTTAAACTTGGAAAGTAAAAGTTTTCACTAAGCTAAAACATAATGCCAAATGATAAGAAGTTGATTTATAAACAATTATAACACAAATTTAGAAAACTAGATTGATAATCATAAAGAATAGGTAGAGAAGAAATTGGAGATGAAGTTTGGAAGTCACTATCCAAAATGCTAGCACAATGTGCAGACATATTTGACATGCTATGTTACAACACAAAATGATGGTAAATTTTTTATTTTTTCCCAATTTCTAAGCCCAATTGAACAATAAAGAGTAAAGATAATTGAGAAACAATATAGGTGACACAAGATTTTATAGAAATACATAAATGTAATCTAATCTAGCATTTTGAGAAGAAAATATAAATGACAATAGGGGAAAATACAAGAAAACATCTATGCAATTGAATATTTTCTAAATACCTCTAGATAAGGAAATGGAATATAATTGGGGCAATTTAGGAGCTTTCCAGGAGTGTTCAAGCCCCTATTTTGGTCTTTCAACCTCCACTTGCAACCAAGATATAAAATAGATAAAGAAATGTGTGCTCTTAGCCTATATGCATATAAGCATAAGAAAAATGATAATAAAAAATATCAAAGTATGAATCCCTACTCTATATAGAAGAATACCCTAGTGTGTGAGAGGTGATAGTCACAAAGACATTTTCCAAGAAATATAAAAATAAATGATAAAGAATACAAACTATAACATTATCAAAACTTACTAAAAACGTTTTACTAGCCAAATGAAAAAGAAGGAAAGAGAACTTTGGAGAGGTTAATAATAGTGTAGTATATGAACCCTTGAATAAGATTCATCAATGGATTTTTTTTAGTGAAGTGCAACCAAGAGAACCAAGAAGGAGAGAGACTCAATAGTTGGATTTTTAAAAATCACTTTTGAATGAGAGTTATGTGGAAGCTTAGGGTTGGATACCAAAATATTAAGGGGAATTGTCACCTCTATAAATTAAATATCCTACTATACATATCTTGGCTTCTATTCTACCCTCTACACTTCTATCTAGTCGATTGCCTTTCACCATTTTTGGTATTTTAAGGTGTATGGTTAGGATTTTTTCACCTTTTATCTTGAATTTATTTCTATATTTGTTCACAAGAGGTCATATTCTACTATTATTCATATTATTATTGAACTTAAAAGGTCTAAAGAAATTTTTAACTCTATTCTCCACCTTCTTTGATACTTCCATTACATTTATGTTACATAATTAATATTTCCTCAATTGGCTATATCAATGTCTTAGATTTGATACATGGAGTAGCATACATCATATTCATATTAAAGAAAAAGATAAAATAGGATTATTGTTGGTGATAAAAATATCTTGCAAAGTTTGGATTATTCATGTTAGAGAAATTAACCCTTAGGTCATCCAATAAGAAGGAAATGAGAATATTGTAGTAGATAACGTAGGAATAATATAGAGATTCAAGTAATTGTATGCATTCATAAGAACCATAAGAAAGAACTACTCATATATTTGTATCATATATCCTTTACACAATTAGGAATATCCTATCAAATTTTATGCTAGTGAGTGTATTGACAAAATTATTGTCAACCTTCTTAGACTTTTGTCCTCTATTTCATAGTCTTGTTACTTTGTGTATTGAAATTATTTTGTAATGATATAGGGCTTCTCTAGATATATGAGTTTCCATGTTTGTGGCTTAACACCAATTATATCCATTTATGATAGTTGGAAATTTTTAGGAATTATTTTGATATTTCTAATTTCACCTTTCAATATTGGTGGTTTTTGCCAGAAATTCTCTAACTACAAGATTTATTATTGTTTATCTTTCTTTTGTGTAACCACTATGATCTACATATCTAAGTTTGGCATGAATGTATTTCAAAAATGATGAGGGGATACTCCATACAAAACACACACATAACACAAGAACAAATATCAATACAAAAAATGTAGGGAGGAAAACAAGCCAATTTTTTATTTCTTCCAAAAAATGAAATTATAGATTCAAAAATTATAATGGTATAACCACATGGGCTTAATTCACTACAAAGAAAATTAACTCCCTAAGAAGAATCTATTATTCAAAGCCACAATTTGTACTAATGGAGCTACCTCCCCTAACCTCTATTTAACCTTTTATTTGACACCAATAATTGCCTTAGAATATTCTGGAGAGTGTAACTCTCTTTTTTTATTTTGGCATCCAAGGGTTTAGTCATTTGTTTTCCTACCCAAGAAGATATTTCTCAGGTGTCCACTTTTCTATTATAATATATCATCCACTTTTTGAGCCTTTTAGAGGCTTTTAAATTTGAGTTTGAAGTTATATTGGAGAAATTTCTTAGGACATAAACTTTAATATCTCCCAAACAATATAGGTTATTGAGATAATTCTTTTGCCATTAGATATAATTTTTAATTTCACTACTAGGGGTAAATTTTCAAGTCGATATGTACTTGTTTAGGTGACCTTACTAAAAATAATAAGTGACCATTTTTTACCTTTTTGTACTTTTGACTATCTTACACCCATTAAGTGTCATCATGAGACTCAAAGCAACTAAAGAAAATAAGGAAAAAAATTGGTGATACAAGATTGCTCCTACACCATTAGATGCTCCTACATTAGACACCTAGGGTAATTTGAGAAGTGGCCTTGTCACATCTCTAGTGTTGGAGGAAAAACAAGATGGTCAACCTCTTCCTTAGGGAACCGTTTTACCCACACGACTATCCATTTTTGAAGTAGGTTCCAAAATATTCCACTGTTCTTTTATTGGTCCATCCTCCATATCTCCTTCATGGTACTCTATCAAATCATAAATGTTGAACAAATGAGATATGCTTATCCCACTTAAAAACTCCACCTCTTAAGAATTTCCTTAATCATGCTTCTTCATGATCTTGTATGGTCCAAATTTCCTCATTTTCAACTTGTTATATGTTTCCATTGAGAACTTGTCTTTCCTTAAGTGAACCATAACTTCATCTCCAATATGGAATTCCTTAAATCTCCACTCTCATCTACTTTATCCTTGTACTAAGAATTCATTTTATTAATATGATTTCTTACCTCTCCATGCAAGTTCTTTAGGTACTCTACAAAATCTTTAGCCTCAACATTGCTCTTTCTCCTTTATTAATATTCTTAAACTATTCCCATATACAGTTTGTGATGGCGATTTACTAGTACTCCTATTGAAAAAATTATTTAAGCAATTTATACCTATGGTAAAATCATCTAGGGCTTATCTCCTACTAAGCATTTCAATGGGATGCCCAAAATCCTATTCACCACCTCTATTTGTCCATCAACTTGATAATGTGTAAAAGTGAACTTAAAACCTATCTTCAACTTCTTTCATAAGGTCCTCCAAAAATAACAAAAAAAAAATGGTATCTCTATCTAAAACTATACTCTTTGGTAGACCATGTAGTCTCACCACCTCTTTGAAAAACAACTTTGCAATGTGAATAGAATCACTAGATTTATGACATGGAATGAAATATTCCTTTACAAATTTATCAACAACCACTAATATTGAATCATGTCCACTTTGTGTCCTTGGTAAACCAAGAAAAAATCCCATGCTAATATATTCTTATGCTATCTTTGTTATAGGAAATGGCTTATATAACACAATATTTTAACTTACTCCTTTAACCATCTGGAATATTCTACAAACTTATAGAAAATTATTCGCATCCTATTGTAATTGTGGTTAATGATAATTATCACTAACAAGAGCAACCGTCTTATCTCAACCAAAATGTTCAACCAATCCACCACTATGCTTATCCTTGATCAAGTTCTCAATCATAAAACTCCTCAAAATGTGCAATTGACTTCCTCTAAATAACACCCACCTTGGATTAAGAAATCTAATTATTTTATCCTATCCAAAGTAACAAGTCCTAAACAAGCCTTCCAAGCCTCTACAAAGTTTAAATATTTAGGATACAAATTCTTGAGTTTATTTAACCCAACAAACTCTATTCTCATCTCTACAACAAATTTTGCTTTCTACTTAATGCATGTGCAACTTTGTTTGATCTTCCACTCATATACTTCAAAATAAAAGTATAAGTCTACAAAAACTTAACCCATTTTAAGTGCCTTTGATTTAACTTTCCCTGACTATTAAGATACTCTTGATGATCAGTATATAAAACAAACTCTTTTGGAAATAAATATTATCTCCATTTCTTTAAATCTTGAACTATAACATAAAACTCTTTATCATAGACATAATATTTATTTTTAGCATCATTTAAATTCTTACTAAGATAGGAAATGAGCTTACCTTCTTGACTGAAAAAAACTCCTATAACACTACCACTAGCATCACAATCTACTTGAACTACCTTATTGAAATATAGAAGTGCTAAAATAGGTTCTCTATTACTTTCTTCTTCAACATATCAAAACTCTTGGTTGCTCTTTTAGTCCACTTAAACTCATTTCTATCTCTTCTCATTTTTTTAGTCAGGGGTGCCTAGATACTACTAAAATTCTTAATAAACTTTCTATAAAAACTTCGTAAAACCTAAGATAATCTTACCTCTATCACACTACTTGATGTAGGTCATTCAATGACAACCATAAATTTTTATGGATCTATTTTAGGACCCTTAGCTGAGATAACAAATCCTAGATACACCAACTCTTTCTTCAAAAAATTGCATTTCTTATTATTAATCAACAACTTATCCTCCCTTGAAGTTATTGAAGTTATTGTGGCTCTGCCTGCTTTGCAATCATCATGGGTGGTGAGAGAAATCGTGTTGATCCAATTTCCTATGAATCTTCTAAAAGTAACAAGAAGATTTGGGGGCTGCTAGAGGTGAGGGGTAGTTATTGTGGCTCTGCTCTATGGTCATTATGGGTGGTGAGAGAAATTGTGTTGAGCCAATTTCTTGTGACTCTTCTAAAAGTAACAAGAAGATTTGGGGGTTGCTAGAGGTGGGGGTATCACCCCCTACATTGAGAGAATTCATGGATTTGACCTAGTGGTTTTGTAGGCTTTTATCAAAGGATGGTCAAACAAAGTCCTGAGGGTGTTCAGTATGGAATTTAATATTAATGAAGAATTCATTGGTCAAATTAATGGTATGGTGACTAAGGACATAATGATTTATAGAGACAAAAAAGAGTCTAATACTGCCATGTCTGTCTTTTTAAGGGTAATGAAAGGGATTAGTTAGAGAAGGTGAAGTGTGGCGGCTTTACTCATTCCTCTATCAAATCTATTTAGAGTGATGTGTTTTAAATTATGAGGTATATCACTCTGGATGGCCGCTTCTCTATTATTGCTGGTTATCATTTTTTTTTCTTAATCCTTTTAGGCACAAGAAGATAGTTTATTTTCCCTATTACCTGTTAGCTTCCCTTGAGAATGGTATTAAAGACTTCAAAAGAAATCCTAAGAACCATATTCTCCATGAGGGCTTAATTCTCCTCATTATGGATTCTGCCAAGTCCTACTCAATTCCTGAGGAACCCAAGAAAAATTCTAAAGTTCACCCTAAGCAGTCTAATTCTGGGTATGAAATTGGTTATGATAATGACTTTGATTCTGAGGACTATGAAGCTGGGTTAAAAGCCTCTATGGAGGTTCTCTCGAACCCTCTAGAGGAGTTTGTTGCAAAGCATAAAAAGAAGACCAAGTCTTCTAAGCCCTCTAAGCTAGAAGAATATATGACTGGTAGTAAGGAGGCAAAGGAAGCAGAGGTTCCTGAAGGTTTCACTGAAACCCAAAAGGTAAAATTAGGTAAATTCCTGACCCTTTTTATGAAGAAGTTGAAGGTGAAGGGTGATACCTCTGGTAAGAAGAAGGCTGTAGAGGATGATTTGAATGAGGAGGTGGAGTCCTCTATCTTAGATCAGAAAAGGAAGATGAGTTTTTTGGAAGAAAGTAATCTGAAGAAGGTGAAGGGCAAGGTGCATTTTAGCAGCAGGCAATGCCCGCCTCAGGAGGTTACTGTTAGTGTTGAACTTGACGATACTCCCAATATTGACACCCATTGTCCTGTTAATGATGGTCTTGAGAAGGTTATGGAGTTGGGCACTCATGAGGTTGCAGAGGTGGAGAGGAATTTGCATAGAATCAAGGTTCTTGATGGTGGTAATAAAGGTAAGGATGTGTTGCAGGATGTGCAGGCTGATTGGGTTGATCTTGGGGATCTAGTTGATGATAGGGAAAGATTTAATTGCAACAAGGAGGAATTGACTAATATTTTAAGGATGGAAAGAGATGGCTCTCTTATTTTTTTTAGAATTTTCAAGTGGATGTTTAATGAACTGAACCTAACCAATGTGAAGGTTCATTATTTGGCTAACAATGCTGGGGTTACTCCTAATCCCCAAGAGTTTTCTGTTTAGGATCAGGTGAATTAGTTCTTTGATGTTATGAAGACTATGACGGATGAAATGCTGAAGCCGAAAATAGATTTTGATTTTAGAATCTCAATCTTGGAGGATAGAATTGATAGAGCTTATGAGAACCTGGAAAAGGTGGTTAGAGTTAGTAAATCTACTCTCCATAATGAAGTTGAGGATCTCCAATTTCTTCATGAGAAATCTAGGTTGTGGAAAGGAGATTCTTCTAGTGTGAAACATGATTCTACTGATTTGGTGGATCCCCCAAAAGCTCTCAAAGGAGGTGATAGTGAGAAGGGACCTTGCACTTGTATGCACAATAAAACCAAGAAGAACCTGGGGGTTCCTATGGAGGAGGTTGAAGAGGTCATGGAGATGCATGAGAAGATTATAGCAAGTGATATGGAAGCTGCTAATATCTTGAAAAATATATAATTGTTTGTTGGTTTTGTCCTTTTTTGCTTATTGTTCATTGTTTTTGTGTTGATGGGTGGCTACTTTGTTTATCTTTAAATGAAATATTCTTTTTTGTAATTGGTTTTGGGGTCCCTTCAAAACCTTCTTTTCCTATCATAAAAAAACAACTTATCCTCCCTTGGATTTTCAAAAACCCTTTTCCTATGAATTACATGCTCCTCCAATGTCTTATAAAAAACCAAAATACTATCCAAATAAATAGAACAAAATTTCATAAATATTCTTTCAATAGCTCATTCATAAGTCGCATAGATGTGCTCGGTGTATAGGTTTAGCCCAAATGGCATGGATAATTGCTCATACAATCCCTCTTTAGTCTTGAAGGTTTTATTATACTCATCTCCTTCTCTGATACATATATGATGATACCCACTCTTTAGGTTAATCTTTGTGAAGTACTTGGCTCCACTCAAACAATCCATAAGGTCATCTATCCTTGGAAATATAAATCTATATTAGATTGTAATCATATTAATGGCTCAAGAGTCTATACACATTCTCTATTCTCCATATTTCTTTGGTACTAGTACTGCAAGTACTACACATGGACTCAAACTCTCTCAAATAAATCCTTTCTTCAATATCTCTTGAATGTTTTTGTTCAGCTCCTCATTCTTTGCAAGATTCATTCTATGGGGTGCCTTATACAAAAACTAGCTCTTGATATAAAATCCATCTGATGACTAATATTCTTGACTAGTGGAAAACCCTCATATACATCATTTGACAATTTCATGAAAATCCTCTAAAAAATCTAAGAATTTTGTTGGTATATCTTCACATTCTTCTTTCATAACTCTAGGAATCAATGCATAGCACATAATTTTGTGTTTCAGATACCATCCAAAAAATTCTACCATCAACCAAATAAATTATCGTACTATTATATACTATTTCTTCCACTTCCTTCAAGGGCTTCAACTTGTGGTGAACTCCACCCTATTTCAATAAGTGTTGTCATGTACATAACATACTACATGTCAATCAAATTTCCATGACCAATAACATATGACAAAAATCCATAGGCATGATGTAACACAATACTTCACCATGTTAATTCCTAATCTTGAGCTTCACTGAACATTGGTCATTGACCAAAGCTTTATGGTCCTTCTATAACCGTACAATCCAATATGGATGTGGATGTATCCTCTCTAGCTACAATTTGTTAACCATCTCTTTTCAAACAATATTATCAGTGCTACCACTATCAATAATAATATTACAAAATTTACCTTCACATTTGTACCTTGTGTGAAACAAACTCTTCCTCTGAACTATACCTTTCTCCTCATTTAGCAAGACCCTCCTTGTGAAAAGAACTCCTCTTTCTACATCTTAAGAATGCTCAGATTCAACATATTCATAGACTACAAATATTCATAGTCGAAGTGTTAGAGTTTCCAATTATTCAACCATCTTCACCCTTGTTTAATTTCTGTTGGAAGCTTTGCAACATGAGCATGAAGTATGGATGATTGTGCTAGTTGTTCCTATGTGGTCATTGATGTCAACATGGTAATAGCTACATGGTGATAAAAATATGAGAAGTTTTCTTGGTTTACCAGAAGTTTTCTTTGCCGATGATACTCCTTTGTGGTGGATCAATATGTTGGTATTTGAGTCCATAACTCATCACAAGATCTAATATGACTTTGATCTCCTAACCAAGTTTTATTGGCTCATTCAGACAACTATATCTTGGATCTTGAGACGTCGTTTTTCTATGAACATAAAGCTATCTCTAATAGAGTTCAACTTTGTATTCTATTACTATTCTGTGTGAAGGTATACTGTGTGGGAGACTCTGCATTCTACTAAGGTGAACATTCATATACTGTGGTTTTGTTGATAGTCTCTTTATTGGTAGTATGACGAGAAACTGACGTGCTCTCAGATTTAGAAGGTATTTGCTTTGAGAATTATTTGTTGGTTTGGAGAATTGTGGTTTAGTCTTGGCCAACTCAACAAATGCAATATATTATGAAGAATAATAGCCGACTTGGTATAATGCACTACTTGGATGGAATGATTAAATATTATATGGTTCTAACCTAATCGATGAATAAGATATAATTATATAAATAGAAGATAGAAGCAAGTGAAAAAGTGTGTGGAAAAGGGAAAAGGTGAAGATATGCAATTGTTGAGTGATGCAATACTTTATATTCTGAGATTCAATGGAACTGAACCCTACACATTGAAGTTGTATTCCATTAGTTCATCATTTTGGCAGTGAGTCACCATCTTGTATCTTGGGAGTGAGCCATATTTTGTACTTAGGCTGTGAGCCTTTTAAGGACAGTGAGTCCTGGTAGTGAGCCCCGTAATATTTTGTATCCAGATATAATATATTGTGAGTTAACCCTCACCGTGGTTTTTCCCTCACTGGGTTTTCCATGTAAAAATCCTAGTGTTCATGTGTATGATTGATTTGTCTTGTTTCTATGTTCTCTCTTGCCGATTCAGTCAATATTGTGATAATGGTTAAGTGGATTTTATTATCGGTTTTTGGAATAGTGATTCACCCCCCTCTTAGTATTTCAGATGTTCAACAATTGGTATTAGAGCCTGATTCCTCAGAAGAAGCCTAACAACTTGAGGAAGGTCCCAAAATTTGAACATGAGAAATTTTTTCTCTGGAAATTTCCCCTACCAAATTTTCAGAAGAGACAAAAGCCTTGAAGGACAAGTTGATAAAAGAAAATGAGCATATTGAAAAGCTACAAAGTATAATTTTGGTTACATGTGATCTGTTGACTAAAGGAGAAGAAATCATCACTAGCCTGTTGGAACAATTGGATAAGAAGAGAAGAATTGAAGAATTGAAGAATGCCAGGAAATTGAAATTCAAAAGAAGATAGATGAATGCGCAAAGCTGGAATTAGAAGCAAGAATCCTGAGATCTAATCTGTAAAGGGAAAAGAGTTTTGAAGAAAAAATTAAGATAAGCTCGACAATGCTTGATGATTTGATTACCTCTCAAAGACCGAAAATGAATAAGAGTGGTTTAGGGTTTGAAAAAGGTCAGAGTTCTAAAGTGAAGCGATTCATTGGTAAGAAGATGCAGTACAAAGATAAACAAGTCAAGGAGTGAAGAAGCGATTCCAAAAAAACTCCTATCAAATGGCATGATGCAAAAAGGTATTTATACTTCAATGGTGTTTGTCATTTCTGCAAGAGATTTGGTCATAAGGCAAAGGACTGCAAAAGTAATGTGAATGATTCTAAAGGAAAAAAGAATGGATATAAAGATAGTCTATTGGATAAAAAGGAAAAGGGAAAGAAGAATGTTGCTGTAAATGCAGAAAGTTAGAACATCCTAGCAGTAACAACGGAAGAAAGAAGAACATCTATCTGGTGAAGAATAGTGATCTGATTTGGAAAATGAAAGAAAATAAATGGAAAGGACTGGGAAAAAGGAATTATTAGTCTTATCTATGCCAACCTCTGGTACAAATACTTTCGTCAATCTCTAAATAAAAGCAATGAATATGGTGGAGAAATCATCAGAAAATCTCATTAACCCCCTTATTGGTACTTGTGTCATATCATGACAAAAGTATATCTAATGTGGTAAAAAGATTGAGGTATTTTATTAGTTGCATGTGTGAAGAATGAGGTCTGCAAAATTTGAAAGAATGAAGGTGTGCACATTTTTTGAGGCAATCTGCCTGCAAGTTAGAACATTTATTGAAAAATCATTCAAAATGAAAGGAATAAGTTCAAATGAAATTAAAAGCCTATGTATTTTTGGAAAAGCATGCAAAGGAAGTTTAGAAGAAAATTCAAAATTTTAGAATTTGAAGAATGTATCAAATGAATTCGAAGTGAGCTCCGAAAGTAGGATATATATACATTTCTTGTTGACATTTTCAGAGGTACTCTTGTTTTCACAAACTTTTACTTTTATTGATGTCTAATTCAAAGATTGTGAATTGTGCGGATAAAGCTAGGTTGAAGAGATATTTGAGGAATGTGTCAGAAGAGTATGTTGGTGCATTCTCTTGCATCCCTTCGAGAGTTTTTCCTACAAAAGATATCTATGAATTTGTTTATAGTAAGATTGAAGAAATATTGTCAGTTCAGTTCAATGTGCTTTGGGAAAATGAATTGAAAGAGAATCATGATGCCTACAGAGTATTAATTGAGAATTTGGATGTTTGGAGAAAATTTCCTTGGTTTGAATTTGAGAAGTATATTCAGATGGTATTGAGTAGAATTCATGATGAATCTTTGTGGATTGATGAAGCACATCTAATTTCTAGAGAATCTATTAGAGATGTAACCAGTTTGTGTTCCTTTGGACTGGTTCCTAGATTGAAGATTATTAATGAGAAAGAAATGATTGAGGTTATAGGTGCGAGTTCTAAAGGAACAAAAATTGGTTTGAGATCGATTGTTGATCCAGTAACAAGGTATGCTGCTATGGTCATTGGTCATAAATTTTATATCTCTAACAATGAATCTATAGTTTGTACTATTGCGGTGAAAATTGTTGTTGATATGGTAATAAGAGGTATGGAATATGAATTGTGTGAACTACTTAACATACATATTTTGAAGAATTTAAAGAAAATTAAGAAGAGTAAGAAGAATACTTTTTGGTATGGAAATCTGGTTGTTTGTCTACTCTTTTACTTTTTGAAAGTGTTGCCGACAATAGGAATGTTAGAATGGTCAAATTTAGAGCCTATTGCTTATCAAATCAACAATTTCATGATAAATCTTGGTAGTTTGGATGTACAAGAATTTTCCCTTGATACATTCTTTGGAACATTTTAGATGAGGATGAATAAAAGGTCTAGAATTCAAGCAAGTGTTGTGGAAAGATACCTCAGAAGCATAAATTTTCTTGTTTCTATAGATTTCTGTCACATGGAAGCAGTTGAATCAAGGTTAGTTTAAATATTTGAATTTAATTATGAAGTGTTAGAGGCTGAAATTGATATATATGCTATAATTATGTTGGAAATCCCTAAGCATATCAATGAAGAAAGTACCTCTAGTAGCGTGACCAAAACAAGGAAGAAGAGGAAGAGTGTAGTGAAGCTAGAAAGTGCATAAGAAAGTAAGCTTGAACATGAGCATGTAATAATGAATATTTATACAACTCTGGAATATTTGTAGAAGGTTATTCCTGGTGCTAATTTTGATTCATCTATTTCTATTGTGGAGAATCTCCATGGCATGATTAATTCTTTGAAAGTCTACATCTCTGAACTTGAAATGTCTGCTAGAATTAGGTTTGATGAATAAAATTTTAATGATATTAAAGGAAAATGTGTGAATGCACATGATCGAGTAATGAAGGAATTGGAGAGTGTAAAAGGTTGTGAAAAAGAGGCACATGAACTACTTTATTTTTGTCTAGATTGGTTTGGCAATACATTGAATATGAGAAATGAGATAAGGATGAGTGAGTCTCGGCTAAGCACTCAGGAAGATACATACATATTAGTAGAAGATAGAGATAATCAGAGGTGGTCCTACATTGTGTAGCTTCAGGAATTTTTTTTCTCTCCACAGGATTGAACAACAAATGTTATCAAGAAGTTTGTGGCACTCAGAGACATGATTAAATTCAGACATACTTCTATCTCTTGTGCTCTTAGCTATATTGGTGAATTATCAGAGATTACTTAATCCAAATACTTTAACAGATGGTTTAAAGTCTCTAACTAAACTTGAGCTATTTTACAAGACTTTATTTATTGCAAAAGGTTCATGGGAAGAAGGTAAAGCGTCAAGGAAGCCTATCCTAGAGAGTCTCAGAGGTTCTTCTTTAGGTTAATTCAACATTCATATCTTTTTTGACTACTTTTTAATGCATATCTACATTTATACTGAACCCCTTCCTTTGTCATTGATGTCAAAGGGGGGAGAGATAAAGAGATGGAGAGATGAAAATTCAGAGGAATTTTTTTCTGTGAAGAACAATTTTGATAGGGGGAGTAGTTAGAACAGTCAATGTGGTATTCTTGAAATTTTTTTGTCATGCATGTTGCCATCAATGCCATTGGGGGAGATTGTTGGAAGCTTTGAAAAATGAGCATGAAGTATGGATGATTGTGCTGGTTGTTCCTATGTTGTCATTGATGTCAACATGGTAATAACTACATGGTGATAATAGTATGAGAAGTTTTCTTGGTTTACTGAAAGTTGTTCTCTGTCAGTAATAATACTTTGTGGTGGATCAATATGTTGGTATTTGAGTTTGGAACTCATTACAAGATCTGATATGACTCTGATCTCCTAACCATGTTTTATTAGCTCATTCAAACAACTATATCTTGGATCTTGAGATTTCTTTTTGCTATGAACAAAAAATTATCTTTGACAAAGTTCAACTTTGTATTCTACTATTTAACTATGTGAAGGTATACTGTGTGGGAGACTCTGCATTCTACTAAGGTGAACATTCATATACCATGGTTTTTTTGATAGTCTCTTTACTGGAAGTATGATGGGAAACTAACGTGCTCTCAGATCTGGAAGGTGTTTGCTTTGAGAATTATTTGCTAGTTTGGAGAATTATGGTTTAGTCTTGGCCGACTCAGTGAATCCAATATACTATGAAGACTAATAGATGACTTGGTATAATGCACTACTTGGATAAAATGATTAAATCTTATATGGTGCCAACCTAATTGATGAATAAGATATACTTGTATAAATACAAGATAGAAGCAAGTAGAAAAGTGTGTGGAAAAGGGAAAAGGTGAAGATATGAAATTGTTGAGTGATGTAGTACTTATATTCTAAGCTTCAGTGGAACTTAACCCTACATATTGAAGGTGTATTCCATCAGTTCATCATTTTGATAGTGAGCCACCATCATTGTATCTTGGCAGTGAGCCATCTTTTGTACTCAGGCTGTGAGCCTTTTAAGGACAGTGAGTCCTGGTAGTGAGCCCCATAATATTTTATATTCGGATATAATATATTGTGAGTTAACCCTCACTGTGGTTTTTCCCTCATTGGGTTTTCCACGTAAAAATCCTGGTGTTCATGTGTATGATTGATTTGTCTTGTTTCTATGTTCTCTCTTGCTGATTCAGTCAATATTGTGATAATGGTTAAGTGGATTTTACTGTCAATTTTTGGAATACTCATTCAACCCCCCTCTCAATATTCTGGATGTTCAACAATTTCATCCTTCAGTATTTAAGATGTCAGTTTCCTTAATAGTCATTGATTAGGTTCTTAAATTGTGTCGGCTCCCGATGATGTATTCATAACCGACTTCAGTCTTTATCAAGTCATTTTGTATTAAGCTATTTTACAAGTCAATATTTTGTGAATTTATTAATACTCTTTTAGATGTTGTGAGAGTTTTCTAACCTACATATTTTTTGAGGAAGCTTTCTATGAAGTAAAACAAGTGTTTAAAGAAAAGGAAAGCAAGATTCATGACGTTTTAAAAACCTTGTCAAAGACAAAAGAAAGTTTCATAACCCATCCTAACCTCTACGAAGGAAAGTTGTGCGGAATGAAGGAAATAATATCTTAAGTGGACTTCGGTAAGGTTTTTGAACCTTGTCAGGTCTCGTCTTAGTTCTGTAAACATTTTGAAAATTTGATCATATCAAGTACATTACGAAGTTTGAAAATTGGCACCATGTGGCCTACTTGAGGAATTTAATGTTGTCAGAGCTGAAGTGGGGAAAATAAATACTTGATTGTGTATGAATTAAGGTGTTTTTTTAGCATAATTATTCTTATTGTTCAGGAAAGAGTTGAAGTCCCAAAAGTGAATGGAATTAGAGAGACAAGTGACATTTGAAAGAGTAATTCAAATAGAATTGGTGGCATAATACTGGGTGAGTAACCTTCCCAAATATTTTCCTGGTGATAGAAGGTTAATATTCCTTCCAAAGAGAAACACCATTAGATTTTTTTTCTCTAGATTAGAAGGGAAACTTTGAGACAACATGAAGTTCAAATATCTCAGATACGAACACTTGTCTAGTCTAGAAAGTTCATTACTAGAGATAGGAGATACAAGATTAGTCCATACTCATCTTGGGAAGTTTTGGGAAAAAATTCACAAACCAAAGAGGGCTCGCATCACTTAGAGATTGGTAAAGAGTGATTTATTAGAAGTTGTTTCTTTCCCAGTGGTCGTACAATGTGCAAACCTTGTATTGGAGTGCATAGCTTGCTACAACCCTAAAACTAGGAAAATTCATATCGAAGACAAAAAATTGTTGATAATTTTATATAGGGATACTATTAGCGGGTGCTTCCAATTACATGAAAGAGAGGTGTATGTTGAATTTGATTTCACCTTGTCACAGTGCCTCTTTTTAGAAAAGAAGGGTTGCTATCAGAATGTTATCGCAAAAAAATGGTTTGATTCCCCAAAGAAAAGAAAGTCCCAACCACCTAAAGAGATGCATAAGTCTCATTTCAGAGATTAAGTTTTGGATATTATTGTATTTCTACACAGAATAAGAGGAAGTATGAATGCAAATGATTTTGAACAATGGATATTCTTCTTCGTTCAAGTGATTTACGTTGGGACATAATATTTGGATTGGGAATTCTTAATTAGCGACTAGTTGCATGAAATGATATGTAATTTTTATATTAACAAACATTTTTATATATCATACTATCTCTTTTATGTCTTGTCTTGTATTAGACCATGGATAGGATTGAATCTTGTGGAGGATTATGATGAGAAAATTAAAATTTATGATTATTATCCTAATTTTTATCTTGAAAGGAGTTACAAGAATTTCTCAAGGGTAAATGATCTATTTACTATGCATTTGGTTAGGGAGATAAAAGGTGATTTGGGCTAGAGGGTGTCTCTTGGAGCCTTCCAGTTGGTTACTAAATATGGAAATCTCTTTATTTAGTTTCAAATGTTTACATACTTAAGGGTTGGTGGGTTTGATAGGTTTCCCCTTAAGCTGCCTAGGTATGCGGAAGACAAGTTTATATTAATAGAGGTATGCCATCAAGTTGTAGAAGTGAATAAAAGGTGTAAAAAAAGGAAGAAGGTGGGTGTTCCCTTCCCCATTATCTTGGGGTATTATCAATATAAATCTCATTCCAATGCCCTCAACTTAGGGAAAGATATTGCTAAATATAATTTTCCCAGTTATGAAAGAATATTTTCATTTGATAGTAAAAAATTTGTAAGAAATAACCTTCATCTTGGTCCTACCTTTTACTATGTGCCACACCTAGAATATTACTGGGCTGATTGTGTTGATGATAATGAAGTAAGGAAGAGAGATTCGATGAGGCTTACTCTAGGAAAGTTTTTCAATTTCAAACTAGGATGGAATATAAAAGGAGTTGAGGATGCTTATGATTTGATTAACTCCATTTATATCAACAAGTTGTAAATGTAGCCCCTACAAATAATTGATTGGAATAGTAGAAAAATCAAAGATTTAAATGCTAGGACTACTGTAGTCTTAAGGAGAACTCAAATGTGGCTTACTAAGAAGGGAGAAACTACAAAGGTTCCACCAAATGACAAGAGAGGAGTTGGAGAACAAACTAGCACTAGACATGCAAGTGCAACCCATTTTGTATCAATACCACCACTAAAGAAAAGCATATCACTGCCAAGTGATAGTGGAGATGGAGAAGATCCTCCTGAGAAGAACAAAGGGCTTGAGAAAACATATGGTGAGGGCCCTCTCCCTAACATTATAAATGAAGAGCATAGAAAAAAAGAGACTGAGCAACAACAAGAAAGAGGTGAACAAAGGCAAGAAAATGAAAGAGAAACTGTGGAGATTCATGAAGAACCTAACCAAACTCAAGATGTGCCAGAGGGAAACACACAAAAGGGTAAGTCCCCAATTTCTTTTCTTTTTAGCTTGCAAAGTGCAACAAGGACTCCTCCTCTCAATAGGGCTCTTCACTTTTCTACACTTGGGACTTCCCAGAGTATAGATCCTACCTTTTCCCCTCCTTCCTAGCTAGAAAACTCCCTTTCTCAAAAGAGGAAAATAGTACCCATAAATTTTCTAAAGGAATATATAGCTGGGAAGTTTTTATAGAAAACTCCTAAGGCTAAGAAATTAAAAACTACCTTTAGGTTAATGGAAGATGAGATCTTTGAGCATCTATTTATGGAGATTTCACAACTGTCTGTACAAACGAATGTTGATTAGGATACCATAGAAGATTATATAATAACTAAAGTGGATTTAGGTCCACGTAGTAGGGATGAGGATGTTCATAATTTTTAGGTCATGACCTCTATGCTAGTAGAGAGAACAAAGAAGGATAAATATGATAAAGATAAATTGAAGGAAGTGGCAAAAATTCTCTCCAATTGATGTAATATATTGACAGACCCTTCTCCACAACCTCTTAGTCAGGAAATTCTTGCTTTTGATCCCAAATCCATAGCTAGAAAGGAAATAATGAGTAAAATTTAGAGGGATAGCTACTATGGTAAGGTTGTTCAGGAGTGGGTACTTGAAGTTAAATAAAAGGGCCCTCCTTTAATTGAAAAGGTGAAGAAGGTGTATGCTGAATTTGTACTATTAAGGAATTCAATTAAATCAAAGTTGGTTATTGTAAATAGGAGGAGTCACATTGGATAAAAATCAATCATGAGTTAGATGAGATTATTACAATTGGTATGGAGAAAGCTATCTCAAATAAGATTATATCATCTAAAGATGACTCCCGAGTTGTTATGTGGGAAAAGAGCATAAAATGAAAGATTTCTACCATACAACAAAACCTTATGGAATAGAAAAAGTTGATGAAGGAATGCAACAACCTCAACAATAATTTTGATAAAAGATTCTCTAATTTCGGATGTCAAATAATGAAGGCTGAATACAAAGGTCTTGCCACAGTTGTTGAGCTAAAAGATAGATTCTTGAAAGTAGTTGATACTTTTTTAGGGGAACAAGTGTTTGACAGGGAAATATTAAATAAGTTGGCTAGGATCAATTTTGCATTATATTGGCATGAGAATTCTCCCACCCTTATAGCACATAATATGGATCCCATTTATGTCACTAAGGCTACATGGAAATTGAGAAAAAATAATGTTATCATTCTGCAACAGGCCGAGATTCCCATCATCGTACATGAAATGAAAGATTATAAAGCATCTGTGGTACCCACTCAAAAAATTCCATCAATAGAAGAAGCCTCTATTGATCTAGATGCACAACCTCCCCAAAAATAAGTGTCTTTTTATTTTCTCTATTAATCGCTTTTACTATTTATATTATGATCAACTTGATGTTCATTATTCTTTCAAATAATTAGTTTCTTTTAGTTATTTCAAGATTTTGATGACAATTATACTTTTAAAACTATAAATATGTTTCATTTGGACATTGCAAGGATCCAAATTTTTAATCCCCCTTGCATTGTGATGCAAAAGAGAGAATTGATCTAAATTGAAGTATCGGTTTTGTAGTTTTGATTATTTTGCTGTAGATGTTTATTGTCTATAAGTAGTAAATTTTGAATGAAATGCTTAATGCTTATGAATAATTTTGTGAGCTTTGATAGGTGTTATGGATATTCCTTCCCTATGAGGATGTGCTATTCTTTGGTGTTTTGTTCATGTACCTTGAGTAAATGTTTAAATTTTAGTGAGTCAAGTCAGCTTACTATTGATAGTATGATTTGTGAATCATGATATTGATAGTTTTCCCATTTAATTTTCAGCTTAGTTAATATCCTATATCTACCTTGCATCTCCTTTTGCAGATTCTTGAAAAATCTCTAATAGGTAGTGGTATAATCTTTCTCAAGTTAGAAATTCTTCATGTGTTGTTTAATTTGTGTTGCACCTGGAGAGAATTTGTCCCATATTTTACCTTTAAACCTAGGCAACTCATTCAGAAAGAAGAAAGCAAGAAAAATGATTAGGGAACCAAGCTTGAAGTTGTACTTGGTTAATTTTGTCTTCTTTAAAATTTCCATCAATCATTCCCTCAACAATCCCAATAGATCAAAATTGGAATTTTATTTTATCATTTGATAAGTAATGTGAATTGTAATGGCAGAGACAAATACTTCCTTGTTGGTGAAGTATATTTTGTATTTAATTCCAATTGAAGCATAATGAACATTAGGATCAATAATATCTTTCACCATCAAGGCCCTTTTGTGAAATTTAGCACTTGTGAGTTCTATAACTATTTCATTCTTTATAGATTGTAACACAAGCACGGGTCCAAAGTCACACAAACTTGTAACTACTGTAATAGCATACCTAGTGATCAAGTAGGGTTTGTCAAGCTATATGAGATTGCCATGAATTCAGGTCAAAATGATTCTTACCCATTCCTCATTTTTCTAGAATTCTGGAAAATATTTCCAGAGATCTAACCCTTTTGTAGCAATGTTTACATACTTTGGCTTATATTCTCTATTTTCATTCAACATCTCTTTCCAGACCACTTCAAAGGATGAAGTGTGATCAATTTCATTCAATTGTGTATGCATGTAGATTTTTGTATCTTGAAAGTGCACAACACCCATTGGAAATTTTGAAAATGCACCATCTTTTTCCACTTGAATTGCTTTGAATGGATATTTTTTGTATATAGGCCTCGGTCTTTTAGAAATATCAACAACAATAGGTGTAGCCATTATTTTACTTCTTGATACTAGGGATTATATGCAAATACAAAAAAATACTTTTGAACACCATTGTCAGGGTTTGCATGAAGTTTGTTGAACATTTCCTCCAACTCCTTATCTCTTGCACTCACTTGAGATATTTTGAAATGATATTATTTTGATTAGAATGAGCTAGATATACCCAATACTTACCCTAGTTGCTCTGCAATAAATGTGTTTATGCATTTAGAAGCTTTTACAATCTGTGATATTACAACAATCCATAAGACTTCAAGATGCTTCCACAGGAAGGGTATTTGCTTCAAAAACATGACCAATCAAGTTTGTATTACAATTTACCAATATGTTGAAGATTTCAACATCTCAAGTATTTTAGGGATATGATAAATTCTACACTTTGCAACTCCCCTTGAGATAGTGCTTCTTCTTTAGTTATCGAAAAATCTATTTGCACCAAAATGAGGTATAGATTCATTCTCCACTTCACATTCTTCCTTCTTCTGACAAATCTTGTTCATATTTTTCTTTTATTGAATAATGATAGGATTTCTTTGGGGAGTAAAAAACCTCTCATTTTTGTAGAATCTCGCAATGTGCCCGTGTTTGTTGCAATTGTAGCAAATGATACTGGTTTACAGAGCATAATTTATTTTTCTCACATTGGATCTACACTCAAAAAATTTATGACCATACTTTACTTCTGCATTCACTTTTCTTGTGGCCAAATTTATTGCAAGCATAGTGCCGAACTTTGAATGATAAAGAGTTCATAGTGTTGTCCCTTGAAAGCCTAAAATATTTTTGACTCATTTTTTATTTTGCATTCAACTGCTTTATGGCCAAACATGTTACTAGAGAAAAATAGTTACCATTGAACATGGTAGGAGTAACTTGATTTGGAGTGGGCTTTCTAAAGTTCATATTTTTTTCTCCAGATAGGAATGGAAACACCTTCTTTCTTGCTGTCATGATTTTTATTTGCATCTCCGGAGGATGTTTCCTTTGCTTCAGGTTTTCCTTTTGCTCTAAAGTTATCATACAAATTTATAGATGCCTTGAACATAAGACTTTTCCCCTTTTCAAAGACAATTCTAGATTTCTCTTTAGAGGGATTTTGAGAATTAATTAGTTAATCGATAATTTTAGAGCCCCCTTTCAATTTCAAACCTTTATCAATTTTCTCCTTTTCCTTTTCAAGTTCTTTTCTTAGAGTAACTATGTCTTCCTCAAGTTTTGAGCATTCAACATTTTTCTCTTGAAGCTTGGTATTAAAGAAGTATTTGATTCTTTTTTCTTCCTCAATCTTAATTTCTAAGTCAAAGATCACAACTTCTACTTCCTTTAATTTATTTCCTTTTCTTTCAATTTGTCAATTGTCTCTTTTTTTTTTTTATAGAATACATTCATATTTGATAATTTTCAGCCTATCTTCATCTAGATCCTCAAGATCAGACTTAAGTTCACCTTCAAAATCAATTTCACATTCTTTCGGATTGATGCGCCAACCTTCAGGTTCCATTGAGTTCTAGTTTTGTGATGAACATATCATTGATTTTTGCCATAGACTCCTTGTATTCAAGAGTAGGATCTACCTTAGCTATAAGGATTATTCAAGGCACTTGGATCTAATACCATTTTTTTATCACAAGGAAATGTTGAGAGGGGGGTGAATTGACATACATTAAAACTAAGTTATTTCATTTGCAGATAAAACATCTCATCACATGAATTGAAAGAATACCAGAATAGAAAACATGCACCACACTATAACACTAGGATTTTTATATGGAAAAATCAATGAGGGAAAAACCACTATGAGAGTTACCTCACAATGTAAAATATCACTGCTTAAAATAATTACAAAAGAGTTTTAAGGCTCACTACCTAGTAACTTGCAAACATTGAAGAAGAGACAACTTCAAGAGCAAGATATAGAGGACTTGATGAGACTCACTTTCTTAGAGTAGGGTACATGAGTATTATAAAAGTAAACTAAGATTAAACTAGTGAAGATGAGGCATCTGAGTTATGTTGATATTGTAGTTCCTTTTTCACACTTTCTCATCATCATATAGATTTCAGACACTTCATATTATCATTCTACCTATCTCACATTACTCACACACACTATTACCACTTCACAAATGATTTTTCCTTCTATAAATATCCTTCACAACTATAAAAAACTTCTTGACTAAGTCAAATTTATAATGACCATTAAATGAAAATACTTAATTAATATTGTTTAGGTTGGCTTCAAAACATATGCACAATTAAGTAACCTTATTTGTAGAACAATACACATTCAGTTGAGGCTTAAGAAAATTGCCACACATCCTCCAAAATAATGTTGACTGATAAGATCAACCACAAATGAAGAAATCAAGCTATGTCAGCCCAAATAGACATGTATCATCAACACTGCTACTGCTTGACTTCACACCACCAGGGAGATACCGAGAACAACATGCAAATCAAGAACAATGTAGGTAATATGCAATATCCCTATAATCTCTTTTAGAAATATTTGAGCATTAAATGTTGATGTAGCTAAAGAGGAATATTGAAATTGTACAAACAGAGCATTCCAGATCAACTGCAACACACTATTAATTGAAGACTAATCTTGCCAAACTCAAACACACTTGATACTATTAGATAATAAATATTGATCACTACTAATAATATCCTCAAATTCACAAGACCAACCCTTCATCTCCAAAGGAATGTAGGGAATTTTAACCAACTTTTCTCTTTGCATTGCACTATTAGGACATAGACCAAAACACTGCCAGCTATAACTTTGACCCTAGAAGGTGTGAAAAATCGATTTTCTAGATATAAGATCTTCAACACACGGTTGTTATTATATTTGAACCAAAAGACATAAACTTTCACAATGGATGGATATGAACCAAAAAAATCATGATACATCCTTATGATATATAGTTAGTGCGTTATCCAAAATTCTATAAATTATATCATCATGTGGTACTTTAAATTTGAATAATATCAAGGTATACATATTTTAGACACATTAGGACACGAGTATCATCCTCTGCACCATGTATAGATAACAATTCTTCCTTATACTACCCTGCAGGCTGCCTCACCACATGACTAACTTCAGAGTACACATATACTTCAAAAATACATTTGACATCAATGATAGGCCAAAATAGGGTTGACATCAATGACAACACTTATTTCCAACAAGTATTTTTCAATGATAGTGTGCACTATAGGGATGTTCTCATATATAGGCACACTAGTTTTAATGATGTTTGTTTGAGCTTGTTCTATAATTGTTGCAATGTTATAACTAGAGGGTAATTTGGCACCATTTTGTGCAAGTTTAAGAAAGTAATATTTGGAATCCATGGAAATAAGGGCATCAATATTACTAGATAATGAGGGATCTTGTTTTATGTCCAAAAGTTTTTCCTGATCTTTAAATTATACATCTTAGCTTGTTTGACCATATCATCTTCTTCATAAATACTTTCTAACTTTTCCCAAATTTCTTTAGCAGTTTTTTAGATTCACATCTTTCACTAATTTAGAATTTGTGAGACTACTCAAAATAGCATACCTTGCTTTACTATTGATTTAATAGGCTTTGAGTTCAAATTTAGTTCCCAGACCATTTGTAGGCATAGTATATCCATTCTAAATTAATTTACAAACATCATATCGTAGATAATTTAGAAGCCTTCCATCCTTTTTTCCAAAAATGCATAGTTCGCTCCATAAAATATAGGGATCTCCTTCTTGTGCACCATCCCAAATATACCTTAAGCGGTTAAGCTTTCTTCCAAGGAACCTTACTTTGATACCAATTATTGAATGCACAAGATAAATGAGATGGGGGGTGAATCATTTTTACCTTAAAACTTCAAAACCCTTATACACATTCAAATCCACATTCATTCATTAAACCCTTAAATTTGTTATAATGATTTATCATGAAAATAAAATAACTGAAACTGAAACACAACACCATACACAAGAGAACATCAAATTTATGTGGAAAACCCAACAAAGGAAAAACCAAGGTGAGGATTATCTCACAATATAAGTAATATCAATACTGAATAGAATAGGGCTCATTGCCCAAAGAAAGAAAGGATCACTACCAAAATAGAAAAGAAGATAGAGAAGAAATGTTACACAAAGAAAATAATCTCAATGCAATGAAGAATCCACCACAATGTCATCAACACTTTCACAACATGATTGTAGAATTGTAGCCACCTTCTACTCACTGCATCGAGCAAACTAACACATGAAATCTCACACTACACTTCTCATTTTCACACTCTAACACTCTGGAATTCACATCATTCACATCTATATAATATATTTTATCATCCCTCAACAACTCAACTCTTATTTATACCATCCTCAATCTCAAAAATCTTCTCTAAGGTCGGCTATGCACACCAACCATGCAAATTTAAATTAGGTCAGTGCCAAAACACTTTTGTGGTGGTAGAAGTGAAAGTGGACCCAAATCAACAACACACATCATCCACATGGTTCTATATACAAATCAACAACACCACTCATCCACATGATTTTATATACAATAATAATTCACCACAATTAGTGTAAACACTAGGTTGACCGTTACTCATGTAAACACCATGAAAATTTTAAGTACATGCTTCCTCAAGCCCAAGGACAACTTGCAAACCACACACTACGCTTGAAAATAATCTAGAATATTCCATGAACACCCTAAAATCCAACAAACTCGTTTGCAAAAAATTCCATCTGAAGAATGTACACACCCAGTACACTCAGACAACTATGTTATATATTGTTACTTGAGAAATTGACTTCTACATCAAACCTCAAACCATATTGAATGAACAAAGATACCAACACAATAAACATTCATTTAGAACCACAAGACCTAAAACCAAACTATGGAGAAATGTGTAGCAAAGACATTTCTCCTAGACACCTCTACAATGCATAGTTCACACACTGGTGAACACAACTTCTTTTGTACAATGATCCAACACACCAAATCTTTAATAAAACACCCCTGAACACTTCTCACCAAGATATTAAAATATCATAGGAAGATATTCAACCCAAAATAAATGTGGAGAAAAACCAGAACACAACTCTGAAACCCAAAACACCATTGCAACACACTGTTTCCTCTTTTTATCAAATTTTCTCAAAATAACTTAGAAACCAAGCACTAGAGACACATCCTCATCATCTTCAACACTTCCCAAATGCAAAATAGTAACTCAACCACATATCCATAGACAAAATCTTATCAAAGCAACATTAGAGGTTTGCACTAGTAGCTTTACTAATGATAACATAATGGAATTAATCAAAACATCATTTTCTCACACTCTTGCAATGAATTCATCCAAAAATAGACATAAATTAAAAAATAGGCTTGTTGACATCAATGACAACACTAACTGATCATACTTGCAACAATGGGGTGTAAGTGGAGATTTCCTTTGTGATGTAGATAAGTGTTTGTTTCAAGATTGGACTTAGAAGAGCTATATTAGATATATTTCAACAAAGGTTTGACATGTATGGTGTTGGTTTGATAGGAGATATGAAAACCTCCAAAAGTCAAAGTTTAAGCTAGACCTCCATTTGATATGGTGTTAAAGGATGGTCTTTACTTGCACTAGACTAATGAATCCAAGAAAAGGGATGATGGTGAGTTTACCAACTTAGGGGTAGATGGGACCACTAAGGTAGTTTGCCTACAGTTTTTATGCTAATTCAACTATGCACTTAACAATGAGTGTTTTCCAAGAAAAATATAAACCAGGAGATAGGATGGGAGATCTAAGAAAGATTTATGACTGATATTGGGTTCTAGTGGTTTTGATTTTTGTTGATGATTTTGATGTCATTTTTATCCAAAAGCTAAAGAGATATAACTTTAAAAGTCCAAGATGAAGAAGTGGTATGAAATGAAGGTGAAAATTTTGTTTTCTATATAGATGATGGATGATGGTTATAGGTTTTCTGCAACATAGGTCTTAGATCCTAGTTTGAATTTTTGTTAAATTTTGGAGATCAGAATTTCAAGAATTTTGGAAAATTTATTTGAAAGTCAAATGTGTCACTTTATATTTTAAAAGAATCATTGTAATTATAAATCACACCAAAGGATATCAAAAGTGTTTCCTCTATCAGAAGTAACCAAATATGGTAAAAGCATCAAAGTAGGGAAATAATCACTATGTTAATCAAAGGCATCGATTGGTTGCAAAAGTGTCATTATGCAAAACCTATGGTTTTAGACTGATAGAGAGAAATTTTAGTCAAAAGCGTCGAGTTAATAAAAAAGCATCGATGTATGTTTTTTGGAAACAACATTGAGTTGCTAAAAAAAGCACCATAGAATTATCAAAAGCATCACAATGACAACAAAAGTATCACTAACACAAAAGTGTGATTCTATAATTGAACCTAATTTTTTTCTAAGGTTTTGGATTGATCTGACTCTTTTGAAGATTGATTTTGAATTTTTTCATCTGGCAAGGGATATCAAACAATAAGGAATAACATGTAAATTTGACCAAGGTGTATTTCAAATATTTTGTGAGTTTAATTAAAACACACTATAATTTTTATTCATTGGTCTTTACAAGGAAACACAACAAGTAACATAGTCTAATTAATAGTAAAATGTGTATTGACTTAGGGGAGGCCCACCCGTTGAAGCGTAATACCTTATAATGAATGAATAACTAGGGTATGCTAAGGTCATATACCACCTTAACACCCATTACATTGGGAGGATAAGTTCCTAACAAGGAATATATGTCACCTCAACAAGAGAAGAGTATATGGTGAGTAAATTTGGGCATGATACTATACCCTGGACCACACTAAGCCAACAATTGGTGGTATTAAAGGTTTCTAAAAAATAAGTTTCATAGTATTTTCATAAATAGTGGGCCCATTTAGGGATGCTCGAGTTGAGGGGGGTCTCTCCTCTTCTCTTCACCTTTCCATGTCTCAATAGACTGATGGTTGCAAGGCTTGGATTATACAACATTGGGCACGACTTGAGGTACAAATTTCATTCTCCCCCCCTTTATATACCCTACCAATAAACATGGTTGAGGTCATCCTTGAGGTGATGAAATCTCCAAGAATGCTTCCTACTAAATTAAACGAAAGATACTAGGATATCTAATTCTCAAGATTGCACATAACATAAGAGAAGAACATACTTTGCTATTATTTCATCAGGTGTACAAAACATGTGAAAATTAGTGGTGTTTTTATCTCCAAGATCGCACATAGCGTAAGGAGAGAGCATATACACTAATAACATACCAAACATGAAAATAATTCTTAATTAAAACCCAAATTCAAATGTGAACTATTCTAAAATTGAAAGCATTTAAAATTATTTCCCTACATCAAATGCATCAATAGTTTGTCTTATTTTGCTTCTTCTAATATTTTCCAAGGTTACATAGATATATTAGTTCTAGAAAAACTCAACAAATGTTAGGGTTAGTAAAAAATCCAAGAATCAAAATCAAACACATCACTAGAAAAATCAAAATCGTCACTATAAATAGTAAATGCATTGTTATGCCTTTCAAAAGCATCTGTGTATCAATAGTGTCAATATGTAGCATCACATGCATTGTTATAATTTCAAATGTATCACTATAAATTCAAATGCATCATTGTAGATCAAATGCATTGCTACAAGAATCATATAGTTTGTAACCTATATACCTACAAAGATAGAACAAGAAAAACATTGAATCATGGTTCAGAAGCATTGCTGTTCATTGCAAAAGTATCACCGTACAACCAATTATGTTGATGTACATTTTGAAAGCGTTGATCTATGTCAAAAGTGTCTTTGTAACCTACAACTCAAGAAAAACTTAATTTTATGTCAAATTAGGAACATGTGTCACCAGACATTCCAGAATGTGAACCACAGATAAATGAGAAGGCCAATCAAGAGGGTAAATAACACAAGGGCTAGATAAAATCATAAACCAATACCCAATTGAATAAATTACACCCATTACCAAAGAAGTGGCAAGCTAGCATTGAATGAAATAAAAAAGAAATAAATGAATTAACTAAATCAAACCCTACTTTTACCTCAACCAAGAATGCAAGTCCTTACTCCATTATTGAATTATGCTTTGTGATGTTGGATTGCTCATGCTTACATAAACCCAATTGTGACAAATCTCAAAATATGGATGAATTTGCTTGAATTGCCTTAATGGAGGTCAATTTACAAATGAGAGAGGTTCCTTGAATGAGAGATGAAGGATTGTTTTTGTAGATTTTAGGATATTTGATCAACGATGGAGATTGAAAGATTATATCAATGGTGGAGAGTGAATTAAGGGGTGAGGAGTCATGCATGAAGAGGAAAGGTTCAGTTAACTGAAGCTCTTCCCTAGAATTTATGAAGATATTTTGAGATATTTTAGAGGGCAGGTATTTTAAAATTTGAATTTGAATTTGAATTTTGGAATATTCTTTTGGAGGGAATGTACAACTAAATGAATTTTAATTCATTTAGTTGCACATTCATTTAATTATGGATGAAAAATAGTTAATTAAATAATTAGGAAAGTATTTAATTATGTGGGATGATAATTATTATTATTTATAAATTATTTAATTAGGTGGGTTTGTAAGAGAATAGAAATTAATTAAACAATCAAAATTATTTAATTAAAGTGGGAAGAGGAAAATTTGAAAATTAATTAAAGAATTTAAAATTATTTAATTAAGGTGAAAATAAAGGAAAATGATGAATTAATCAAATAATCAAAATTATTCAATTAATAGAGGAAAATGGTTAGTTTAATCAAACAATTATTAATTTTTAATTAAAAGTGATGAAATAGGGAATAATGAGTGAAATGATGAAAATTGGTGAAGTACGGGAATATGTGATGCATTAGACAATATTAGGTGTCTAAAAATAGTCTAATTGATGAAGAGTATTCCTTGTAACTATTAGCATTTATTGGATATCAAAATCTTGTAATAATATTTTTATAAATAAATTTTACTATTGTCTTTATGGTATAGTGTTTTTTTAATTTATATTTTTTTTTTCCATTTGATTGGGTAGTGAATATGTATTATAATGAAGTGTCTTAGATTTTTAGGTAGGTTGATTGATAGGTCTTATGAAATCAACTACCCACTTTTTGAAAGGTGCCATACCCAATACTAGTTGTAGTGTGATTTTATCTGTTGTGGTTGGTATACTATGTCTTCGATTAATCTCATAATTGCAACAATATATTTTAGCCTCCAAGATTAGGGATACCCACCAAATTCTAGCTAATAATTTCTTCTTATAGTTTTATTTCTTGATTTATTTCCTCTATAAATACATTAATGTGTTTCTTACAATATTTTTCTTCTTTTATGAGAAAACACTACTTTTTCACAAAAAAGTTATGTCTCCCTAGAATATATAGTTCTCAGCTTATGATATTATATGGTTAGTGTTGGAAGGTTGTTTTTCATTGAGAAGATTGTTGAAAACATGAGAATGCTCATATATGGTGTTTTCATTGATGTCAACATTGATGTACAATTTTTTGATGAGCATGAGTGATTATGGTGATGGAAATCCATTATATAGGTGCAAGATATTTGATTTGGAGAAAAATAGATCTGTTGGATATTTTTCTAAGTCCTAAAGTATAGTTTTTAGTGTATAGTGAACTAGTTTTGAGGTCCACATTGATCCACCATGAAAAATCAAGTTATGTGGTTCTAAGGAAATTTTGGTGTATGTTGGAGGAATCCAAATCCAAAGTTTCATGTCTTGATGTTCTCTGGTGTCGAAGATAATGATGAGAGTATCAAACTTGATAGTGACAGTGTTATTGATGAATAATACATAATTGAAATGCTCTGCATTCCACCACGAAAGAATATTTGGTTATGCGGCTTTGTGGGAGAACATAAAGGTGTTAGAAGTATGAGTGGTCCAAGTGGGAAGTGTTTTAGTGGTCTATAGGTTGTGTTGTGGATGAATAGATGGTTTTGTTGAAAGAATGAAGGAGAAACCCCTCAATGTGTTGTCATTGATGCCAATGCCAATTGTTGACAGTTTTGTCTAATATGGAAAACTTTAATCTGACATTTTGGTTTGAAATTTCTCATGTAACTAGTTCAACTCAAGAGGTTACAATATGTTATTCCTTACTACTATGCATCTATGATCAAGATTTCAACTATTTTGGTTATGCAGGTTGAAAGTTTCAAATGATAAAAGTTCGGCATTTAGTTTTGGATTTTACAATGTGATTGGTCAATTATAATCTGGTCCACATTTCTCTAACATTAATAGTTAGTCTTAGCAATTTTGGGAGATTTCTCACAGATGTCATTACTATATATATATTAGATGACACAAACTTATATGATCATTTGAATCGATTAGTGTGTGATCAGTTGGCTTATTTTTGATCAATTCTAATTCCTAGTTGACCTAATACATGTTATGTGTTGTAAAGGACAAGTATATATTGTGGATGTTAATAGGACCTATTTTAGGTCCCTGTCAACCTAATTAAAGTGATTACACGGTTGGGTGGAGCACAAATATTTTTTTGAATTGTGTATGAAACTGACAAATCTATTTTGAATTAAAGTAGGGTTGCATCTAATTAGGCTGATCTAATTGATGTATGTAGATGTAATTGGGTATATATGTGAGATGTTTTTGAGTGGTAGAAGGAAAATTTTATATGACATGGTATGATATGATATGATATTGTACAAACATGCAAATTTAGATGTGTGAGATCAAAATAAGTGCAGAATTGTTACGAGCATTGAGTGATTGCTAAGTCGAGTAGTGTTTTGTGCTTAGAGATTAAAAGGGAACTAAATTTAGCACTAGGAAGGTGCACTTTGTATTAGTTCAAACTCTAGTTTTGAATCCATTATGTTTATTTTTGTATCTATCTTTGGCTGTGAGCTTATAAGGATAGTGAGTCCTGGAAGTGAGACCCTATAATATACTATAACCGATTATAATATAGTCTGAGCTAATCCTCACTGTGGTTTTTCCACGTAAAATTTTTGGTGTTCATGTGCTATGAGATCTTATGATTCCTTTCATGCTTTCATTTATTATTGCAGTTAGATATGGTTTGTTGATTGGATGGGTTGTGATTAATTGGTCATATAGAGTATTGATTCACCTCCCCTCTTAGTATTCTTGGTGTTTAAAAATTTGTATTAGAGATTGGTTCCTTTTGAGAAGCCTAACAACTTGAGGAAGATCTTAGAATTTAGATACATGGCCAATAAAAGGTGTCTTGTTCCTTTGGAATAAATTCTTGCAATTGAGTATGTGGAAGATGGTTGCATGTTTGACAAAGAATAGCTTAAATATGCTCTTGAAGATCTTGATAGAGTTGAAGGTGAAAAAAAAATTCTAAAGGAAATCCTAGAGGAAGCAAATGAATGTATTAAAAAGTTGAGAGAAAAAATCAGGAAGTTAAGAGAAAGACACAAGGAAGTCAATGGAGAATTAAAGAAGGAAAATCAAGATATCATCAAACTTAAGTGCAAGTAGAAGAAAAGAGAAATTGAAGACCATCTAAATGCATATGTAAAAAACAACATCGATGAATGCATAAGGCTTGAACAAGTAGTAATCCTAAGATTAGATCTGGAGAAAGAAAGAGCTCATGAGGACAAATTCAAAACAAGTTCTACTAGGCTTGATGAACTAATTGTTGGATATAAATATTCTAAGGACAAAGGTGGTTTGAGAATCGAAGAGGGAGAAAGCTCAAGGGAAAACCAAAGACCTAACAAGGCTGAAAATCAAAAGAAGACTCAAAGCAATGACAAACAATTCAGAAATCAAAGAGGTAATATTGGAAGACCTCCTATTAGACAACCTAATGTACAAAGGTACACATCTTTTAATGTTATTGTTTTTTCATGCAATAAATTTGGACATAAGGCATTAGAATGTAGAAGTAGGATGAATCAAAATGTTAGAACCTTTTCTGGACAATATTTTGCATGCAAGTTCAATTTGGACATAGGAGTGATCCCACAATAGTGGTTTACACTTTTTGGGAGATCCTATTTTTTTGTTGAAATCACATATTTTTAGAAAATATAATGATTTAAGCCTTGAAAATTTCCATTTAAAGGCTTCCAATTAAAAAGGGTTTGATCAAACCACCTTAGATCAAACCACCTTGGATAGAATCTCACTTGTTTTAAACCATACCTATAACGAAGTCTCCTTTACACCTATCAAAATGCTGATAAAAAACAACTTTTGATTCACCTTTTGGGGGATCAAATGAATTAATTTAAAATTTATTTTTTGTAAGTGTGTAATCCTTATTATAAGCTTCCCAAAAAGTATAATTTTAAATAAATTTAATTTGATTATTATATTTATTTTTTATTTGTTGTGAATGTAGGTTTTTCATTGAAAATCAAGCTCTCTGTTCTGCACATGTGAAAAAATAGTAGATTATCAATTTTTTTTTGAAAAATATTAGTGCACTAGATATTTATGTCCCTAATCTAACATAAAGAAATTGAATTTTGATACATACAAAAAAATTTATGTTTTAGCCAGTAAATCATGTCTAAATTATAACTGGTTTGACTATGAAACTTAATTAAGAAAAAAATATTCAATGAAATGCTATGAAATCAATTCCATGCACTAGATATCATAATTACAAATCTAAATTAAAAAAATAAATAGAATTTTATCCTTCATACAAAAAAAGTTGTGTTAGCTAGTAACATCACTCTTTAAAAATAGTGTTTACTGTTAAAAACTAGTTTTTGAAGGACATGGAAAATGAAGTGCAATCTGATTCCAAAAATTAAAAACAAAATTCTACAGACAAAATTTCACAAATCACTAGTTTGCATCATCTTTAAATTCCTCACGGTTTGGCTGCTATAGGTGATTAAAAGTGAATATTTAGTTAAAAAAAATTAGTTCAATGTCCAGTTTGGTCAAAAATTGTAAACTAGTATTGTGGGATCACCCATAGAGTTGTTGAATGTAGAAGTCAGATGATAAATAGATTTAATAATGGTAGAATGCTTCAATCTGTCCATGGCTATTGTTATACATGCAATGTATTTTGACATAAGACTAACCAATGTAGATCAAGAATGAATAAAAGTCAGTTTGGCTAGAAAAATATTATATGCTACAATTGCAACAAACCTAGACACATTTCAAGATTTTGCAGAAGTAAGAATGGAAGGTAGACTAATCTAGGACAAAGAAATGAGACTATAAAGAAAATTGATCCTAATGAAGTAAAGAAGGTAATGGAGAAAATCTGGAGAAAGAAAGAGGAACCTGAGAACAAAGATGAATCAAATGCATCTATACTTCCCTTCGGTACAGATAATTCCCTTGGAAAATAAACCTAGGCATGGGCTAAGGAGGAGTAATGACAAAAAAATATAGCAACCCCCTAAAAATATGGAGTGTTAAGGAGTGACATGAAGATATATGGTGAAAATGGTATGATCAAGATTCTGAAAAAGAAACCGACAGAAAATATGCAAACTTGAATAATTATGAAGCATTTTAGGGTTTATAGTGTATCAGTGAAATGTTTAACAATTTTTTGAAATTGAAGCAATAAATATGAAATTAGGGTAGATGAGAAAGGTATAAAGTGAAATTTTAAGTCAATTCTAATCATTCTTGCACATTTGGAAGAAATTATATCAAATTCAAGAAGAGTTGAAGGTGATTCAAAGCAAAGCAGTTCAAACCCCAAATTTTATCATGCACATAAAAGTTATTTACAACTATCCGTGCTTTGTGGGTTTGAAATAGTAGAAATTTTATAAGTATTTGAGATAGAATTAAGGTTATAATGACTACACCAACCGTGGTCAACATCATAGAGAGATCGAGACCAAAGTTTAAGAGGTTTTCATGGAAAGTTTTTGACAACGAATGCGATGGTGCATTTTCAAAAATCCCAATTAGGGTTTTGCCTATTTAAGACACTAGGACCTATATACATAGAAAATTGGAAGAGTATGATAACTAGATACTTAAATCTCAGTGTTTTAATGAGCTTACTAGAGATGATTTTTTGGTAAAACTAGAGTTTTTAAACCTAGTGCAAAAGAAGTTAGACATTTGGAATTGGAGCCCTAAATTTAGCAATCATTTGGATGAGAAATATGTGAGGATAGCCCTAAGAAAAATACATGAAAAATTCATGTGGAAAGATATGCCCGAAATTATTTCAAAATATGTGATCAAGGCCATAAATGGGTTGTGTGATATCGGACCCATACCGGTGTTAAAGTCAGTAAAGAATGATATGATTATGCAACTAACTAGTGCCACATTTGATAGAAGAGCACTAAAAACTAAGCCTATCACTAATCCTGCTATGAAGTATGCATCGATTATGATTGGCCATAAAATCTACTTTAACAATAGAAAGAACTCAGTGTCTGTAACTGCAATCTATGTTTCCCATGACATGGTAGTAAATGGGAAAGATTATGACTTGTGTGAGTTGCTTCGACAATAACTTCTGGAGAACTTGAATCAGACTAAAATCAAGAAGTATGCTTTCAAACTTGGAACAATGATTGTATGCTTGTTCTAATTTTTGAGGGAGCTATCAGAAGTAGAGACATTGTGTGGGATAGAAGAAGACCAGTGGAACACCAAATTCTTGATTATTTACACAATATTGGAGACTATAAATCACATGATAATGCATTGACTTCATTTTTCACAATATTCCAAAAGAACATGAATGAAAAAGAAAGAATTCCAAAAGGTTTAGTGGAAAATTATGCAAATGATATAAATTTTCTTGTATCCACTCATGAATATATAATAGAGGTAGTTGAACCCAAAAAAATATGGATTGATCCTCTTGGATACAAGATTTCTAAAGATGAGTCTGAGAGATACATTGAGTTATTGTTAAGTAGTTCTAAGGACCCCTCCTTGCCAGGACATGGCACATATGAAGATAAATCAACTGAGGAGCACTTGGACACCTCCACACTTGCAAGAGCCAACAAAGTGAACAAAAAGGTAGAACAATATTTTGAGTTGCATGGACTTACTTAAGGCGAAGTTGATAGATTAAGAGAAATTTCTACAAAGAGAGATGCCAAAGTAGCTGGTACAAATGGTGAGTCCTCTAGATCACATAGATTAGGAAGATCAGCTTCCACTCCTATCTTTGCACTACCAAAACCTACTACTACAACTTCCATTAAAGTGAAGAAGGTGGAGCCTAGTGTTCTAGTAACAGTTAATGTGTCTGCACCCTCCAGACCTAGCACCCGAACCTCAAAGAGAAAGAATGTACCTTTGGTAACACCCCCCATTCTATCTTTGGAAGGAGGAAGAAGCAAAAGGAATCTAGGGAAAGAAACCTAAGTGTTGTGGTAGAAGAAGAAATTGAACTTGGATTGGAGGAAGAATCACAAATTACAAGGAAAAGGAGAACCAATGCCACTACAAGTGGTGAAGGTGCCTCACAAGAGGCTAGCACTAGAAAAAATAAATATAAGGTTGATATAGTAGATTCTTCAGAAGAAGAAGATATGGAAAAATAAAATAAGGCTTTTATAGTTCACACCACAAGAAGCCTAAGGAGTAGAACAGGAAGAAGACAAAAACTCCTTTGGTAAGTGTTAACTCTCCTATGAAAGTAGATGTTCTTGTTAACAATATGTTGAATCATGATAATATGTTAGAGGCCACTGCAAATTTATATGAAGAAATGGATGAAGAAGGTCAAAAAACAATCATTGAAGCAATCATTTAGTATATTATCATTCTAGAGGAAGACATAAAAAACATTCAAGACATAGTGCCTATAGTTGTGTGTAATGGATTGATGGAAATAAGGCATGAGTGTATTGAAAAGGAAGATAAGATGAAATCCGATGCCCTAGAGAAGATTGGATCTTATTTATATGAAAATAAAAAATCCACACTAATTGAATTATATACCAAATAATTTAGGGTTAAACAAAGAGTAACCATTCCTATGGGAAGAGAAGAGGACCGTGCAAAAAAGATGAAACAAGATACAATGAATACAATTAGAGATATTGTAGAAAAATTTGGGATGATTCCAAATTCATCATCTGTAATAGCTCAAGGAAAGGAGAATGATAGTCCAAAGGCTACTATTGTAGAGGAAAATACTCCTCAAACCACTAATTTACCTATTTTCAAAAGATGTAAGTGTTCAAACTACAGAGGAAATAAAGTTGAAAGAAATGAAGAAGAAACCCAAAATACCATGGATCCATCAAAGTCCTTCGCAAAATCCTCCGATAATACACTCAAGGGTCTTCTAACAAGAAAAATAAGGATTCAACCAGCCATTCCTCCCCAGTTGGTTCAAATCCCATCACAACAAGGCTGTGTAGATTTGAATAAGATCTCACCTATTCAAAGGATGGAGCTCGAAGATACTTTCCTTACCTTTGGAAGGAAGGAGATTATAGAGACTTATCTGAAGGGGACTGAACTAATCGATGATTCCATCAAGGAACTACATGATGCTAACCCCAATACCACTATTGATGATTCTCTAACACCTGTAGAGAGTTTAAAATTTCTGGTTGATTCACTCAGAGAGTATAAATCTAACCTAAAGGAGAAGACTATAAAAGAAGTTGACTCAAGGATTGTTGAGAAGAGATTGCTTGAACTTCAGGACAAATGTGCAACTACACATAGCAAGGTCATGAGATGCTTGAAAGAAGTGAAGGAATTTGAAGATGAAGCTCAAACATTATTCTTGTATTGCATGAGGTGGCCAGATGCCACCCAAGGCATTAAGGACCTAATAGACTTAATAGAGTCATAATTAGATAGTTCCTCCAAAACTTATAACCTTACAAAAGATAGAAACTATGCTTCCTGGAATGCCATTTCATACTTGAAAAATAAGTTTCTTACCTTACAAAGGTAGAAAGATGTTGTAAGATGGTTTGGATAGCTTGGAGACTTGGTAAAATGCAAGCATATACAAATAGAAAGTGCTCTCGTTGAAGCTAAAAAAATGGAAAAGATAAAACCTTACCCAGCCACTCCAAAAGAGGGAGATGAGAGCTTGGAGGAATTGGAATCAATGTTTAAGGATGAAGGAAAATCTAAATGGGAAGCCATTCTCAAGGAGCTAGAAGGTGCTTCCTCCTTAGAATATTTCTTTTATTGTTTCAGTTACTTTTAGTTTTCCAATATACATATGGTCAATTTTTTTTTTTATTGTCTACAAGTATGTTACCGACACACCCTTTGTCCTTGATGTCAAAGGGGGAGAATTTTTGAAGGTTGGAGAAGTTTTTAAGTTTTGAGAAGTTTGGATGTATGTTTGAAAGGGGGAGTTCATACAAGTTTTTGAAGACAGTTATGAATTCTTTTTGGAGACTCATTTTTGGCACATGTTTCCATCAATGAAAAAGGGGGAGATTTTTGAAAGAATGAAGGATAAACCCTTCAATGTGTTGTCATTGATGCCAACATCAATTGTTGATAGTTTTGTCTAATATGGTAAACTTTAATCCGACATTTTGGTCTAAAATTTCTCATGCAACCAATTCGGCTCAAGAAATTACAATATGTTATTCCTTACTACTAGATGCATCTACGATCAAGATTTCAACTATTTTGGTTAAACAAGTTGAAATTTTCAAATGATAGAAGTTTGGTATTCAGTTTTGGCTTATACAATTTGATTGGATAGTTATAATCTGGTTCGCATTTCTCAGACATTAAGAATTACTCTTAGAAAATTTGGGAGATTGTTCATAGATGTCATTATTATATATATTCTAGATGGTGTGAACTTATATGATCATTTGAATTGATTAGTATGTGATCAGTTGGCTTAAATTTGTGATTAGGTCTAATTCTCGGTCAACCTAATACATGTTATGTGTTGTAAAGGATAAGTATATACTACAGATGTTAATAGGACCTATTTTAGGCCCTTTTCGACCTAATTAAAGTGATTACACATTTGGGTTGACTGCAAAGATGTCTTTGAATTGTGTATGAAGCTAACAAAGCTATTTTGAATTAAATTAGGGTTGCATCCAATTAGGCCGACCTAATTGATGTATGCGAATTTAATTGGGTATATATGTGAGATATTTTTGAGTGGTAGAAGGTAGATGTTACATGACATGGTATGATATGATCTGACATTGTGCGAACATGCAAATTTAGATGTGTGAGATTAGAATAAGTGTGAAATTTTTGTGAGCATTAAGTGACTACTAAGTTGAGAAGTGTTTTGTGTTCAAAGCTTAAAAGGGAACTAAATTTAGCACTAGGAAGGTGCACTTTGTATTAGTTCAAACTCTAGCTATGAATCCATTCTATTTATTTTTGTATCTATCTATGGTTGTGAGCCTATAAGGATAGTGAGTCCTGTAAGTGAGCCCCAATAATATCTTATAGCTGGTTATAATACATTGTGAGATAATCCTCACCGTGGTTTTTCCCTTTTTGGATTTTCCACATAAAAAATATTGGTGTTCATGTGCTATGAGATCTTATGATTCCTTTCAAACTTTCATTTATTACTATAGTTAGATATCTTTTGTTGATTTGATGGGCTGTGAGTAATTGGTCATATAGAATATTGATTCACTCCCCCCTCTTAGTATTCTAGCTGTTCAATAGGTTCATGTCACCAATATTTGTCATACGGTGCCGACCTAAAGAGTTCAAGGTTGTGGAAAGTTAAAATTTGAATTGAGTGAACTTAAGGGAGTAATTATAGGTCCCTAATGACCTATTTTGATGCATTACAAGTTTTGAGGTGTGTATGACATGATATTGAGATGAAAGGTTGTTATATTATATGTTTCATCTAAATAGGATAACCTAATTGATGTTGTAGGTGTTTGTGGATGTAATGCATATAAATGTAAGATAATTTCAATGTTTTAATGGGTTGAGAAAGTGGTGATGTAAATTCCTAAGAAGAGTATGTGAATGTGATGCGAAGAAAAGTAGAGTGGGTGTAAGTGTTGAGCATTATGAAGTGATATTGAGCTTTAGTGGAACTATCTCCAACATATTGTAGATGCATTGTATCAGTTCAAATATTGCTAGTGATCCACCCTTTCTTCTTTCTCTCTAATTCTCTAGATAGTGAGTCCTCCCGATAGTGAGTCCACCTGGTAGTGAGCCATTCTATAATATCTTATAACTGATTATAATATATTGTTATCTAATCCTCACCATGGTGTTTTCCTTGGGTTTTCCATGTAAATATAGAGTTCTTGTGTTATGCAATGTGATGCATGTTTTATTTGTCTATTTCCATTTTTGAAAGTTGAATGAAATGTGTTGAATACATGTTTAATTTATTTTAGAGAATACTAATTCACCCCCCTCCCCTCTCAGTATTTTGGGTGTTCAACAATTGGTATCAGATATTGGTTCATTGGAAGAAGCATAACCACTCGAGGAAGATCTTGGATGTTGAACACATGGATACTAGGAGATATCCTACTTCTCCAGAAGAAATTACTATGCTATGATTCACTGAAGAAGATTTCATAGTTGATATTTATGGAGAACTCAAATTGGCCCTTGATGATCTATAAAGAACTAAATGTGAGAACATAGATCTGAAATAAAATATTAAGGAAGCAAATGAATGCATCAGAAACTTGAGGGAGTAAATAAATACTTTTAGAGAAAGAAACAAAGAGGTTAATGAGTAGTTGAAGAAATCAAATGATAAAATCACTAGTTTGAAAGTGCAAGTTGAAGAAGGAAAAAGAGTTGAATAATTTTTGAATGACAAATTGAAAAGAAAATTTGTAGAAGGTTGAAGAATTAAATAAGAAGTTGTGACCTTGAGATCAAATATGGAGAAAGTAAAATTTCAAGAAGAGCTCTATCATGCTTGATGAAATGATTGCAAATGAAAATGATTCTAAGGATAAAGGAGGATTAGGGTTTGAAAAGGAGAAAGTTAAAAAGAAACTTAGACACCAAATGTTGAAAAGAAGAACAATGAACAAAAGAAGATCAAAGACATGAAAAGTAATAGAAAGTAGGTTTGAAATCAAAGCGAAAACTTCAACAGACCACCTATCAGACAACCAAATGCATAGAGGTACTCATATTTAATGGTTATTGATATTATTGCAATAAATTTGGACATAAAGCTAAAGAATGTAGGAGCAGAATGAATCAAAATATTCAATCATTTTTTAGCCAATGCTTTACATGCAATAGATTTGATCATAAGGCTGGTGAATGTAGAAATCAAATGATGAATGGTTACAATAATGGCATGATGTTTCAATATTTCAATGGTTATTGTTATAAATGCAATGGATTTGGGCATAAAAGTTTTCAATGTAGATCTAGTGTTGGTGGAAGTAAGCTTGTTAAAAAAACTATCATATGTCACAAATGCAATAAGCTAAGACACATAGAAAAGTTTTGCAAAAGTAAGAATGTGAAAGTTGATCTGGTAAAGAAGAGTTATCCAATGAAAAAAGATGATCCAATAGAGATGAAGAAAGAAATGAACAAGATTTGGAAAAAGAAAGAGGAGAATGAGGTGAAGACTGAGTCTGTACCAACCTCTGGTGTAGATGTTTCCTACAAAAACTAAATGAAGAGCTTTGACTCAAGGGGAGTTCTAATAGACAATAATTAAGCCCTTTCCAAAGATATGGTGTTTATGCCTTCAACACATTGATAAAAATTTGTAGGTTGATGTCGACCTCCTATAATGATTTTAACAACTAAGCCCTTGTAGCTATAATTCAGATATTGGACATCTAACTTAAATAGCTATTTTAATCATCATGAAGGTGCATTTAAATTTTCAACCCAGGGATGTAAACTTGAAATGGGCCAGCACTGTATGTGCACTAGGAATCTAAAGCAGCCATATCTATCCTACAACTAATAAAAACACAATGCTGAAAGTAAATTTCTTGGAAGGAAATAACATAAATGTTGAACATCAACCAATGACTAGACTGAACTGAAATGAATAACAAAAATATGAATGAACAAACAAGAAACTAATCTATCTACTTTGGCTGTAGGAACAATCACATAATGGAATTCTAGTGGCTGTAGGAATAGCCAGTGCTAGATTCTTACCTAATTATTGAACAAAAAATACTAAGTTAAAGGATAGAATACTCACCAAGTGGCCCCCCTTGGATAAGTACTCCCTAAAACTAAGGTAAACTCAGATTCATGAACTTATAACTTTATTTCATTTAGTATAAAAACATGAGTACAATCAACATAATTGTATTTCTGAAAAGCTAAGAATGCGAGTACATCAAATTAAGCAATCTTTCTCCATAAAATTGACAAAATTTTGAAGGAGCATCCGAGTCTTATTTATCTAGCCACCTAGCAAGGTAGTCAATATCGACAGAACTAGAGGACGCAACATTAGGAAAAGTGTAGAAAGAGTGGAGAGGAGGCTATGCATGCACAAGATCTGTCAGATGTATTTTCCTTAACACGACCCTGGCACAACAGTAATGCCTAAGTTTTCTCAACAAGAAATTAATAGCATCACAAGGCGGTTACAATTTGATTTGCATGAGGAATCTTTCCGCCGTCGAGAACCTTCCCTCATTGAATGTCCACCTTGTTGACCAATATGGCGGATGCCCAGCTAGTGGAATCTTCTTGAATTGTAGGCCTTAATTATATTTGAATGATAATGTTAATACACACAACAACTACATATCCATAATCATCTCAAAGTGACATTCATTAATCACATGCAAAATTAACATAGATGGTTCCAATAGCATGTCAATAGCATGTGAAAGTTAATGAAAATAAGTTCATGTCCAAAGTCTATGGTTTCAAGGAAATATTATAAAAAGATCAACTCCCAAGTATCAAAGTCTTATGAAAACTATAGGAAATAGATGATAACTCATCATACCCCCCAACCTAATGTCTTTTTGGTCCTCCAACAGAGGAAGAGTTGAGCTTTTTTTTTGTCAATGCCCTGAAATTGGCAACTGCAAGCTGTTCCACATCAATTTCTGCTATTTCTGAGTTAGGATCCCAATAGAACCCTTGTTGTCTCTCCAACCTGCTCCATCTCTATCTTTCATTAGCTATGTCATACCTATAAAACCTAAAGTTTGGCACATGCCACAATAGGATAGGTGGATGAAAAATTAGTGGAAGCCAGAATTGCCCTTTTGTTCTTCCAATCTGCATATACCTACTAGCCCTCTTAAGTGCTACAACATAGTTGTGTGTGGAATGAGGTTCAAATTACTTCAAATAATTAGTGAGGCTGTTCCACCTCTGTGACATGTATCCCATTACAGATTATCCTACATTTTTTTCCATCTCCTCATATTCTTTATAAACTCCCTCTCTTTCAGGCAGGATCCTACTACCATAGCTTGGCTGGTATAGAATTTTGTGCCAATCCTTAAAAATGTCTCCTGGATGCCTAGATTCAACCCTAATGGGTAGGGGAATGCTAGATTCAACTTGTCTATAGGTCCTCAATTTCTTACCCCAACTAACTTCGTTCTATATCAAAGACATGAATGCCCTCATTTGGACATCCCCAACATATAATAGTGGATTCCAATCTTGGTCTTTGGTCACAGCATAATTATGTAAATAAAATTCACACAATTTTTTGTTCATCTCAGGGGGAGAAATCTGATAAGCATTGAGAAATTCCATAGGGGTCTCAATGGAAGGATTCAAACCTAAAACAATTCTTTCCAGCTTGAAAGAAAGATGCTTCTCCTTTAAATAAAAATCATAAACCCTCAGAGGAGCTCTACATTCTAATATTTGTGGTACTAGAGTTGTCATGTCATACAAGTTCTTCTTTAAAACAACAATTTCTTCATTCTTATATTGAATTTCTTCATCTTTCTTTTCAATTTCCTTCTTTAACCTGTGTTTTTCTACTTTCCATTCTTCTGCTTTCCTTTATATTTCTCTCCATAAATTAAGAACTACCATGTTCATTAAAAAATTAGAGGGCCTATGTAATCCTACCATTATTTTACCTGGCACTTGTGTTTTCTCTTAGTAGGGTACCTGTTGTAGGGATTTTGTTTTCTCAGCCAATTCTAGCTACAGGGGCTCAAGTTTTTGTTCTTGCTCATGCTGGAGGAACTCTTGATTTTCCTCACACGCTTGGTTTTCAACTTGTTTTGTAATATCAACAAGGTCTGCCAATGCCATTCTTGTTTCTTCCTCAAATATGTCCTTTTCCTTCACATTCACTTGCTCCATTGGAGCTTCTACATCCTCCCATAATGTTTCCCTAGAAGTTTCATCAACGACTGGCCTAGCTGATCTTGATTTTCTGGGAGGGATTTCTTTTGTTACAGGAAGAACAGTATTAGCCTTCCATTTCCTTAAGCTTGGCACCTCTTTTTCTTCCATTTTATTTTTAGCTTTTCCTTTCTTTAGTTCCACCTTCTTCTTCTATTCCCTAGTTCACATTAGGGTGCCAAGAGGAACATCATCATCATAATTAGGAGAGGAACTCTCTCAATCAGAATGATTTGCCTCAGAAGAACCAATTTCAATAGTTAGTGTGGCTATAGGAGGGTTTCCACTAGGGCTTGCATCAAAAGTTGAGACATGAAGAGTGGCCCCAACATTGCTCCTTCTTCTACCAGCCCTATTAGGTTGAGGCAAAACCCTAGGTCGCAAATGCTCTAGTCTAATTTGATCAATACTCAAAAATTCTTCCCAAGAAATATTAGACAAATCATGCAGAGAATTTTAAACTAATAACTTGATTAGATAATGGTGGGAAATGGAATTGTACCTACATTTTTGGGTCTCGGCCACCATGATTGAAAGAAGATGGTATAACACATTGGGAACATTCATTCTCCTTCTGTGCCTCATGTGGTTTAGGAGTTTGAAATACACAGAATGCATATTTGACTGGTGACCTTCATAGGTAATATACTTCACAACATGAACAACTGCTTGCCTCCATGGCTCAAACAAAGAATTCCTCTTCGCACCTTGTTTGTCTATGCTCAATGAAGGGTCATTGGGTTATGTAAATTCGGTCCTAGCTGACCTGGTGTCTCTGGTAGTAGGGTAATGCTCACCATTGGCATGCAAACTTGTAACTTTTGTAATTCTTTCCTCCATAGCTGTAACTTCTAATCCCTTTACCATGGCCCTTCCCTCAGACAATGTCTAGGTGAATCCCAATGCAACATTTTCATCAAAGCCATCCATATTTAAGAAATAATCTAGCTATCCACAGTTTCTAAAATCGTCTAGGCAAGGTGCATCCTATAGTAACACATCATGAACCGTGGGTTCATTTCAAATTAACCCACCTCCCATTATCCACAATCAAAAAATTACTCTACAAATATTTTCTTCCTACAATCCTTGTTTGAACGCCAAACTTCTCCTTCTTGCAACTCTAATAAATTTCCAATGCTGGTGTGATTTGAATTTTACCTTTTGGCTTAAGATTATGACAGGAGAAATTAAAGGCAGTAAAGGAGTAATAAATGCAGGCTATGATTAAGGAAAATGGTGGTGGTGGATTGTCACTTCACACATGTGTGCCATCACCTTACTCAGAATTCAAATTGGCTCAATAACTTAAATTTTGCTGATGTGAACTAGTATAGACAAACATCTGGATATGGAATTGACACATTCCCCCCAACCTAAATTTGTGACAGGGTAGGAAATAATTGCATGCTATGGCGAACGACCATATTAATTCACAAGAATTGAATAAATGGACTAAAAGACAATTGAGATATAACAATTGATGCAAATGTACCTAAATTTGTGGAAGATTTATTGCAAAGATCATGGAGAAAGTGCCGGTCATTTTCAAGTAATCCTTTGAGCAATTAATGAAAGCGAAGTAGAATGGAATGGAATGGAATGAAGTGAAATGATGGCAGAATGGAAGAGAGAGAAAGGTGGATGGTGAAGAAGTGGAACCCCACAAAATTCGAAGTCTTTATTATGAAAAGTTACATACCTCAGTTAGCTAGAAGAAGGGACACTAGGTCCACTTCCTTCGGCTGCAGGAAGTTCGAGTGCTGCATGCTGAGTGAATTGCTATAGGAACTCCCCCTTAGAAGTTGGCTTGTGATACAATCTCAGGTGATGACCATTCACCAGTAGCTTAAACCTAATAGGGTCAATGGTAGTAAGATGAAAAGCTCCATTGGAAAATACTTTAGCCATCTCATATGGTCTGAGCCACCTTGTCTTCAATTTTCTTGCATTATCCTGATATCTTGAGTCATAGAGCAGTGCCCAATCTCCAAGCTGAAATTTCTTATCCTTGATAAATTTATCATGCCACTTTATTCGATGATTCTGCACCACCTCTATGTGATGCAAAGCTGCCTTCCTCATCTCATCCAAAATATTCAGCTGCATGATTCTATCTCTTTGTGCCTAAGAGATATCCATCCCCAATTCTACTGCAGTTCGAAGAGTCTTATGCTCAAATTCAATGGGCATCATGGCTGTCTTTCCATACAAAAACTCGAATGGAGTGAATCATGTATTTGTTTTCCAGGTAGTTTTGTAGGCCCAAACAACTTCTAGTAGCCTGCTTGCCCAATCCTTTATATGGATAGCCACTATTTTGGTTAGAATGGCTTGAATTTCTTTGTTGGTCACCTCAACTTGACCATTGGCCTGGGGGTGATAAGGAGTAGACTTCCTATGTCTAATGTTGTAATCATTGACCAATGTTGTAATAAGGGTTAAAGTGAATTGAGTCCCTTGATCAGTCACTATCTCTCTTGGAACTCCATACCATGTGAAAATTTCCTCATACGAAAATTTTGCAACTTTATTATCTCTTGCATGTTTCATGGCCTTAACTTCTACCCATTTAGTTACATAATTAGTGCATACCAAAATATAGGATTTACCTTTTGATGGAGGATCAATGGGTCCTAAAAATCCAGTCCCCACTTATCAAATGGATTGATTACTACCTAGGGATAAAGTGGCATCTCATCAAATTTTGTTGGTCAGCCCATCCTTTGGAATCTATCACACTTCCTTGTATATCTTCTTGCATCCTTGTGGAGCATTGGCTAGTAATATCCTATGTTCAAAATCTTCATTGTTGTCCTCTTGGCTGAAAAATGTCCTCCATAGGGTTCATTGTGACATGCATGCAAGATATCATATGTTTTGTCTTCTCTCACACATATCCTCATGACCTGGTCAGGTCTAGTGTAGAACAAACATCCAAGAATCCATGAAAAAGGAGAAGATTTTTCAATGAGTACTCTCCTCTCCTTGGGAGAGAAGTGAGGAGGGGCTCTCCCTGTGACCAAAAAATTAGCTATGTCAGCATACCAGGGTGTCTACACACTGATGGAAAATTAGTGCTCATCATGTAAAGAATCATCTATGACTTGATTGTCCTTTGATGTAGTTAGCATTGAGAGAAAATCTGCAACAACATTGGCCTTCCTTGGTTTATCCATGATGGTTATGTCAAACTCTTGCATCAGAAATAACCATCTTGCGAGCCTTCCTAAAATCAGAGGTTTATTCATGAGGTATCTAATGGCTGCATGATCAGTGTGCACAAAGATCTGGTGGCCTACTATATAATGCCTGAATTTTTTTAGATTATAGATCACTGCTAATATTTCTTTTTATGTCACTGTATAGTTAAATTCAGCTCCTTACAATTTTTTTCTCACAAAGTAAATGGAATTTTCAATAGCTCCTTCTTTGTATCCTAGGACTGATCCTATAGCATAGTCTAATGCTTTTGTATGGATGTGAAAAGGAAACTCCCAATTAGGTCCCTTGAGAACAAGAGCATGAGTTAAAGTTGTTTTCAAGTCAGAAAATGGCCTGTCATAGGTTTCTATCTTTTGGAACTCAACATATTTAGTGAGGAAATTATAAAATTTTGCTGCCATTTTGATGAAGTCTTTGATGAACCTCCTGTAATAACCTGCATGTCCTAAGAAACTCCTAACATCTTTTTTTTTTGTAGGAATAGGCAGATTGGTAATCACCTCAATCTTTGCAGGATCTACTTGAATGCCTTTGTGAGAGATGTAGTGGCCAAGAACTACACCTTCCTGAATCATCATGAAGCACTTTCCACTATTTAAAGAAAGATTGTGGTCTTCAAATCTCTGTAGGACCCTTTTTAATATTTTCCAATGCTTCATTGAAATCAACACCATAGGTAGTGAAATCATCCATATGAATTTCCATGCAATCATGAGAGATGTATGAAAATATGCTAATGACTACCTTTTGAAAAGTTGTAGGCACATTGCATAAGACAAATGGAAGTACTGAATAGGGATAGGTTCCCCATGGATAGGTAAAGGTGGTCTTCTCCTTGTCCTCTGGTGCAATTTGGATCTAGTTATAGCCACTGAATCCATCAAGAAAAGAAAAGTATTGCTTTCCTGCAAGTGATTCCAAAACTTGATCTATGAATGGTAAGGGAAAATGGTCCTTTTTGGTGGTAGAGTTAAGTTCCCTATAATCAATAAAAATTTTCCACTTCCCTCCTTTTTTTGGGAACAATCAGTATTGGGGACACCCACTGGCTATTTGAAATGGGGTAGATAAATTTTGCGTCAAACAATTTTTGCAATTCCCCTTTTACACTTTCTCTCAATCCAGGGTTAATTCTTCTTTGTGGCTACCTCACTAGTGTACAATCATCTCTTATGTATATCCTATGAGTGCAAATCTTAGGATCCAATCCCTTCATATCATGATAATCCCATGCAAATGCATTTTGGTGGGCCCTCAATAAGTTTTCCAATGATAATTATTGTTCTTCACTCAGTTTACTATTGATATTCACATATTTCCCTTCTGACACTTGCACTTGTGTAGTTAACTCTACCATAGATTCTTTAATAATTCTTGGTATCTTGAGTTCATGTGGCAACAATGCATGAAATGTACTTGTTGTTGCAGGAAGAACATTTGTAGGAAGAACGACTACAGGATGAGCGTGCAACAGTGTCTTCACTGTATCAACATAATCAAAGGATGATGCTTCATCTACCTCATAATGGTTTTGAATTATGTTAGACAACACTTCATCTTCATCTTAAAACTATAGGAAAGGACTTCTACCTAACATCATGAGTTGTGCCACAAAATTAACTTCCTCGGCCTCTTCACCAACATGTGGCCATATTAGATCATCCTTATCATGGAATAGCTAAGCAAGAGGGTAGAGAAGAAGATTTTTAGTGCTCTTCCCATCTAAAATGGTCATTTCTCCTGTCCGAAATCCAATATAAGCATCTATTGTTGCTAACCATGGCCTTCAAAGAATAATGGGGTGCCCGCCTAGTGTGGCCTTAGGAGAAAGAATCATAAAATTTGCTAGGTAATCCCAAGAGTCTAGAGTTACCACTAGATGTTCCACTATACCATCAAGCTTAACATTAGAACTATCAGCAAGCTACAAGACAGTAGGAGTAGGTCTCATTCTTGCAATGTTTAGTTGCTATAGGATGTACTTAGTCATCACATTTATTGCTACTCCCAAATCAATTAGAGCATTCTTTATCTACATCCCATTTATAACAACTCCTACCACATGACTCCCTAGGTCATTATACTTAGGAACAATCATTTTCTTAAGCATGATGTCAACAAGCTATCCCACCACATGAACTGTAGTGGGGTCTTTCTTCTTCCTGTTTGGCTTCTTAAGGCATGCTTCCTTGACTTCTTTTCCATATATGGGAACATCTTTTATGGCGTAAAATAGAGGTATTTGGACACATATATGCTTCAAATGATCTAATATGTCAAAATTTGTGTCCTTTTCTTCCTTTTGTTTCATAGTTTCCAACCTCTGGAGAAATGGTGGTTCAGGCTCAATCTGCTTGATTGGGACCGGTTCAAGATTTTTATGTGCACTTGGCTGAACAAGGACATTTAGAGGCTCCTCATTTTCCATAGGAAGCTCAGTGATAATAGGTGTGGAAGGGGTTGGCAAAGTAGTTCTTTTATGGCATAAAATAGGGGTATCTGGACACATATATGCTTCAACTGATCTAATATGTCAAAATTTGTGTCCTTTTCTTCCTTTTGTTTCATAGTTTCCAACCTCTGGAGAAATGGTGGTTCAGGCTCAGTCTGCTTGACTGGGACCGGTTCAGGATTTTTAGGTGCACTTGGCTGAACAAGGACATTTAGAGGCTCCTCATTTTCCATAGGAAGCTCAGTGATAATAGGTGTGGAAGGGATTGGAAAAGTAGTTCTTGAATGCAATCGGATGCCACTTACATTCAAAACATATGCAAGGAATTGATTTGGATCAACAAAGTATACTGGCTGTTGCTGTGGTTTATTATTTGGGTTACGTGTGGGTTGAGCTGGTAGATGAGTAGGTTTAGGTGCATTTGAACTTGGATTAGTAGGAGGAGGAATTATAGTAGGTTGCTGGGGCTGAGAAGTTGGCTGCATGTAATTGGTTGTCTGGTTTGGCCATTGCTATCCTCCCCTCCATTGAGATGTTTGTTGCCAGTTTCTTGGGGGTGGTTGCCAATTCCCTTAAAACTGCTACCAATACCCCTGAGGTTGCTACCACTGGGGTGGATATTTTTGGTGATTGGGCCAAGAATTTGGAGGGTTATTCCAAGGTTGTAGTGGATATCCTCCATAATTGGATGGATATGGGGGTTGACATTGATTACTAGATGAATAAGAATTGAAATATGTCCCAAAAAAAGATAGTGGATCTGGTGGCATACCCTATCTCGGAGCCCATGGAATCCTTTGTGCAACATAGTATACTTGATCATCATCACCCTGGATTGGTTTGAACTTGAGTGCCATCTGCTTGCTGTCAATATTAGCTATCATCTTGCATCTATAGTCCTTCTTTTGTCTACAATGAGGGCAATATTCTTCCAACATTGCCTCTGCCTCCTCTTGTTTCTTTTTGTCCTGAAGTGAATCCAACTGAGTAGCTAGATTGTTTATGATTTCTTGCTTGAAGTCTGCTATTAAGTGAGTAATATTCATCCTTGAAACTCCACTGGTAGATGACTTACCCATAGAGGATTGGTAAGCTCTCCCTTTCTTTGAAGCTACCCTAGAATAGTTGACATATCTTCTTGATATCTTCCCAAGGAACTTGGGTGATATCTCCTCCTCCCATTAGGTCCAAGGCATCTATGCAGCTGTCATTAATTCCTCTCAAGAATTTTTTTTTTGTGATTCTTCATTGAGTGTATGGTGTGGAGATTTCTGTAGGAAAAACAAGAACCTTGAAATGCAATCTTCCAAGCTCTCATCCTCCATTTTCTGCATCCTAAAAATGTCATCTCCTCTCATGTCACTACCCCTGCAATAATCTTTGTATTTCTCAATGAACTTTATCTTCATATCTTCCCAAGTCTCCACAATTTCTCTACCAAGGCTCATGAACCATCTTAATACAACTTCTTTCAAGGTGGTAGAAAATAGCTTAAGCCTATGGGCATCAATGGTATAGTCATAACTCCTACATAGTGTATCAAACTCAAACAAAAATGTATTAGGATCTTTTGTGACAAGTCCATAGAACTTAGGAAGGACTAAAACAGGTATATATTTAAGGTTTTCTACTTCATTATGATGAGCAATGGGGAAATGAAAAGCTGGTCGATTAGGTCTGTTAGGTCTATTTCCATTTGCATCACCCATGCCTTCTTGATGATGTTCCAAAGAAAAGGGGTCTTCAATCAAATTTCGATCTTCAAAGGAAACTTCAAAATTGGTCAGATCTGGAAATGTATCAGCAAAGGGGTGTGGCTCTTCTTCTTCTTTGTTTCTTGGCAGGTTTTGGTACTCAACTAGCTAGAATGGATCAAGATTGTTAGGAAGGAATCTCCCATGAGCATCTCTCCTCCTCCCTCTACGCATGCGGTATCAAATCACTATTAGCTAACTCACACAAAGAATTGGAAAAAGAATAGGGGGACCATTACTTATAAACAAGGGGTACACTAAGAACAGCTTCCAAAAACATTACATCAAGGAATACTATCAATGAATCCAAAGAACTACCTAGTTTGACACCATCCCTGACAACAACACCAAAAAATGTCGGCCTCCTATAATAGTTTTAACAACTAAGCTCTTGTAGCTGTGACTCAAAGATTGGACATATAACCTGAATAGCTATTTTAATTATCATGAAGGTGCATTTAAATTGTCAACCCAGGGATGTAAACTTGAAATGGGCCAACACTGTATGTGCACTAGGAATCCAAAGTAGCCATATCTATCCCACAACTAAGAAAAACACAATGCTGAAAGTAAATTTCTTGGAATGAAATAACATAAATGTTGAACATCAACTAATGACTAGACTGAATTGAAATGCATAACAAAAATGAAAATCTGAACCAACAAACAAGAAACTACTCTGTCTATTTTGGCTGTAGGAATAGTCACATAATATAATTCTAGTAGTTGCAGGAATAGTCAGTGCCAAATTCTTAACTAATTACTGAACAAAAAATACTTACTAAGTTAAAGGATGGAATACTCACCAAGTGGGGCCCCTTGGATAAGTATTCCCTAAAACTAAGGTAAAATTAGATGCATGAACTTATAACTTCATTTCATTCAATAGAAAAACATGATTACAATCAACATAACTATATTTATGAAAAGCTAAGAATGTGAGTTCATAAAATTAAGCAATCTCTCTCCATCAGATTGAAATTTTTTTGAAGGAAAATCTGAGTCTTATTTATTTAGCCACCTAGCAAGGCAGTCAACCATGACAAAATCGAAGGACGCCACATTAGGAAAAGTGTAGAAAGAGTGGAGAGGTGGCTACGCATGCACATGATCTGTCAGATGTATTTCCCTTAACACGAACCTCGCATAGCAGTAATTCCTAAGTCTGCTCAACACGTAATTAATAACATCACAAGGTGGTTACAATTTGATATGCATGAGCAATATTTCCATCATCAAGAACCTTCCCTCATTGAATGTTCACCTTGTTGACCGATATGGCGGATGCCTAGCTGGTAGAATCTTCCTGAATTGTAGGCCTTAATTATATCTGCATGACAATGTTAGTATGCACAAAAATTGCATATCCATAATCATCTCAAAGTGACATTCATTAATCACATGCAAAATTAACACAAATGGTTCCAATAACATGTCAATATCATTTGAAAGTTATTAAAATAAGTTCATGTCCAAAATCTATGGTTTCAAGGAAATATTTTAAAAAGATCAACTCCCAAGTATCAAAGTCTTATGACAACTGCAGTAAATAGACAACTCTATCAATAATTAGACCATAAACTAGACTCATCAATTGACATGCTTGAACTATTGGTGAAATCACAAGTGGAAAGTATTTTATTATGAATATTTGTGGAGAGTTTGAAGGTGATTTTGTCATCACAGTTAAGGTTTGTTAGTTTTTTAACCTAACTTGAAATCAATGCAATAAATACATTTTAGGTCATTCAAAAGGGATTTATAAGTGATATAGCATATAATTAAGTCATTTTCAATTGAGAATTCAAAGAGTGAAGAGTAGAAAAGAGGTGAATTGAAGAGATTCGAACTAGTACACAAAACCCCAATCAATAGAGATCTAAAAGGTATTTACTGTTGGATATTGTGGTTGTGTTGCTGATATGTGGTTTTCATTGATGTAAACACTATTATCATTTGATGATTTGAAGGCTGTATATGTTAAGGATATTGAGAAAATTAAAATAAACATGTTACAGTGTGCCTGTGATGCTGAGAAGTGCACTATGGTGTAAAACTCAGTATGATGATTTTCAGGTGTTGCACTTTAATGGGTTTGTTGCTAAGTCTATCTATTTTGTACCTCAGAAGTCTTAGTGGTACACATGAAGATTTGTGTAGGTTGTGCATTTAAGTGTTCCTATAGTCATTTTATTATTATAGCAGGTGTTTTTGGAAGAAGAGGATGAAATTCTGGCAATTCCAGTTGTTACGTATGTTCCCATAACATTTGTGGATGTTTCTAGATTGTGCTCTATCTTTGTTGCATGTTTGCGTTATTTGGTGTGATCATGAGCAGAGATTTTTCCATTGTGTGTTTAGGTTTTCATGTTCTTGGCCGACATGATGGTTGTAGCATGTTGTAGATCCATGTGGATTAATCTTTTAATGCTTGGAATGTTTGAGGGTGTTGATTTAGGTCCTCATTATGTTGTGACTGACTTAGATTTGTGCACATTGAGATTTGTTCATGTATTGGGCCGGCGGTTTGTAATTTATTCTTTTATTTTTGGCGACAAAGTTGTTAATGTAAATCCTCGAAGCGGATATATAAGAGTGATTGTTTTCTTCATTTAGAAGGTGTGTGTGGTGTGTATGTGAAGTGTATATGAGAATTGCGCAAAAAAGAGAAGATCATTTGAGTTTAGAGAAGAGCTAGAAGAAGATTGAGCGAAGTGTGAAGAAGTATTTTTGTGCATAACAGAACTATCATTAGGATTTTGAAGAAGCTAATTTCCCAATTCATACTCTTTAGATGGTTTTAATCTGAATGTTCCTATAAGGCAGTGAACCTTACTTTGAGCAGTGAGCTCTACGTAGTGTGACTGAATGCATGTGCATTCCTTATTCATTCTTAATTATACTTTTAATGGATATAATCTTGTGGACTAACATCCACTGTGGTTTTCCCCCTAATAGGGTTTCCACGTATAAAATCTTGGTGTTCATGTATTTTTGATGTGTTGTTGATTCTTGCTTTCACTGTTAATTATCAGATCTGAGATTCAAGGTTAAAAAGGTTGAATAAGTTTTAAATTTTATGACAACTGATTCACCCCCCTCTCAGTTGTCTACTCTTGTTTTTCCAACAATTGGTATCAGATCAAGTTCCTCTGAAGAAAAATCTTAACAACTTGAGGTGATCTAAGATGGAATCTTATAAGAAGGATAGTCCTAGATTCGATGGAACAATCTACTCTTTGTGGAAGGTCAAAATGGAATGCCATTTGAGATGCATTGGTGAACCATATTGGAAGATTGAAAACAATAGATATGTTCCTCCTCAGAATGGTCCCTCTACTAATGATGAGATCACAAAAGTTGAAACAAACACCAGGGCTATAGAAGCATTGTTGAGCGCTTTAACATATTCAGAGATGACAAATGTGAGATCTGAAAAAAACTTATGATATCTGGAAGAAGTTGGAAACTTTGTATGAAGAAGATTCTCAAGTGAAGATTGCTAAGCTAACAAGTCTGAAAGGCAAGTTGGAGAGCTTGGAGATGAGTGAAGATGAAAATATCTTTGTTTTCATGCAGAAAGTGAATGAACTTCTGATGGGTATTAGATGTGCCAGTGGAGTCATGGATGAAGATGAAATTATGGGTAAAATACTCAGACCAATTGCTACTTCTTACAAGTAAAAAGCTCATGCTATTGAAGAACTCAGGACAATACCAAATGTGACAAGAGATATGCTAGTTGGAAAACTTGATGCCTTTGAATTGAGCGAATTTAGTGAATCTACTCCTAAGATAGAATTTGCATTTGATGCCACTATATCCGGAAAGACTCAACAAAGATATGATCTAGGAGAGATTTTCATAAAGAAATTGAAGTATGAAAATGAAATGAAACATATTGAAGATGAAGAAAGAGAGTTAGAAGAGCTGGAAGCATTGATTGTGAAAAGAGAAGCCAAAGGTCAAGGTAAGTACAAAGGAAAGTTACCTATTAAATGTTTCTCTCACAATAAAATAGGTCATTTTGCATCAAGGTGTCATGAAATAACTCCTAAGTTCAAATATGATAAGTCTAGATTTAAAAAGAAAATTTATTATGCTGAAGAAGGTGTTACTGATGATGAATCTGACAAAGAAAATGAAAATGAAGAAGGATGGGTATTCATTGCTATGAAGGAAAATGGTCAGGTGTCCACTGAATCTGCTAGTAATGTGAATGTTGAGAAAGGTCTTGCAACCAAAATTGAAGAAAAGGATGAGTGGGTGATTGATAGTGGATGCTCACATCATATGACTGGTGAAAAAATCAAGTTTGTAAGCTTGGAAAAATATGATGGTGTTTTAAGATTTGGAGACAACACTTTTAATGTGATTCATGGGAGAGGCACTATTTCTTTTGGTGGTAAACATAATACTAATGATGTCCTTTATGTAGAAGAATTAAAGTATAACTTGTTGAGTGTTGGAAAGATGGTAGACAAGGGATACAATCTTCAGTTCAAGGATGGTAAGTGCAGGATATGGGGAAGTTCGAGAAATATAATCGCTTCAAGTACAAAGACAAAAGGTAACATTTTCCACTTAAGTGCTGCTAGTGAAAGTTGTTTAATTTCTCAAGTTGATGTAAGATGGTTATAGCATAGGAGGTTGTGTCATGTGAACTTTGATAACATTTTCAAAATAAGTTCTTCTCAAGCATTTAGAGATATTCCTAAGCTAGTGAAGCCTACCAACACTATATGCAAGGAATGCTAGATGGGAAAGAAGACTAGAACTTCTTTTCAGAGAAAGCAACATAAATGTAATGAAGTACTGGAGCTGGTGCACACAAATCTATGTGGTCCCTCTAGAATTAGAAGTCTTCAAGGAGAAAGGTACTTTATGTTGCTTATTGATGTTTATTCTAGGATGATATGGGTTGCTTTCTTGAGAGAAAACTATGAAGCATTAGAAAAGTTGAAAATTTTCAAAGCTATGACATAGAATGAGATAGGTCTAAAGATCAAATGCTTAAGGTTAGAAAGAGGTGGCGAATTCACTTGCTGGGAATTCAATTCATTCTATGAAGCATGGAATCAAAAGACAATTATCTGCTCCCTAAACCCCTCAATAGAATGGAGTTGTTGAAAAAAAGAACATAACCGTTCTAGATGCTGCTAGAACTATGATGTTGGAAGAAAATGTTCCTCATTTCTACTGGAGAGAAGCTGTAAGCACTGCTGTGTATACTATCAATCAGGTAAATGTCAATGGTAATTCTGGTAAGACTCCTTTTGAGTTGTGGTTTGGTTATAAGCCTACTATTAAATATTTCAAAATATTTGGAAGAAAATGTTATATCAAGAGAGATGATGATATAGGAAATTTTGATGCTAGAAGTGGTGAAGGAATCTTTTTGGGTTACTCTATTAAAAACAAGGCTTATCGGTGCTTTAACAAAAGATTGAAGAAAATGGTTGAAAGTACAAATGTCAGGGTTGATGAAGATATTGCTAGACCATCCAGATGTAGTGGATATGACTCAGATGATCAACATGATAGTACTGATAATGGAAAGAATGTTTAGATATAGAATCAACTTGAAATTATTCTAGTGAATCAAGGGAATCAACAAGCAAAAACTAGTGGAAGTGTAGAAGAAAGAGCACAAGAACCAAAAGTCAGAGAAAGTTCTAAAGTTCCAAGGTATGTAAGGCGAAATCATTCTGAAAGTTAGATCATAGGAGACAAGAACAAATTTGTACAGACTAGAAACAAAATTGTAGAAGAATATTGTCTAATTTCCAAGACTGAGCCAAGCAATGTCAATGAAGCATGTAAAGATGAATATTGGATGGAAGCAATGAAAGAAGAACTAATACAAATAGAGAAAAATGATACATGGGTTCTTGTTCCTAAACCTCAGAATAAAAATGTGATTGAAACCAAATGGGTCTTTCGAAATAAGCTGGACGAACAAGGTGAAGTGGTCAGAAACAAAGCAAGACTAGTTTGCAAAGGGTACTCATAGATGGAAGGTATTGGTTTTGAAGAAACTTTTGCCCCTATTGCTAGAATTGATGTTTTAAGATTATTTCTTGCCTATGCTGCTTTTAAGAACTACAAAGTCTATCAAATGGATGTAAAGTCAACATTTCTAAATGGTGAGCTAGAAGAAGAAGTATATGTTGAGCAATTAGATGGATTTCAACTGATTGATAAGGAAAATATGGTTTGTTGATTGAAGATAACTCTATATGGACTTAAGAAAGCTCCTAGAGCTTGGTATGCTAGATTGGATAAATACTTTTTGAAGCTTGGATTCAATAAGGGTATGGCTGATAGCAATCTGTATTTCAAGATGGATCAAAATAAAGAGTTGATTATTGAAGTCTTTGTTGATGAAATTATTTTTGAAGGTGATGATGATTTATGTATGAAGTTTGCTGATGAAATGAAAAGTGAGTTTGAAATGTCAATGATTGGAGAACTAAAATTCTTTTTAGGATTACAAATCACTTAGTTAAAAGATGGAATCTTTATAACTCAGTCCAAATATGTAAGAGAGTTGCTGAATAAGTTTGGCATGGAAGAATCAAAGGCAGTTGGTACACCCATGGTAACCAGATGCAAAGTTACATAGAATGATGATTCTCCTAAAGAAAATCAAACAAGATATAGGTCAATGATTGGTGGATTACTCTATTTGACTCATACTAGACTAGATATAATGATTGTTGTATGCATGGTTGCTAGATATCAAATTGATCTGAAAGAATCTCATGTGACTACTATGAAAAGAATCTTTAGATATTTGAAAGGGACATTCGACATTGGTCTTTGGTATCCTAAAGATGATGATCTTATCTTGAGTGCCTTTACTAATGTAGATTAGACAGTAGATGTGGATGAAAAAAAAGTTCTAGTGGTGGTGCATTCTTCTTGGGAAAGAAGCTGGTATCTTGGCTAAGTAAAAGGTAGAATTCCATTTCCCTATCTACTACTGATGCAAAGTATATTGCTGTTGCAAACAATTGCATTCATATAATATGGATGAAGCAGATGCTGAGAGATATCAAGATTGAGTATGAGGATCCCATTTCCATATTCTATGAAAATTCAAGTGCCATAAACATTTCTAAGAATCCAATGTTGCATTCAAAGATAAAGCATATAGCTATCAAATATCACTTCTTGAGATACAAAGTGAGTGACAAAGAAGTCAGACTGGAGTATGTACCTACTCAGGAGAAAATTTTAGACATTTTTACTAAGCCTTTGCCTAAGGATACTTTTGAGTACCTCAAAGGCAAGTTAGGGGTGATTTCCTCTCCTGATCAGAACTAAAGATGCAGGTCTTTGCATCAGTCTATGAATTCATTGTCATATCTTATTCCAAATTGATGTTGTGGTGGCTGCTACTCAGGGGGAGTAGGCAACTGTTTTAGATATGTGGTTCAAATCTTGTGTACCTTTTCCATTGATGTCAAATGGGGAGAAGTGCAATGTGAAAAACCTTGGGAGAGAAGAGCAGAAAGGAAGAGAATAATGTAAGGGGGAGAAGTACAATATGAGAAGGAGAGCTAGTTGTGTTGATGGTATTTTTCACATCATGTGCTGCCATCAATTCCAAAGGGGGAGATTGTTGGATGTTGTGGTTGTGTTGTTGATATGTGGTTGTCATTGATGTCAACACTATTAGCATTTGATGATTTGAAGGCTATATATGTCGAGCATATTGAAAAAATTAAAATAAACATGTTATAGTGTGCCTGTTATGCTGAGAAGTTTAGTATGGTGTAAAACTCAGTAAGATGATTTTAAGGTGTTGTGCTTTAATGGGTTTGTTGCTAAGTCTATCTAGTTTGTAACTTGAAATTCTCAGTGGTACACATCAAGATTTGTGCAGGTTGTGTGTTCAATGTTCCTACAGTCATTCTATTACTATAGCAGGTGTTTTTGGAAGAAGAGGATGAAATTATGGAAATTCTAGTTTTTGCGTATGTTCCTGCGATGTTCATGGATGTTTCTAGATCATTCTCTATCTTTTTTGCATGTCTGCGTTATTTGGTGTGATCGTGATAAGATATTTTTCCATTGTGTGTTTGGGTTTTCATGTTCTTGGCCGACATGATGGTTGTAGCATGTTGCGGATCCATGTGGATTAATATTTTAATGCTTGGAAAATTTGAGGGTGTTAAATTAGTTCCTCATTATGTTGTGACTGACTTAGATTGGTGCACATTGATATTTGTTCATGTATTGGGCCGACGGTTTGTAATTTATTCTTTTATTTTTGGATGACAAAGTTGTTAATGTAAATCCCTGAAGCAGATATATAAGAGTGATTTTTTTATTCATTTATAAGGGGTGTGTGGTGTGTATGTGAAGTGCATATGCGAATTGTGCAAAAAAGAGCAGATCATTCGAGTTCAGAGTAGAGTGAGAAGAAGATTGAGCAATGTGTGAAGAAGTATTTCTGTGCATAACTAGAACTGTCATTAGGCTTTTGAAGAAGCTAATTTCCTAGTTCATACTCTTCAGATGGTTTTAATCTGAATGTTTTTGTAAGGAAGTGAGCCTTCCTTTGAGCAGTAAGCTCTAGGCAATTTGCCTGAATGCATTTGCATTCCTTATTCATTCTCCATTATACTTTTAATAGGGTATAATCTTGTGGACTAACATCCACTGTGGTTTTTCCCCTAATAGGGTTTTCACTTATAAAATCTTGGTTTTCATGTGTTTCTGATGTGTTGTTGATTCTCGCTTTCACTGGTAATTATCATATATGAGATTCAAGGTTAAAAAATTTGAATAAGTTTTAAATTCAGTGACAACTGATTCAACCCCCTCTCAGTTGTCTACTCTTGTTTTTTCATCATTTACAATTTTTCACTTTGCCCTAATTTTTAGAATAATTTCAAGAGTATTTCAATATGTGTACCTCACAAGTAATTAAGGTTGTAGATTGACATTGTCCCAAATTTAAGAAGTGCCCTTATAATTCAATGGTGATGGATTCAAAAGGTACATTTTTGCACATTCCTTATGGGATTATGCATATTGAGGATATAAGGATCTATATTCATGAAAAATTTGAAGAATACAATCATTAAAAATTGGGAGAAGTATGTATAGATGAGCTAACCTATGAAGATTTCAAGTTGAAACCCGAGTATGAAAGTTTAACAAAGAATAAATTAGATGTGTTGAACTACTTTCCTATTTTTTGCTATGTTGATGAATGGTTTAGATATACATTGATTAGAATCCATGAAAGATTCATTTGGTTAGAACTACCACACATTATCACCAAGGAGTCCATTAGGGTTGTGACAAGGTTATTCTAAATCAGACTGGCTTCGACTCTTCAATTAGTGAAAAATGAAGTGGTGATGAAATTAACCGATGTAAAATTTGATAAGAGAGACCCGACAATTAAGGAAATTGAAGATCCGACTGTAAAATATGCATCAATGATGATTGGATATAAAATTTACTTCACAAATAGATAAAATGCAGTTTCTTCTACAACAATTCATACCACATATAAGATGGTGAAGAAGGGAATGGACTTTGATCTATGTGATTTTCTCAAGTTATATTTATTGGAAAATATATAGAAGACTAAGGATTCTTGATACCCTTTTTGGTATGGTAACTTGATCATATTTCATTTATTGTAATTTCTTAGAGAGTTTCTCGGTGTAAGGAATGTAGTATGGTTAGACAATGTGCTAGTGGCTAGAAAAATTAGAGATCATATATTGAGGTATCTAGATTCAACATCGAAAGATGAATCCCTGTAGGATTGTTCAAATCATTGTAATCCTATATGTAGGCAAGATAAAGGATACCTAAGAGTGTGGTTGATAAGTATAAGAATGATATTATCTTCATGGTAAGAAAAGACTATTGTATGATGGAAGCTATTGAACTGAGGATAGTATGGATTCCTTAAATGGGATATGAGGTAGAAGAGAGTGTGATTACCGATTTTGTTGATCACATGTTGAGCATGCCAAGAGATCCTAAAGAAGAGAGACATGGGACATATGAGGATAAATCTAGTTCTGTGCATAGGGAGCACAAAACAAAGGAGATCAAGAGAAATGTAGAGAAAATGAAGGCTCAAGTTGTGGAAATGACGAGCTTACCAAAAATACTTGTGAAAGAATCCAAAAGAATATCCAACACTCTAGTTGGTATCCTAAGAAAAAGATCTACTAGGACCTCTACCCCCTCTCCAGTTGTTCCTGTATTTTGAGACTAAACCTATTGTTGCAAGTAAGAGGAAAGAGTTAATCAGTGCTCTGGTGAAACAACAAGGTGCTCCACAGAGGAGGAGAGTGAAAGAGAAGGCAAAAAAAGAATAGTATTTGATGATAAGGAAGAAGAAGAACAAGAAGAAGGACCACAGTTGGTCTGAAAGAGAAAAAATAGTGTCTCTTAAGAGAAGTGTAAAGAAAGAAAGAAATGATATTGTGGATATTAATAGTGAGACAAAAGTGAAGAAGGAGAAGAAATATTTCATGATTCATGTGAGGAAGAAGAATTCAAAAAATAAGAAAAATAACCTAAAGGGAAAGGAAAGAAGAAGAATCCTCCGATCTAGAAATAGAGTCTTATGAAACTTGAAGCATTGATGAGTAGTATTGCACAATATGGGAACCTAGAGGATATTGTTGCTCTATACCCTAATGTAGATGAAAAAAACAAATGAACCATTGAAGAGGATATTTTAAAGTATATTGTTGCTTTTGATGTTAGCATGAAAGATATAGAGCACCAGTTTCCTAAAGATTTAAAAGGTGAACTATATGCAAGAAGGTAGGATGAAGATGCAAAGTTAAGGACATTTTCTTTGGTGAAAATTAGTTCTTAGATTGGCTCAATTATATAAAAGATAATTTAGGACTAAGAAGTGGGTCAGTACCTTGATGAGTAGGGACAAAGAAGAAATAGAAAGGTTGAGAAATGAGATAGTTAAAAATGTTGCCAATTTCGCAAAGGGATTATGTATTCCTCCATACAATGAAGAACAATTGCATGATGTTTCTATCTCGGAGGTGGATGAACCTAAAAGTGCACAACATGAGTATGCCTCAAAATATGAACATGTACCTGAAGAAGAAAATGTGCAAAAATATGTGGCTACTGATAATACCCCTCTGGTAGAGGAAAATGTTGTTGGATTAGAAAAGGATGATGAAATGCAAAAGGAGGAAGTACAAACAAAGAAAAGTTCACCTCCTCTGAACACAAAGAAAGGTGCAGAGAAAAAAGAAGAAGTCACACAAGACAAACCAGAGAATATAGAGCAAAAAAGCACTGAAGACTTGCCTCCTCTAGAAGATAATAATTTTGATGAACACGAGAAGAATGATAAGGAAGATTCCAACATTGGTGACAAGGAAACAAATGAGAAATCAGTTGAAGAAGAGAAAAAGCTTGAGGAAGAGTCTAGTAGTACACAAAAGGAGAAGAGTGAGTAGAAAGAATAAGAGAGTGAAAAGATAGTTGGTGAATCCTCTGGAGCCTCTGAAGACTCCCTAAAATATTTATTAGATATGCAACTACAGTTCCAACCCTGGTATCTTCACAAATGCTGTAGTTGTTCATGCAACAAAGACAAGTGGATATGAGTAAGATCTCTCCCCTATAAAAAATTCAACTTGGTGATGCTTTTCATGTCTCCACTAGAAAGGAGATTCTACAAACACACCAAAAGAGATCATAACTAATTGAAGAAGTAGTCAAGGTACTACAAAAAGCTATTCTTAGAGCTATAATTGATGATTCGTTATCTGGTTGTGTAGCAACTGAGATTAATCCTTGATTCTCTTAAATAATGTTCTACTGGCTTAGAGGGGAGATTGGAAAAGGAAGTGATTAAGAAGATAAATGATAAGAGGTTAGTTGATGCCTCTAAAAAATGTGCTATCTCTCATGGTAAGTTGCAAAATAACTTAAAGGATATTCAAAATTGTGTAGAGGAAGCAAAAAAATTGTTTTAGTTTTGCTTGAAATGGCCCAATTCCACCAAGAACATAAAGGATGAAGTAAACTCTATTGAGTCACAAATTGATAAGGCCTCTAGAGAAGATGATCTGGCTAATAATGTAGATGTAATTACAAGGTTGGAAATCGAGAATCTGCATGGATAGTTCTTCCAACTACAAGAATATAAATAAAATATCATTATGGATTACAGTTCATCTCAAAGATCTGGTAAGTGCAAGACTTACATCCCTGACTAGTACTTTGGTTGATGTGGAGAAGGTAGTAAGATTGAATCTAATACCCAACTCTCTGGATGAAGGTGAAAAGCTCCTCATGCAGTTTGAGACTCAGTGCAACATGCTAGCCATAGTCAAGAAGGATTGGGAAATTGGGAAGAAATATTGGGAGGCAAACCTTGCAAAATTGAAGGTGTCATACAAAGTATTTTCCCCTCCTCTAATTGATTATGTATATTTATATTTTGTTTATGCAATTTTTTATTTCATTGCACATATGCAAAAAATAGTGGACAGTTTAGTAGTGAAAGTTTTGGTCATTTTTGTTGGATATCATTGTTAGGGGGAGTTACCTTGATTTTTGGAGAAGTATATTAGTAAGGAGGATCCACTCTCATATTTATATATATATAAGTTAGGGGGAGTGTGCAAGTATGTATGTTTGTATAGTGATCCCTTTGCCCTTGATGTTAAAGGGGGAGAAGAGTTTTTAGCATGTTTCCTTCAATGACAAAGGGGGATATTGTTGGAAGTTTGTTTGTTATTGAGAAATTTTTTGGAAACATGAGAATGAGCATATATGGTGTTATCATTGATTTCAAATTTGATGTACACATATTTGATGATCATGAGTGATTATGGTGATGAAAATCCATTATATAGGTGTAAGAGTTTTGGTCCAAAGAAGAACAGATGTGTTGGATATTTGTCTAAGTCCCAGAGTATAGTTTTCAGTGTATAGTGAACTAATTTTGGGGTCCGCATTGCTTTGCCATGAAGAGTCACGCTATGTCGTTCTAAGGAATTTTTTGGGTATGTTGGAGGAATCCAAATCCAAAGTTTCATGTATTGATGTCCTTAAATGTCAAAGATAATGATGATAGAGTATTAGACTTGATAGTGTCATTGTTACTGATGCATAGTACATGATTGGAATGATTTGTATTCCACCACGAAAGAATATTTTGTTATGTGTCTTTGTGGGAGAAATTACAGGTGTAAGAAGTATGAGTGTTCCAAGTGACAAGTGTTTTGGTACTCTATACATTGTGTTGTGGATGGACATATGGTTCATGTCACTAGTCTTTTCTATTCAGTGCTGGCCAAAAGAGTTCAAGGTTGTGCGGAGTTAAAATATGAATTGAGAAAAATTAAGGGAGTAATTATAGGTCCTTGTCAACCTATTTTGATATGTTACATGTTTTGAGGTGTCTATTGTTGGATCTTGAGCCAACAGGTTGTTGTATTATATGTTCATCTAAATAGGCCAACCTAATTGATGTTGTAGGTGTTTGGGGATGTAATGCATATAAATGTAAGATTATTTTAGTGTTTTAATGGGTTGAGAAAGTGGTCATGCAAGTTACTAAGTAAAGTATGCGAATGTTATGTGAAGAAAACTAGAGTGGGTGTAAGTGTTGAGAATTATGAAGTGTGTTAAGTCAATATATTGAGTTTCAGTGGAACTGCCTCTAGCATATTGTAGATGCATTATATTGGTTCAAATCTTGGCAGTGAGCCACCCTTTCTTCTTTCTCTCTTATTATTTGAATAGTGAGTCCTCCAGATAGTGATTCCACCTAGCAATGAGCCATTCCATAATATATTATAACTGGTTATAGTATATTGTGAGATAATCCTCATTGTGGTTTTCCCCTTCTTGGGTTTTCCACATAAATCTAGTGTTCTTGTGTTATGTGATGTGATGCTTGCTTTAATTGTCTCTTTCCATTTTTACAATTTGAATGAAATTTATTGAATAAATGTTTAAATGGTTTTAGAGAATACTGATTCACCTCCCTCTTAGCATTTTGGGTGTTCAATTGTTAGTATTTTGAGGTTAGTCCTATTTTGACTTGTTATTTACAAATTTTTGGAAAGCTACTAGTGTATAGTAGTTAAGTAATGTCTTATAGTTTTTTAGATACTACATGTATCCTAGAGAGTTGTGTGTCAAGGAAATCAACTTATATTTAGCCTACTAGACCATTTTTAATTCTAGAGAGACAGTTTATCATTCATGGTATCTATAGAAAATTAATGATGTTGCTAAGAAATATTGTCTAAACTTGTGCAAAAAAAAAAAACACCATTTCTTTATATTCTCTTTTCATTATAGTATGCTTCTTTTTAGCTACCATAAGTTTCATACTTAAATAAGAAATCAAATTAGGCTACTTTCATGCCCTTTATAGTTCCAAATACATTGACATGGACATGTAATGGATGTGTCTATTCTATAAATATTATTATTAGGGATTCTTATATACCTCAAACTTCTTTTTATTCTTTTTTTAGAAGCTCTTCATTGGGACTATATATAGTTACATAGTTTTTTATAAATTTTGGGTGTTAACTAATATATATACCATGATTTTTTTTTTTTTGTCTATATTGTGTTCCTTGGGTATGGTAGATTTAAAACTATAGCCATTTTAATAGAACCCACCATCATTAATTTTTGGAGATAATAAATCTCAAAAAGATATTGAATTTGGTTGCAAACTTTTTTTAATTTTTTGTACAATATTAAGATTGTAATATCTTTCAAATGTTATCTTGAGTTTCTTAATGCATTGATCATAATTCAAGAAAATATTATGGGTTCCTAATTTAGTAAAAAATGAATCATTATGCCCATGCATTATTCCCATTAAATGTGTTTTTTGTCTTATATTATATTGATATATTTACCTAATTTGGTAACTATGAAATATATATGTGAAGGAGTCGACTTTTATACTTGTAACACTTTTTAGAAATTTTTTTTTAAAATGGTTTTGGAAATTAATCATTGTACCAAATTTCATTGAGATACCTAAAATCCATGCATTTTCTTATATATCATGTCTTCTTGTTGTGAACTATCATAAGACTTATGCAATCAATATTCTTTACTAGTTTAATTATATTGCCAACCAACATTCTATCTATTTGAGTGTTAAATTTTTAAAAAAACTTGGGTTGAACTAGTAAGGTCATTGTTAATGTGGCTTAGTATTTGTTTTAAATTGATTCTAGTTACTTCAACTCTTCAGTTCTCTAAAGGTTCTTAGGAATATATATTCATACTTTTTTAAAATTTCCATAATTTTTTCTACTTATTCTTCCCTTCAATAGTTTATAATATGTGCTAATTTTGGTTCACCCTTTTTAGTGACATTATCCCCTTTAATCTTTAATGTGTAATAAAATATTTTTTTTTAACTTTAAATGTATCTATTATTTGAGTTTCATCTCCCTTGTGTGTATGTTTATATTTTTTAGGTATTTATCTTCTCCTAATGTATATTTGTCTCTTTTCTTTGATGAGTAACAAGGTTTTTATAGTACCAAATCAATTGGCGGCATCCATTCAATGGTATTCTTCTAACTTTCCTCACTTTTACAAGCCTTGTATGTATTTTATTTCCAAATTTTTTATTTTATTTCTTCCTTTGATAATTTTATTAATTATTTAATCCTTTTTAGGTCATATTATGTATTTGTGAATTTATATCCAAAAATTGAAAGTTCTACAATTTTTTGCCATAGTTATTACATCTCCTCTTAATTCTTGGTGGATGTGTCATGATATTACTATGGGAGTTAAGCTCCTATAAAATAGTTGTATTTTAGCCATTCATTAATTTCTCCTACCTCATCCCATAAGTTATAAAAAATTTCTATATGATCTTTTGGATTTCATCTTCCATCATATTAAATTATCTCATGATTATTTCCTTCTTTTATGTACCTATTCTTGATTTAAATTGTCAAATATTTTTAAGTAGGCATATTTGTTTCATGAGTGTTCCACTATCATGCTTCACTTAACACATGTCTCATCCAAATATTTTATTTTTAATTCTTCATGTGTAAATGTTCTTTCCATTGATTGAAGATATTTCAATAAATCTCCTACTCTAAAATAATGTGGTAAAGTGAGATGTGATATTCCTCTTTGAATATAGTTTAGTTTCTTATTTTTTGATATGTTTACTTGATCTACAATATATGTATTTTTATATTTTTGAGAAATTTCTAAACTATAAAGACTTTACTCAATCCTACAATATTTTCTTTATATTTTTTTGGTTCTTTGCATGTCCATGCTTCTACCGTGTCATATACACTAGTTAAGTAGCTATCAGTATATGTGAGTAGCTATCCATTAGAATAGAGTTCTCCGCCCGATTTTTCCCTAGGTTTTATGTTAATTGTATATGATTTTTTTCTTTCATCCTCATTTCATTCTTCATCCCCATAGTTGATTTCCCCTAAATATAATTCTTTAATTAGTTCATAAAATTTCATGTATACTTTTCTTCCATTCCTTTGTAGTATTGAATCTTCCTTAATTGTATCAAATATTTTATTATTATCCAAAAATTATTGAATATTCATGATGATGCTGAAAATTTCTTAGGATTATTCATACATGTCTATAACTTCAAAGTCCACCTTTGACTCTATGCCCATAAGATCTTTTGTAAATTCCTTCTAGTTCTTATGGAGCATATAGGGCTTTGATTTTCTATAGAAATATTATAAGATGTCTCATGTAGTTGTGGTTTACCAAATGATTTTGAAATTTATCTAGAAATAGTATTGATGTCTACTGCTAGGCCCAACAAAGTTTTTCTGACCACTTTACCATTTGCATTGGCCTTTAGGAAGATAGTTTATCTTTTCCAACATTTTTACTAGGGATCTTGTTTAAGGTTACTTTTGTTTTAAATAATTTTTGTTCAAATTTTTAGAAAATCGTTCAAATTTTTAATGTACTTTTCTCTTATTAATAAGCTCATCTCCTTTAGATTTTGGTTTTATTTTTTGAGAAATATCCTTTCTTATTTTATTTTTGATTTTGTAATTATTCTATTAGACTTGTAGATTTCTTGACCATTATTTCATGGTCAAATTTATTTGGATATTTACTTTCTTCATCACTTTATTGTATTAATTGTATTATATTTTTGTTTGTATATGTGTCTATCCCTCTACTGGTTATAACTACAATTCTGTTATCTTTTCTCCTGAATTTATCAATAGTTTCTTTTCTTAATTATGCCTTTATTTAGTTATATACACTTTCTAATAATTCTTCTTATATATTATAAGGTTAGCCTATGCCATATTTGGAATCTATATATCAATTTTATTGCAACTTCTAATAATTATCCCTTATTTCCTTTGTATTTTCATTAAGACCCTAACATTGTGAGGGCATTAGGACTCAGTCCAACCTATTTGATTTAAATTTTGACCTTTGATTTATCGTTGAAATTGAGCTCATTTTATACACTATTGTTAGAATTGATATTTCTTTCATTTTTATTTTTTTATTTTTGGGTTTTTGTGCTTCAATGTTATAATTTTTTTTATCTGTATGCTTGAATGTTATAATTACACACTATGTATCATGTAATTTTTTAAAATATTGTTGTAATGGATGAATTATAATAGTTTGTGTAAGGGATTAGATTGGGAGAATGTGCTTGTTCTTGATTTCATAAAATTATGCTAAATGGAATTCATATTGATAGTTGAATGTATATGAATACTGAGTGAAGTATTTGAGATGTAGTAGAAGCATGTTAGTTGTGAACAATCTTGATTATGTAAGTGTATAATATGCCACTTTGATAAATAGTAAAAAATATTAAGTTTGTATTTGAGCTGAAATAGTAGTCTCTATGGTCAATCCTAAGGATATTTATTTAAAATATTGAGCAGGTTGTGCATGTGTGCAAAAAAAAAAAAAGAATTAGCATCAAAATGAAACTAATTTAACACTCAAAAATTCACATGCAAACCTTTGATTCAGAAAATGTGAAGGTCTTTGCTAATTTTTGATGTGAATGCTCAATTTGCTGACATGACATTAACATTCTTTGGATATGAAATTTGTTAAAAATTTGATATAAATTTTAATACTTAATCTGAATGATGATATGAGATGAATTTGATTTATAGATTTGCAAGATGATTTGATGAAGGGATAGGATTCAATTTGAGACCTAATATTTTATCCTTTATTTGGGGGACTGGTAAGTATATGTGGCATGCATCAAAGAGTTGCACATTATTTTAAATTTTAATTAAAATAGTTATAATTTCTCAACTCAATGTGATTTGGGATTTAACAGACCCAATTTACGAGTCAACTACTTGCATGAAGGAGTTAACTAAGTGCATGAGAGAATCAAGGGAAGTTGATTGTTTCATAAAATAGTTAATTGATTGCATGGATGAGTGAAGTGGATTTCAAGAGTAATTTTAAGTGGACTAAATAGACTTGGTAGTTAAGCAGATGAACTATAATTAAGTAATTAAATTATTGGTGCACATATGATGAAAATTAATATAAAATTAATTTATTAAGGGACAATGTGTGGATAAGTAAATAATCAAATGGATAAATATTTGGATAATTAATAGGTAATTAATTTGTTAATTAGATGAATAATTACATCCAAATTTAATTAAATAACTTTTGGGAATTTGTTAATGAAATTATGAAGTGGTAGGTGATAATGTATGTCCTAGGTGATAAGGTGATTGTTTGATTGTATGGATGATAAGAGTGTTGCAAGGTGTTGCCCTTGGTCTCCTCAACATGGGCCAACACAACACTCGAGCTTTGTGACATGGTTTAACCACCTCCTATGGATCTTGAATCTTGGATCTTGTATAAATCCAATGGTTGTATCGGGCATTAATAGGTTGATCTTTTGGTGTAACGACAACCGTCTTTGCAACAATTGGTATCAGAGCCGAGGTCATAGGTTCAAACCCCTTGCTTGCATTGGGGGGGGGGGATTGTTGCAAGGTGTCACCCTTGGTCTCCTCGACGTGGGCCAACACAACGCTCAGGCTTTGTGACATGGTTTAACCACCTCTTGTGGATCTTGGATCTTGTATAAATCTAACGGTTGTATCGAGCATTAACAGGTCAATCTTTTGGTGTAATGACAATCGTCTTTGCAACAAAGAGGACCTAGGAGATGAATGAATGAATTAGGTGATGGTTAGATGAAATAGAAGATAAGGTGAAAATTATATTTTTAGGTGTCTACATTTTTCTTCTCTTTGATATGGTGTTTGAAGTAGCATTATTCCAAGTAGAAGGAAAGTAGCTATGATTAGATGGATTATATATTAATCTAGAAATGATATTATGCACCATAGTATTAAATATCAAAATAAAAATGTATCTAGTGCATGGATTGACACTCAAGAAAATAAAAATCAATAGGATTCTCTTGTTAAGTGGAAAAGAGATCTAATATCCAACAAGTGAATTAGCTTAGATCTAAATTTTTTCCTTTTGGACTTAGCTTTAGAACACAAACTAACTAGGGTTTGATGATTGGATAAATACCTCAATGGAGAGCTAATTTTCTAGGGTTGGTTCCTTTGTTTTAAAGAGGGTAGATTTGGTGTGTGATTTAATTAAACTAATTTAATAAACTCTAGATCTAAAAATATAAATGATCGCATAGAAAAAAAAAGAAAATTGTTGAAACAAACAAAATTTGAGATGGGTAGACAAAGATCAACCTATGATAGAAATTTAAGCTTTAAATATAGGGACAAGGGCATTGGTGTGCCCTAGTATGGGTGTTTTAACATGTTCAAATGCTACATCCTTAGATCATAATCTATTTTTTTCTCTTTTTCATTTTGTTGTTGAAAAAATTTCTAGATTTGACCTACACACATGGAGAGAGGGGAAATGTTGTGTGCTATAGGAGTTTTCTTTAGTCAAACCCTAGTTTTGTTGTTTCCACCTCTACAAAAAGAAAATGGTGATGATATAAATCATGTGCTCTAGATTGGGTAGAGGCAAAGTAAACAATAAATGAATGTAGTAAATAAATGACAATTGATAAAGTTTCCTTACTTATGAAACCATTGTCGAAGTGATACCACACCATAAGTTGTTATAAAGAGTTGATGATGTATGATTGAATTTCCTTCAAGACATATAGTAGGTTAGTCCATATAACACAATACGGCCTAGCTATTCAAATGAGAGAGAAAAGTTGTTTATATATGTATCCCAATTGATCTTTTTAGATATAGGCTAACTTGGATCATTTTTAAATCAACAAAGGTAGACACCAAAGTGATAAATATTAAAATTTAAGTCACCTTGAAGAATAGGGCACCTTCATCCTGTCAAAGTGTTTTTAGACCAAAATTCTCTAGATATTAGAGGTTTTAATGTTGTTTCACAATTTAGCTTTGAAATAAATAAATTATTAACATAATTAATTTTATAAGAAAAATAGGGTGTCAATATAGTGTTAAATTATCAAGGGTGACAATTTATGACACTATATTTATCCCTCACTTTAGTGATGGTATAATATTATGTTCATAGTCACACTAAAGGAATGTAGAAAGATTTCTTTATCAAAATGCTGAAGAGACAAGATGACACCAAGTTGAGATATGTGCTAGCCCCTCAAACTTAGGATCCTATCAATCCACAAAATCAAGGTAAATATAAAGCATATATATTGCATGTAGGATAAGGAAAAAAAAATTCATTCATAAGGTATACAATGATCAATAAAATTACGCATAAAAGCATACATAAGGAAAACACAATGCATACAAGGAATGCACAAAGAATACAAGGAATGCACATAGTAAACACATATAATACACAAAGCAAACACATAGAATACATGAGAAAAACATAAAAAATACACAAGGAAAACATGGTACACACATGAAGCAAACACACCATGCACATGGAGTAAACATGAAGCATAAATCATATAACATAAATGTTAGTACACGCTATGTAAAACCAAAAATTTGAGTTAGCAAGGTAAGGATACCTTAGTATGTAAGTTTTTCTTAATTGCCATCATCTCTCAAATGCACAAACACATAGAGGGATTCTAAAAACAATTATTACAAAAAGGTCATGCACATTAAAAATCCCTCATGGATCACATGATAACAAGTTGTCTTATGTTAGGTGACTATGGATATGATAAATAAGGATCACATAAAGCACACAAGGCTAGAAAGTTGTGTTATGCTAGGTGTCCATGTAAAATGATAAATGATAGGTCCCATTAGGCTAGCATGTTGTGTTTTTCTAGGTTTCCATGTAAAACACATAAGTTCACTTATCAAGTTGCATTATGCTAGGTGACAATGTATTGCATAAATGTCTAATATTGTTGTTTGATAATCATGCCTTAGGGAGTGTATAAATGTTTAAAATCATAGGGGACAAATTGATAGCCATGCCTCAAGGGGAATTATTAACAATAACACCATAAAGGGGGAATATCTATTGAAAGTATGTGATGCCATTGATGTCAAAAAACCTGTGTTGTTACATTGATGTCAACCTATGGGGATGCTTTGATTGGTTGCATTATCTTGTCATTACTAGTATCACTGATGTCAACATATATTGTTGCTTTGATGAGCATATGTTTATGGATTTTGAACCTATTTTGTGGTTGAGAAGGTGTTGTAGATGTTTCTATGATGTTTTTGGTGCTTGGTTTCCAAGTTCTTTTGAGAAAATTTGAATAAAAGAGGAAATAGTATGGTAAAGAGTGTTCAATGTGACAGAGTAGTATTCAGTGTTTTTCTTTGAATTTTTTAATGGTTGAAGATATAATTTTGTGGTTTGGATATGTTGATAAAAGGTGTTAATAGGTGTTATATCCAAAGTTTTAGGTTTTGGATCATTCGTCAGAAAAAGTTATGTTCACTAGTATGTGAATTGTGATGTAGTGTTGTCTAGGAGAAATAGTTTTTCTCCACATTTCTTTGTATTATGGTTTCTAGTTTTTTGGATTTGGAAGTGTGCTTATATTTCTCATATCTATCTTTAGTCTAATTTGTTTGAGTTTTGGTGCTCTGCATAGCTGGATTCATGAGTTACAATATATGGAAGGTTAACTAGTTGAAGTTCAAGAGTGTGACTCATATTATATGCACATGAAGACATTTATACTGGTGTGTTTTATGATTGCTGGAAAATACATGTAAACAGATTATGTTATTTAGATTTTCCTTATGTTTCATCCCATAAACTCAAGAATCAGTAATTTCTTTTGCTACCCACAAAATAAATATTAAGAAAATAAATAAAGAGAACTCTTTGAGTATCTATTGCACTCCTAACACCAAACTCACTATTCCATGCATCAAATAAACCAAAATCTCTTGCATTTTTTTTTAAAACCTATGCATAATAGTATGAACATTTTACAACAACATTCTTCAAATACAACAATTTAGAGAATAATATATTTGAAACACATTTTGTCCTTGTACATTGCTCAATAAAAAGAGCAAGTTACCCTTGTTCAACTTGAAATTACATGAAAATATCAAATAAATAGCAACTTGTTAAAAATTTCAAACCCATCATACATTTTAAAGAAAAAAGAAAGATTAGATCAATGGAGGAGAGAAAACTCTCCACCCAACCTTTTTGGCATCATCAAGCTATTACTAAGCTCTAGCCAACCCCCGAGCAAGGAGGGATCACCAAACCCATGATTCAAACACAATAAATCAAACTCAAACAACAAGAAATAAAACGAAATCAAGTTGCATAAATACCACATACAAACAAATGAAAAATACCTATTTCAACATTAAATCATCCACACCCTCTCAAAAGTTAGAAAAACTATCCTTTTCACAAACAAACTCAACAAATCTACAACATTTCCAACAAGCTTTTCCATCGAACAAGGAACCATAAACAACCATAACATCAAAAAAAGGAAACACAATGTCTATCCATTATATAAATAGGGATTCAAGAAACTTAGCTCTCTCTTGCTCAATCCATTTGCTGGTCACTCCCTCTTTTTCTCCCAAAGCTCCAAAAAAAAAACTAGTATGAAAAAAAACAGAATACATGACAACACTTTCTTTCCATTTCTTCTCCCACCAACCCCCAACCACCATGTCCTCTTTCTTATTTTATAGGAATGGTGTTTATACTCCCATTTTCGTCACTAACAAAAAAGGGAATTTAAAAAAGTTTCAAAACCCATGTTTTATGTAATTTATGGGCTCAAAAAGATGTTTAACCCTTAGGTGCATACTTAGGACTTTCAAAAACACTATTATAAAAAAAAATTAACACTTATAAACATTTTTTAACTCACTGGAAAATATGTCTTTTTGAACAAACATAAAATATCAAATAACAAAATTAACAATAGCCCAAAGGACAACTTACAATATAACTATCACATTGACATCAAGCACACCTTTTTCCCACAAAAATATCAAATAACATACTTTTCCCCAAAATAATCAAATAAAAAAATTATCATTAACCCAAATATTAAAATAAAATTTACAATATAGACTATCACATTAACATCAACAAAAAAAACTTCAACACATGAAGTTTTTTAATAGGGTTTTGGTGCCTCTCCCTTCTCCCCATTGACCCTAAATTTCTTTTACAATAATCCTCATTAAGCTCATATACTTACCTCTTAAATACTTACTTGAAGTTGATCATTTATTTTGATATCGTTACGTTGAATTGCTTCCTCACATGCTTGATGCCAACCTTCTTCCATTGTTATGAAACTCTTGGGACTTCTGAGACCTAGATTTCATCAACCATTTGAATCATTAGTAATTTTGTGTAGCTAAAATATAATACCACATTAGTAACCATATTTTACTCAGCTAATTTCGTTATATCTTGTTTCTTAAAAATAACTCATGTATGCAAGAATCATCCATCATCATAATGTTAGTTAAATAATCACAGTTTCATATTCCATACTAATAATTAAATAGCTTGCATCAATCATCTTCTCAAGTTTAAATAATTCAGATTCCCTAGTATTACTTCAAGCATTAATTTGCATCGTCAACATTCTAACACGTGCTATAAGGCACAAGCATTGATAATTTCCTAGATAATCAATCTATAAGAGGGTTATGAAAAGTTTCCTTGACAAAATAACCATATTTTCTATGTAAGTTCAATGAAAAGAATTATTCTATATGTCTCCATTCTAATGACCAACACCAACACAACTATGAAATTGTACCATGTACCTATTTTATTTAGCTTAAAATGAAGCACATAACGAGTGCCAGAATGTTAATAGTCACATAACGGTTGGTCTTAATTCCCCTCCCCTTAGAATTACTTCCTCCTAGAAGTCTCTAGGGTTCAAAAAACATAAGCCTATTATGATTGAATGCACATATACTATTGAATATGTCCAATTTTCTTATTTATTATAATCTTAAAGTAAATCAAGTCTAAGAGTGGAGTATACTTTTAAAATAATTTTTCTCACAATGTTAACATCCATGCATTAGAAAGGAAAAGCCATATCGTAGACTGTTCCCATACAACTTAACTCAAAATGTTTACACCATTCACATAACCTTTCAAATCGATACCATAATCATCTAAAGTAAGGCCACACATATGTGTTTAAGACCCACTTCAATATCATACAAGTCAATAATCTGATCATCAATAGTTAACATACAACACTAATTTCAGCTATGACATCTTTGAATTGTATTGTACTTCTCAACATTCTTCAAGGAGTAATTAGCATCATCTCATTATGCATAACTCTATCACTTAGTACACAATTAGCCAACATCACATACACTTTTTATTAACACATACATCACAATTAACCATGCACAAGATTCACATCACAAGGTTCACACAACGGGTTTTATGAGGATGAACTGTATCGAGTGCCCATGAATAATCCACATTACCATCTCATAGTAGGTTTTGTAACCAAAATATTGAATAGAAGTAAAGTAAATGTGCCATCACTGTGTACCAAATCACCATGCAACCCTGTATCCAATGAAACTTCATGCCATAATGCCATGATCATAATAGGAAAGATGGTCTTGAGTCCCTTCTCTAAGGACCCCTCAATGCATTTCTTAGTACCTTCCTCTTGTTTGTGTAAGGGGGTTAGCCTCTAAAAGGAAAGTACACAAGTAATCACTCACATAGAAAAATAAGGAGAAATGGATTATGACCATCCCATACCGGTCTCATTTACAACTCCCATCATCAAAATAAGATTCCCTAGGCCATCTGCTCCCCTATACGACCTACCATGGATCCCTCCTAGATATGGTAGTTTACATAGACCACATCATGACACATGAACCAACAGTTGTAAATCATAAGAAGGCCTCAAGCAACAATGTCAAACCAATAATATAAAATCATAAACCAAATTCATGATAAAAAATTCATATAAGAAATACAAAATTCAACATTTCAATGAGCAATGGTGCAAAATTCCAATCAAGAAGAAGTGATTAAGAAAGTCCTTGAGGAAAAGAGGACCAAATGAAACCCATATGGCTAAGTAGATGAATGTTAAAATTCAATACTGTTGGATTAAAATAACGAAAACAAATCATCAATAAATAAAGTAGTAATAAACCACATTTCCACAAAATTGCACATCACATGCACTATGTGACTTTGCTAAAGCCACCCAAGGGGAGGAGGGGAATAGTGGTCTCAAACCACATAGTATATATATATGGAGAAGCATGCATAGTCATGGTGGTCTCAAACCACATAATATTAACATAGTGTATGAGTGTGAATTTGCACCCCTAACGTAAATTCCCCTTTGAGCCCTTTACACTTTAGAAAACCAAAAGCGGATGTTTAATTCCACTTAAGCCCGCTGCTTGCATTCCACTTGGTGCCCTATTTGTGTGTTGGTGGGGGTGTTTCTATCAAGGATGCCCTCATGACACACATACGTCCACATGATGCACTTACATCCCTGGCAGATTCCTGCGGCTGGAGTATGCAGGGACGTTACACTTTCTATTGGAAGTCGAAGTGTAATGCCCCTCTTCGGTTGGCTGACCTAAATATGGCCATTTTTCATCTTCTCCTTCATATTATCCCTCCATTCTTCCATTCTAAAGTTTTAAACAAGTTGGCACACTCTCTCCATGATTTAAGCATCTATTTTTAAGCTTTGTAGCAACATTCTTCACTCCATTGCAGCAAACTACCACTCCATCACTTCGATAGTGCAAGCACAGGACAAACACCACGACAGTAGAGGCTTGAGCTCCTCTCATTCACTCCTCCACAAGCCTTGAGCGCTTTGGATGGAGGTGGTAATCTCCTCTCATATCCTCTATCGTATTCAGTTGAGTAAGCACATACTATTTTGTAGTTTTTCTTGCATATGTAGCTTGTATTGGCCTTCTTTATTGTTATTTCTATCATTACAAACTTGGCTATTTATGGAGGTGGAAACACCAAGACGGGGGTTTGACTAAGGCAGGCCCCTAAACAACCCCAACACTTTCCCTTTTTCTGTGTGTAGGTGGAGAGATCTCAGAGTAAGCTGGTGAGAGGATTGTTCTATGAAATTATCTTCATCACCCTTGTGGTAATATACCTCTTTTATCATATCAATATTTACATTTTTCTTTTTTGTCTTGTTCTTTACTTCTCAAAACTAATAAACTAGACTGTTAGCCCTTTTTCGGGATTCCAACCTCATTTCTCTAGTTTTTTGGCCACATGGATGCTAGCACACCTACGAGATGCCAGTGCGCTGCGCTGTCATCCCAGAACTGCACTTTTGTTCTCGGACAAAGAGATACCTCAGACGCAAAGTTGACTCTGGAAAGTGACTCGTCTAGTCTCCCTTCAGTTCTTGGGATTGCAAAGTGATCGAAGGGAACATAGTCTTCATCATTATCATCCCTCCTATCCTAACCATCCTTTAAACTGAGGTAAGTTAGGGAAGCCTTTCCGCTCTTGGCCTTTTGTGACTTGGGACCTTGCGGTGGTTGGTCCCCCTCTCTTACATTTTTGGTGAACCTGACGTGAACCATTTTGGTTCCATTTCGCGATATTGAAAGCTCCTTTCCTTGTATCCTAGGAGTGTTGTAGGTGTGAGTGTTGTGAGGTTCTCACCTCACAACCCAACCTGCGACCCCTAGTAGGTGTAGTTGGAAGGTTCCAAAGTATTGCATAACGAAACCTTAATTAGGTCACTACTTTATCTCGTAAACCTTAGGAGGCTCTATAGAAGTACTATTTGGTGTGCGTGATGGCCTCTTTCCTAAATCAACCTATTCCCTCTACGCAGAATATGAGTAGTGGTACAAGCATAACCTTTACTTCCCATGACTTGTCAATGGGATTCAATAGAGATCCATCTCCTCTTTACATTCCTGCGAGGATAAACAAGAATACTGTAGCAGGTGTTCTCGTTGATCTGTCATCTCAAGTGAATATCATAACTGAGGAGATTGTGCTAATTAACTTCCTACATAAGGATGTGTATGATGCACCTGAAAGTACTGTCCGCACACATGACAAAATTTTCATACCTCCAATAGGGATTATTGTCCTATTGGTCCTCATTGGACTTAAATCTGTAAGCCTTAAGTTTGACACCATCCCGAGGTCTAAGTGAAGCTAGGTATCTCATGGCTAGTAGCTATGAATGCAGTTACCTCGGTTATACACAAGTGTTTGAAGTTTGTTCATGGAGGTTCGGTACACGTCCATCACACCAGTTATAGACCACCAGTTGCACGTGGCAGCTATACCTTAGATTAATTTTGGCCTGCATCCCTTGTTCCTCTCTCGCCTAGGAAGGACCCCCTACATTGGATGTACCAAAACTATAAGAAGAGGTGCGCTAGGCCAAAAGTGAGATGTCCTCTATCGCCTTATGCTGTTTCACATAAAGCTTGTTTGAAAGCTGATAGTGATGTCACCAAGGCATGCAGAAGAGAAGAAGAGAAGTGGTCCCGAGATCCTCCTTCTTCCTCTTCCACTATTCAACCCAATGCTTCCTCTCATCTTGTCATGGTACCATTTTCTTTTGTCTCGAGTTTGTGAGAGAATCCCATGGTGCATGCTTGGTGAAAGGCCAAGTGTCCTACATTTGAGATTCCTTTCTTACCCAAGGAGCCTAGGCCCATTCGGTATGGAAAGCCCCTCATGGAGAGTCCTCTTTTTCTTAGCCTCCATAGCCTCCTACTATTCCTGTTCCCAAAATAGTAAACAGGAAGAGGCTCGTCGCTGAGGCATTAGAGTCAACTCCTCCCGCCGTTTCTGAACCTATCCATCCTCCCATTTAGGAGTCTATCTTTTTGATAGAAGCAACTATGGAAGACACTCCCATGGCTAAGCAAGAGCCTTTTGTCACTTTGCAGATCCTGACTTCCAGTTCGAAGAGCTGTATAAACTGCCTTGCACATGAGCGTAAGCGCCGATGAAAGGCTCTCCTAGCTGAGGAAGCCTCCTTACAAAAGGAGGAAGAGAAGATGAAACTTCCTGCTGTGTCTTCCTCTTTCCCTCCTCCCATCTCTAAATCTCTTTCAACTCCCACTATGAGTGCACATGCACCTGGAAGGGTGTAAGTGTTCATCGCTCCTTCGGTGGAGCCACCCTTGTTGACTTCCATCCTAGATGTCTTGCCTTTCCCAAAGCCTGTGGACATGGTGAACAATTTGATTGTGTCCACTACGGTTCTTTCCTCTTCTCCCTCGACCCTCCTTGTTTTGTTTGTGGGGAGTTCACCTCCTCTGATGAAGAAGAAGGTAGAGCATGGTCCCTCCAGCAATGGAGGACGTAAGAAGAGCCCACCTTCTCTGAAAGGTGGCCCAAAGTTGACTTGTTCTATCCTAGTAATGAAACTAGTCCTGGCCTCTCCCAAGTTTGTCACCGCTCCCGAGTCTCTTGGTGAGCCCAACGGTGAACCTTAGGTGAAAAATCCTCCATCCACTGAGGTGAAGCATGACACTCTCATTAAGTGCATGTTTAACTCGGTGGATGAAGTTCTAACATTTTTAGTGATCTTTGTGAAGTCATTGACCTTGGACCCACAGGAGCTAAGTGATAGAGACCTCATTGGTCCCTCTGCCTTGGCCCTTGTTGTGGGAGGATTAGATCTCCTCCCCTTAACATTACATCGTTACAGACTCATCATCCTTACTACGATGATGTAGAGTGGGAAGTTGATGACCTCTTGGTTGACCAGTTTTAGGGGGAGACCCTTTTCTTGATCTTTAGATTAGATGTGTGTATGTGTTGTGATGTGTTCCCCTGTAATCATGCTATATGTGCCTAGATGACCCTCGTCACCCCTGTTGGTGTTGGGATATAGGTGTGGTGTTTGTGTTACAAACCTTCTTCTACATGTATCTCTATTCTTCCATGTTTGTGATCGACTTTCGGTAAATTGGGGACGATGCAAAGCATTGGGAGAATTTTTAGGCCTCCTTCCATGTTGACCCAATTTTTTATTTTTACTTTTTCTTTCATGCATTCTTCCTGATTTGGTTGGGGATTGATGATCTTTCACCTCTTGCCGCAATTACCTAATATAAATAAAGGCAGATATGACCCTGCATAACCAGATCCCCCTATGCCCTTTGTTTGTGATCTATCTTCTTTACCTTTCTCTTTATCTTTCTCTCATCTTTTCTTGAGTTGTCCCTTTCATGTGCGACAACACCTCTTCTACATTACTTGGTCTTTAGAAAACACATATGTTTCCGAATGAATCTTTTCTCGAAAGACCCCTCACACACTTCTTTGTTAGAATTACATCATCAACTTGAAACCTTAACGAAACATGTTTCCTTCATCATGGGTTCATAAAGAAAGGACTTGGAAACCCTCTTCCAAAGTGGGAACGGTCTTAGTCTTCCCCTCGTAGGAGCACATCTCCTTCATTTCAAATTCCTTGATGAAGTGAACATCTTTCAAAAGGATTCCTTGGTGACAAATTAATTCGAGAAGGAAGACGGTAGCTTTTGAACAGTGTGTCCCTTGAGTGGACCCCTCCCTTTCACGCTGGGTTCCTAAGGGGTCCCTTCGAAAGCTTTCAAAAAGTTCTATGGAATCTAGCTCGGGGGAAACCCGAATAGGCCGGTTTAATTTCTTCGCATCTAGTCCAGGGGCAACCCGACTAGACCTACTTCTCATCCTTACATCTAGCTTAGGGCCAACCCGACTAGACTTCACCTTTCAAACAACACATCCCTTGAGTGGACCCTCCTTCCTTTTGAAGGGTTCCCGAGGGAGCCCTTTTAAAGTCTTATAACTTAGTGATGGTCTGTGTGATTATTCGTTCACTGGCCTGCGCGACCACTTCCTGATTTGTTATATCTGTAGGTAAACATGTCGCCATCTCTAACTCTACAAAGTACCCTTTACTCGGTCTCCCTCATGTGAGAGTTCTTGGGGGATACCTTCCTTATAGGTCTATGGGTCTGTAAGGCGCTCTACTCGGTCTCCCTCATGTGAGAGTTCTTGGGGGATACCTTCCTTATAGGTCTGCGGGACTGTAAGGTGCTTTTCCTAGTTTCCTTCATTGGAGATTTCTTGAAGGATACCTCCCTTGCAAGATCATGAGTCTCTAAGGAACTTTTGTACTTTAAATTTGCAGTTTTGTGAAACTACGAAGTCCTTTCCTGCACTTTTGGGTTCACTAGACTATGTTCTTCTTCCTTGTCAGTTTAGGTATACATCTCTTACTTTGTTACTTTGTTACTACTCTACTGTACCGAAGCACTCATCAGTACTCGTGCTTGCTAAAGTGGGGGAAAAATGTATGAGCGTGAACGCACCCCTAACACAAATTACCCTTTCACCCCTTTACACTTTAGAAAACCAAAAGTGGAGGTTTAATTCCACTTAAGCCAGTTGCTTGTGTTCCACTTGGCGCCTTGTTTATGTGCCAATGGGGGCATTTCTATCGAGGACACCCATGCAACACGCAGATGTCCATGCAATGCACTTACGTCCCTGGTAGATTCCTGCGGTTGGAGTCTGTAGGGACGTTACACTTTTGATTGGAAGTCGAAGTGTAATGCCCCTCTTCGGCTGGCCAACCTGAATATGACCGTTTTTCATCTTCTCCTTCATATTCTCCCCCCGTTCTTTTATTCTCAAGTTTTGAACAAGTTGGAATGCTCTCTCCATGCTTTGAGCATCTATTTTCAAGCTTTGTAGCAACATTATTCACTCCATTGCAGCAATCTACCACTCCATCACTCCGATAGTGCGAGCGCAAGACAAACACCATGACAATAGAGGCTTGAGCTCCTCTCATTCACTCCTCCACAAGCCTTGAGCACTTTCGATGGAGGTGGTAAGCTCCTCTCATCTCCTCTATCATATTCGGTTGAGTAAGAACGTACTATTTTGTAGTGTTTCTTGCATATGTAGCTTGTATTTCCCTTCTTTATTGTTATTTATATCATTGGAAACTTGGCTATCCGTGGAGGTGGAAACACCAAGATGGGGGTCTGACTGAGGAAGGCCCCTAAATAAACCCAATACTATCCCTTTTTCTGTGTGCAAGTGGAGAGATATCAGAGCAAGATGGCGAGAGGATTATTCTACAAAATTATGTTCATCACCCTTGCAGTAATATACCTCTTTTATCATATCAGTATTTACATTTTGCTTTTCTTAGTCTTGTTCTTTACTTCCTGAAACTATTCAACTAGACTGTTAGCCCTTTTTCGAGATTCCAACCTCGTCTCTCTAATTTTTTGGCCGTACGGACACCAGCACACCTACGAGATGCTAGTGTGCCATGCTGTCATCCCAGAACTATGCTTCTATCCTCAGACAAAGAGCTACCTGAGACACAAAGTTGACTCTGGAAAGCGACTTGTCTAGTCTCCCTTCAGTTCTCAGGATTATAGAGTGATTGAAGGACACATAGTCTTCATCATTCTCATCCCTCCTATCCTAACTATCCTTTAAACTGAGGTAATTTAGGGCAGCTTTCCGCTCTTGGCCTTTCATTACCTGGTGCCTTGCAGTGGTTGGTCCCCCTCTCTTACACATAGTAATATCCCGAATAACAAGCATAGTCCCACACAACCTAGGACTTGCTAAATAACCAATCCATAAATACTCTGCCATGAAATATCCCATATGCAAGTCATTTCTAATTATCTCACAGTCCAAATTTGTACATCTTATATCATACTAACCACTAGTACTTGTTGCCAAACTTCCACTGTTACTGCCATGTTCCATCATCTCTTTCCATAATATTACTTTCTTGTTCCTCTTAATACAAATTTTTATGCAACTGATTGTTAATCCAAGTATGTTCATGTAATTTTGAATTCTTTATTCCATAATTTAACTTGATGAAATTTTCTTTTCTGAAGTTTTCCCCAATGATCTGTAGCTGGTACAAGTTTACATATATGTTTGCTAACTAGATCCCAATGCTATCAATATCCAAGAGTTTGAAGGTTGGCTTAACTATCTCACCCTTGAAGTACTAATGCTGACCAACTGTGAGTAGAAATCAATCTAAACCAAGGCACATCGTAGATCATCCTCAACTTGATAGGGTACCAAATCTCAAGGTTAGGCTTGCACTATGAACCAACAAGCGTGGTTCTCATATTTGGGGGAGAAGGTTAGGAACACAGACAAGGGAAACCATGGATTTCCCCCTTGGGGTTGTCTCACCCCTCAATCCCTATTTATACTAGCAGGCATCTCAATCCCATAGGGGAGCCGTATGTTAAGGGTACACATTTAGCATATAAACAAAACTTACACAAATAATTACTTCACATTTCACTTAGTAGACACACATCTACACATATCATGTTTACATTGTTTCACAATTAACTGACTTATACAATGGGTCATCACAAAGGGTACACATAAGGGGTTGTACTTGACATCCCTCACCCCTATCCCAAGTCAGATACCCTGTATCTCATACTTGGGGCACAACACATATACTGGTTTTTCACTTCACATGTCATAACACAATACACTTTACAAAATTATCCATATTATAGAACAAGAGCAATGTGCTTAAACATATTCTATTTTCTTTAGATAGTATTCACTTCTCATCTCAATTTTAGAAACATCTATCGACTTTGCATAAGTACAAGAAACCACTAGAAGATGTGCAACTATAGCTTAACAATACATAGTTCACCACACTTCTCATCTTACTAAGTTAGTGTTTAACATCACATTTAATATCAAAATTGGGTTTATATATTTCTCCATACCATTCTTCCTCTTTTACTCAACTATGTTTGTTATGTTCCCAATATATTAATGCAGGTAATTCCAATATATTTTCCACCACATGCTACAAAACATTTCCTACTTAATAAGGAACATAGCTAACCATTTTCATTGAACATCACAATGCATGAAACATATGACAATCATGGAATAGTAATTATCACAACTTATATCTTCTTACCAATCTTGCACTTCACTATTTAAGGTTGAATCACTTAGTCACATGCTATAGTCATCATTTTTACCATCACCGTTCCATCTATTATCAATGAGTAAAAATTCCTAAAAGTTTTGACTACCTTTATGTTTTCTCCATTGTATTCATGTGTATATATTTTTTCCGTAAATAAGTACTAACCAACACACAACTTGAGTTTCTTTTATTTATTTATTTTTCTGTTTTAATTTCCCAACCACCTAATACATCATGAATCATACATAGTTCATTACTCAATTTATATATTTCTTTGGGACATGATTCCTTTGTTCATTATTCAATTTATAGATTCCATAGTTTGACATGTATACAACCTTCAAGGTCAGCAACGTATTGAATACATTATTACTTCCTTTAGGACATGCATCATTTCTTATTTTGGCACTAACAAGCCTTTAATCATTAGCTTATTTATAAGATAGTAATAACATGTGTCTTAGATAATGTTTTAATCTTCAAATTCTTACTTTGACAAGGTCCCTTCACCAATATTTTATGTTCAATTTTAAGGGAATAACTTAATGCAACGTCTATGGAACCTCACATATATATCTTAATTGAATCTTTCTATGCATTCACCCTTGGCTTGAATCTTAGTGATCACTTTGTCTTGCTTGCTATTTACTATTTTAACAACATAACAAAAGGGTTGGGTGTTGTTAAAAATCTATTAAGTTTACTAGGTTGTCATTTATTTTGCAACAGTGCTTAAATGAATTTAAAGTCCCACCCTTCAATTCCAAGTAAAATCAAATTTTACCCCTTTTAAAAGTAGGATTTACCATCCAACGTAAGGTTTCAATCATTAGTTGATGTTCTTAATCATGCAATATTACCTACCAACCATAATTTGGCTCACCTTAGAACTTTAAGCATTCAATAGCAAGACTCTTTCTTATGTTGAATCATAATCTAAATAAGTTTTAGGAGACTTATGTGTTAATGATGTCCCATTCTCTAATTAACACAAGAGGTATTTCAATGCATACAGGATGAGAGTTATGATGTTTCTAGTGTGGTACACTTTTGAACACATAGCTTATTTGCAGGTGAAACTTATGACAAGTTTACTCTAATAACTAGGGTTTGCAACATGCTAGGCATATTTATGGGTAAATAAATTCTTCAATTTAAGGTAACTCGAGGGAATTTTAGAAAGTTCTTAGTACTACCTTCTTAGGTTGAGCTAACATTTCTTAATTAAGTTGCCTCCAATTTAGACACTAACCCCATCCTCATCGTTTTCGATTAAACAACCATGATTTTCAATTTAGATCTTACTTAAGGCCCACTAGGAGGAAACAATAACTAGTCTCTAAACACTCCCTTTCATTTTATAAACTTGAATGAAATGATTTCCTTTCCAAATTTGAACTATACAATAATTTATTTTATTATTCAAGAGTGTACTTTACTATCTACATCAATTCAAACAATTCAACTTCTCTATGAATATCATTAATGTCATTTTGGTGGAAGAATTTAGGTTCCTTTAATCATAGATATTGAAGTGTATCATATTATTTCACCAACTCATCAAAATCCCTAATAACCATATTTAACAACAATATCTACCTTTTTAAAGTTTAAGAGAGGGGCATCAATAGTGATAGGTTCAATAACACTTATTTAATGGACTAACATACTTTCTAACATGCACATCACTCTGTATAACCATAAAATTCTTGAGGGTTTCACCTTTACCAATTTAAGTTTCTTTCTAATTACTTCTCATTAATTAAATACCTAGAATAATTTAAGTTTGGTTCACATGTCTTTATAAATTTTACTAAAGATGATTAATTGCAATTAGATTCCAATGTTTTCACACAAGACAAACCCCTTAAAATTTATTAGGTTGGAGACAATTTGAGAATTAATCGTTGCAATGAAATTCACTTGATGACCACACATACATATTAGCTAAGACCCATCTTACTTCCAGAGCACCCAGTGTTGCAACCTGGGCTCTGATACCAAGTGTCATGCCCATAAATTTTACATGAGAACATGCAAAACAACCACATTTTTTTTTTAAATGACACGTAAGACATCCATAATTTTTTTTAAATACATTAATTAAGATATTTATCTCTCAAGTGCTTATGGTGTAATGATAACCCATAATTTTCATGGTATCCACATAAGTTTTATCATTCATCTATGAGGGTTGGACTTATATTAAACGTATGCCCACTAGGGTTGACATTGTTGAGCATATAATTTAATACCATTATTAAATCTAATATTATAGCAAATTCCACTTATAAATCTTTTCAATGTTGCCACTACCATTTGTCCTTGCATTCAAATACTTAAATGCGTGAGAATGGAGTTTAATAAAAGTTTAGATTTCATATTATTTTCAATTCCATTTTAGTCTCTCTAGGGAATAGCCCGTTGAGGTGATTGGTCTCAACCCTCTATTCTATCCCAGATACACATATTCATTTTTTGTGCTAAATTCCCTAGCTCCAAGCACAGTTAATAGTATTTTTTTTAATTTTTAATTTTATAGCACTAACTCATCTTATAAATAATTGTTACTGGTTAATAATCTTTTAAACATAATAAAAGAGCATTACTACTTAAACTTGCATTATATGTTAACAATGATGTTGCCCTCATTCAAACACTAAACTAACGTTGTCCCTAATCTTAAATTAGGTATTATTAATATTTTTATTAGTTGATTAATGCTTAATCCTTAAATAATAAGATTATTATTTATTCTCCAACTCATAGTTTTTTTAATTTTTAATTTTTAATTATTTTTTTAATTTCTTTTATTTATAAGAACATAATATTTGCTTAATATTTACACATGGACCCATCTTTATCCAATTGCTTATAAATAAAGGAAATAAGCCATAACAACAAAAATCCTCTAATAGTTAAACCTTAATTAAGATAATATTATTGTTTAAACATGGTTTGTTTTTGGAAATATCATTCTTTTAAACCAACATTATTAATTAATCTCTTTTTTTTAAAAATAATAATAATTTCATTTGAAACCCACTAGTTAATTTGAAATAAAATGAATTACAAAAAGAACATGACTTTTTTCAAAATTTAATTTTTGCAAGAATAAATACAAACTTATTTGTAAAAGTTTCCTTAATTTAAATTTTACAATAATGAATAAAACTCATTTGTAGAAATTTCTTTAATTGACTTCAAGTTATCACTTAAAAAAAGACCTAGATATATGAAACCCACCAAAGATTTAATTGACTAATTAGTGAGACTAACTACACCAATCCCTAATTAAAATTAATTGTTTGTGCACCAAATCTTAGCCATTGAATTCTTTTAATCTCAATCCTTGGATCTTAAAGTAACTAAAGAAGCCCTGATCTTTGTTTTTTATTTGTTTCCAAATTGCCCCATTTTATTTTTATATATATATTTTACAGTTTGCTGTGTTTTCAGCAATATTATTAACTTCTTTAACACCCTGTTGCAGCCATTTTGCTTTCACGACGGATATTTTATTGGATACTTATATTGTTATATTTTATTCTGCTGGCACGTAGGGGCGAAATGAATGGAGGTAGTGCCTCCCATATGGAGGCAACACATACAGGGGCTCGACCCCTTATGAACTATTTAAAAAAAAAAAAAAATTCATTTTAGATATAACAGTTTTAATATACACATTTTTAAATATATTTATTTATTAATTTTTTTTTCTAAATATATCGGATATATATATTTGTAATATAAAATATATATATATTTTTAAAAAATATACAAGATATATATATTTGTAATATATATAATATAAAATATGTCTTTTAAATATGATTTATTTTATGAAATATTTCACAGATTATGTGGTATATAAATTATATATATTTGTCATATATTTATTTGTTTTGCTTTTCTTTTTCTTTGTTTGTTCAAATATATTTGAGATTATAATTTTATTTTGTTGTATGATGGTTTTAAAATTCTCTTTATATATTAAACAAAAAAATATATTTGATTTTATAAATTCAAATATGTTTGAGATATATTTTTTTAACATAGGGTCATTTAAAATCCAACGTTTTAATTATATATATATATATAGATATAGACATGTATGAATATCGAGGATGGTACTCAAGGTTCATAGTCTAACAAAAAGTAATCTATTAAACTCTAATGTTCCCATATTCATGCATACATTATGGTTTTCATTTTTCAATGGGTGAAATATTGAAGTTCAAGAGTGTGACTCATATTATATGCACACGAAGACATTTATACTGGTGTGTTTTATGATTGCTGGAAAATACATGTAAACAGATTATGTTATTTAGCTTTTCCTTATGTTTCATCCCATAAACTCAAGAGTCAATAATTTCTTTTGCTACCCACAAAATAAATATCAAGAAACTAAATAAAGAGAACTCTTTGAGTATCTATTGCACTCCTAACACCAAACTCGCTATTCCATGCATCAAATAAACCAAAATCTCTTGCATTTTTTAAAAAAACCTATTCATAATAGTATGAACATTTTACAACAACATTCTTCAAATACAACAATTTAGAGAATAATATATTTGAAACACATTTTGTCCTTGTACATTGCTCAATAAAAAGAGCAGGTTACCCTTATTCAACTTGAAATTACATGAAACCTTTTACCAACAACAACCTTAAAATTTCATGAAAATATCAAATCAATAGCAACTTGTTAAAAATTTCAAACCCATCATACATTTTAAAGAAATAAGCAAGATTAGATCAATGGAGGAGAGCAAGCTCTCCACCCAACCTTTTTGGCATCATCAAGCTGTTACTAAGCTCTAGCCAACCCCCGAGCAAGGAGGGATCACCAAACCCATGATTCAAACACAATAAATCAAACTCAAACAACAAGAAATAAACCAAAATCAAGTTGCATAAAGACCACATACAAACAAATGACAAATACCCATTTCAACATTAAATCACCCACACCCTCTCAAAAGTTAGAAAAACTATCATTTTCACAAACAAACTCAACTCAGACATTTCCAGCAAGCTTTTCCACCCAACAAGGAACCATAAACAACCATAACATCAAACAAAAGAAACACAATGTCTATCCATTACATATAAAGGGATTCAAGAAACTTAGCTCTATCTTGCTCAATCCATTTGCTGGTTACTCCCTCTTTTTCCTCCAAACCCTTCTTTTTCTTCCAAAGCTCCAAAAAACAAAACCAGTATGAAAAAAACCGAATACTTGACAACACTTTCTTTCCATTTCTTCTCCCACCAACCTCCAACCACCACGTCCTCTTTCTTATTTAAGAGGCATGGTGTTTATACTCCCATTTTCGTCACTAACAAAAAAAAGAATTTAAAAAAGTTCAAAACCCATGTTTTATGTAATTTATGGGCTCAAAAAGATGTCTAACCCTTAGGTGCATACTTAGGACTTCCAAAAACATAATTATAAGCAAATTTTAACACTTAGAAACACTTTGTAACTCATTTGAAAATATGCCCTTTTGAACAAAACATAAAATATCAAATAACAAAATTAACAATAGCCCAGAGGAAAACTTACAATATAACTATCACATTGACATTAAGCACACTTTTTTCCCACAAAAATATCAAATAACATACTTTTCCCCAAAATAATCAAATAACAAAATTATCAAACCCAAATATTAAAATAAAATTTACAATATAGACTATCACATTAACATCAACAAAAAAAACTTCAACAAATTAAGTGTTTTAATAGGGTTTTGGTGCCTCTCCCTTCTCCCCATTGGCCCTAATTTTCTTGTACAATAATCCTCATTAAGCTCATATACTTACCTCTTATATACTTACTTGAAGTTGATCATTTATTCTGATATCATTACCTTGACTTGCTTCCTCACATGCTTGATGCCAATCTTCTTCCGTTGTTATGAAACTCTTGGGACCTTTGAGACCTAGCTTTCATCAACCATTTGACTCATTAGTAAGTTTGTGTAGATAAAATATAATACCACATTATTAACCATATTTTACTCAACTAATTTCATTATATCTTGTTTCTTTAAAATAACTTATGTATGCAAGAATCACCCATCATCATAATCTTAGTTAAATAATCACAGTTTCATATTCCATACTAATAATTAAATAGCTTGCATCAATCATCTTCTCAAGTTTAAATAATTTATATTCCCTAGTATTACTTCAAGCATTAATTTGCATCGTCAACATTCTAACACGTGCTATAAGGCACAAGCATTGATAATTTCCTAGATAATCAATCTATAAGAGGGTTATGAAAAGTTTCCTTGACAAAATAACCATATTTTCTATGTAAGTTCAATGAAAAGAATTATTCTATATGACTCCATTCTAATGACCAACACCAACACAACTATGAAATTGTACCATGTATCTATTTTATTTAGCTTAAAATGATTGAACTTGGGTGTTTACACTAATCATGGATTTTATTTGGTGTTTGTGGAAGCATGGAATGGAATGTATATGTAGATTTAGGTCCAAGGTAAGGTGTGATGTGGCCTGCTTTCATTCGTTTCCATTGTAGGAATGTTTTGGTGCTAACCTTATTTGAATTTGCACATTTGAGGTCCATAGCTGACCTTGTAGATTATTTTCAAGGTTGAGGAAGGTGGCTATGTGCAGGGTCATCATGGAAAAAACATGCCCTTAAGTGGCAATAATATTTAGAAAATCAGAGTTAGGCAACTTGACGTAAATTTCAATGCAGTAGTACATAAATTTCAGGGAAAAAATAAGAAGTAGGTGTCTGTCTGACCACCCTAACCACAATAAAATGATAATATTTTTTTATAATATTTTAGATATAAGTAGGGGACTCATGTCCCGATGTGATGCATATTTTTTTGTAATTTTTTTCCAAGTAAATAATTAATTATAATTTTTTTACTACAAATGTTAAAAAATATAAAAACTCGTATGTCTAACCCCCTTAACTTGGTCAAAACTTCATGAAATTCAATTTTTTTTTTAATCCTATAGTATGCGAAGCATAGAATGTGACTCATGTTTCAGATTCAAAAAATGTGATACCGTTTGAAAGTTATAGATGTTTTTCAATCAACTTGTCAATCAAGACTTTAGTCGTAATTCAAATAGAAAATGAATAATAATTATTTATTAAATTCAAAATAAAGCATAATTTATATTGGTGGAAATATGAGAATCTCCTTTTAAAACCCTTTTTCATTTCATCAATTTTGGGTAAAAAAAAGGCCGTCAGCCACATGGGCCATTATATCACTTAGATATTGCCACTTTTTGGCCCATCATGATGCTGCACATACCCAGGTATATATGTGATGAGTTAATGAAAGATTGTGGTGTGAGGTGTGTGTGATTTTAATTATGATGTGAAGTGTGAAAATACAAAGTGCAGTGTGAGCTTTAATGACTAAGATTACTGGAATCAATGAGCATAAGGTGTCTACATTCTACAGAGATAGTGTGAATGTTCTAGTGAAGTAGTGGTGGAGCTTTTTTTATTTCTCTAAGATAAGTTTCTAATTGTAAATTTTTTCTATATTGTTCTTTCTAATTTGGTAGTGAACCATTGGCAGTGATCCCTTCTTTCTTTTGGGCAGTGAGCCCTCTAGAAGTGAGCCTATTGTATTCGGTAATACTCACTATGGTTTTTCCCTTCTTGGGTTTTCCATAAAATTTAGTGTTCTCATGTGTTTGGATGTGTTTGCATTACTATTTCACATATTTATGTTCTGCTAATGCATGATAAGATTTTAATGGTTATTAAGGGTTTAAAGATTAATACACATTTGAATGTTAATGAGGGTTTGATGTTTTAATGTACAACTGATTCACCCCCCTCAGTTGTCTTGTGCATTCAAAAATTGGTATTAGAGAAACGTTCCTTGGAAGAAAGATTAACTGATTGAGGTAGATTTGGGATTGCACACAAGAAGGAGGATCCTCTATTTGATGGATCTAATTATGCATTTTGGAAGACCAGGATGGAAGGTTTCCTTATTTCTTTAGGGTTTGGAGTTTGGAAGTTTGTTGAAACTAGATATACAATACCTACAAATGGTTTGAGTACTGATGATGAGATCAAAGCATATCAAAATAATGGAAAATAAATCTATGCTCTCTTGAGTGGTCTTTCTAATTTAGAACTTGTGAAAGTTACGAGTCTTATAACTACTGGTGAGATCTAGAAAAAGCTGGAAAGTATCTATGAAGGAGATGATAAGGTCAAGCAAGCAAAGATGAAAAATTTGAAGACTAAGTTTGAAACCCTAAGGATGAAAAAAGATGAAGCTATTATAGGTTGCATGCATAGAGTGGATGAAGTTGTCAATTCCATCAGAGGCCTTGGAGGAAAACTTGAAGAAGATGAGGTGGTAAATAATGTATTAAGAACTCTTCCTAAATCTTAGAGTCATAAGGTTTTTGCTATTGAAGAAGCTGAGAATTTAGATCAGTTTTTAAGAGATCATTTGTTTGGTTCTCTAACTAATTTTTAATTGAGAGAGTTTGGTCCAAGTGATTCAAGAAAAGAGTCTGCTTTTAAAGTTGGGAAAACAAAGAAGAATGAGGAATTTGATTCAGATGAGTTTGATGAGCTAGAAGAAAATTTTGTGAGATTGAAAAAAGGCACTAGAAAATACAAAGGTAAGTTACCTTTCAAATGTTTCAATTGTAAAAATATAGGTCATTATGCTTCAAGATGTCCAGTAAAAGATTCAAATGACATATTTAAGGAGAGTAAAGGTAAATCAGTTAAGAGAAGTTATTATGTTAAAGAAGATGGCAGTATATTTGATAATGAATTTGATTACCTAGATGATGAAAATGATGAATGCTTGTTCATGGATCTAAATGTTGGAACTAATTCTTCTAACTTTGAGAGATGTATGAAGGAAGTTTCTCTAGAAGGAGGTCATAATGGAAATATGGTGATTTCTTTTCATGCTAGAGGGGAAAACAACTACTAGATTATTGACAACGAATGCTCAAATCACATGATAGGTGATAAGAGTAAGTTCATTAAACTTGAGAAGTTTGAAGGAGGTCTTGTTAAGTTTGGTGATGATACATCTACTAAGATATGTGGAAAAGATTAAATCAATTTTGATGGAAAACATAATATAGATGATGTTCTTTATGTTAAGGGTCCTTGACATAATCTTCTAAGTGTAGGAAAAATATATAGAAAAGAATATAATATTGGATTTCAAAATGGTGGAACTTGTGAGATCAGGAAAGGATCCAAAACTCTAGTTGTTGCAAGAAGGACAAATGGAAATGTTTATCAACTTAAGGGTGCTAATGGTATGTGCTTTATGACTTAAATCAATGAAAGTTGGATATGGTATAGAAGAATGTGTCACATCAATTTTGATAGCTTAGTTATAATCAAATTTTCTCAAGCTATGAGAAATCTTCCAAAGATTATAAAGCCTATAAATACAGTTTGCAAAGAATTTCAAGTTGGGAAGAAAAAAAGAAAAAGGTTCAAAGTTAAAGAATATTCTATCGCAAGACCTTTGGATTTAGTGCATATAGACCATTTGTGGACCTGTAGGAAGAATAAGTTATCAAGGTGATAGGTATTTCATGTTGTTGATTGATGATTACTCTAGAATGACTTGGGTAACTTTTCTCAAAAGAAAAATCAGAAGCTCTAGACAAGTTTAAGTCATTCAAAGCTATGGTTGAGAATGAAATGGATATGAACATAAAATATTTAAGATCTGATAAAGGTGGACAGTTCACCTACAATGAGTTTAATAGTTTTTGTGAAGATCATGGAATAGACATTTTTCAGCTCTTAGGAATCCTCAATAGAATGGAGTGGTGGAAAGGAAGAATATGACTGTTTAGGAAGCAACAAGGACAATGATGAAGGAATTAAATCTATTGGATGTATAATGGAGAAAAGCAGTTCATATTGCAGTCTATATACTTAACAAAGCACAAGCAAGGAAAATCAGTTCAAAGACTCCTTATGCATTGTGGTATGGAAGAACTTCTATCAAGTATTTCAAAGTTTTTGGAAGCAAGTGCTATATCAAAAGAGATGAATAAAAACTTAGGAAAGTTTAATGCTAGATCCGATGAAGGAATCTTCCTTGGATACTCTACAAAAAGAAAGGCTTACCGGTACTACAACAAAAGGATAAAAAGGATTGTTGAACGTGAAAGTGTCAAAGTAGATGAAGACTTACATAAAATATTAGTACTGATAGATGGCTATGAAATAGATGAGTCCTCTTGTAGAGAAGAAGAAAAAAATAATGGTAAGGAAAAAGAAGTGTAGGTTGAAGAGGAAGAAGCTCCAGAAAGGATCCCTAAGACCCCTAAGTATGTGCACAAGAATCATTCTGAAAATAAGATCATTGGTGAAAAAATTAGAGGTGTATTGACAAGAAGAAAGGCTGCTTTGACAGAAGAACATGTAAATTTATGTTTACTTTCCAAATTTGAACCTAAAATAGTGATTGAGGTATGCAAAGATGAATTCTGGATCAAGGCTATGGAAGAAGAATTGATATAGATTGAGGAGAAATAGACTTGGGAACTTGTCCCAAGAGTAGTGAACAAGAATGCATGATTGGAAGTAAGTGGGTATTCTGGAACAAACTAAATGAGAGTGGATAAGCTGTTAGGAACAAGGAAAGATTTACGTGTAAAAGTTACTCATAAGTAGAAGGAATAGAATTTGAGGATAAATTTTCTTCGGTGGAAAGGATGGAGGCTATTTGGATATTTTGGCTCTTGCAACACATAAAGTTTCAATTTTTATTAGATGGATGTGAAGTCTACATTCTTGAATAGTGAGTTGGAAGAAGAAGTATACATTGAACAACTAGAAAGATTTTAGTTATCAGATAATCCTAATATGGTTTGCAGATTGAAGAAAGAACTGTATGGAATCAAGAAATCTCCTAGAGCTTGGCATGCAAGATTGGATAAGTACTTGTTACAATAACGATTCAATAAAGGTACCAAAAATAGCAATCTTTACTTTAAAGTTGAGAAAGATCAAATCTTGATTGTGGTTTTGTATGTTGACGATATAAAATTTGGAGGAAATAAAAGTATGCACAAGAAATTCACAGAAGAGATGCAAAAAGAGTTTGAGATGTCTATGTTTGGGGAGATAAATTTCTTCCTTGGACTTCAAATAAATCAGACAAAGAAATGTATATTCATTTCATAATCAAAGTATGTCAAAGAAATGCTAAAAATGTTTGGAATGGAAGACTCTAAACTGGTATGTACTCCTATGGTTATTGGTTGCAAGTTGAGTAAGAATGAAGAATCTCCCAAGGTTGATCAGAGAAAGTATAGATCAATGATTGGAGGACTACTATATCTAACTGCTACTAGATTGGATATCATGCATGCAGTTTATCTTGTCACTAGATTTCAAGAAGATCCTAGAGAGCCACATGTGGAAGCAGTAAAAAGAATATTTAGATACTTGAAAGGTACTCTAGAACATGGTTTATGGTATCCAAAGGGTAAGTTGATTTCTCTCTAAGTGCTTTTACAGATGCAGATTGGGCAGGTTCTGTGGATGATAAGAGAAGTACAAGTAGTGGTACTTTCTTTATTGGAAGTAGGTTGGTGTCTTGGCTAAGAAAGAAGCAAGATTTGATGTCATTACCTACTACTGTCACATCTCATTTCTTGCACAAAATTAACTACAAAATAATAATGTTACATGATTATTTATTTTCAAAAGTTGACCCTTTTAGGGAAAATGAAATAGATCATAATTGTTAAAGAAAATGAGAATAATAACTCTAAGTGCATGAATAGATGATAAATAAATAACTACCACTTGCAACGAAAGAAGGTGAAATAGTTATGCCGATTGTATTTTATAAAATATTTTATATGATTTTGAATAGCTTTCTAATAAGAATCTTCAAGAAAAAAGTTTGCACTCACCATATATAAGTCCAATTGAAAACATATTTTTCTGAATATCCTTAAGTTGAAAGTTTTAGTTTAAACTTCAAGCACTACGCTCACACATTAGTGTAATGATTGTATCCACATACACTTTGAATGTAAACTTAGCTGTAAAATTTGACAATCACACATAAAAGCTAACTTCATAGAAAGGTGAGATATGTGGACTTTGAAATAATCCTCTCCTATTGGAAATCACACATTAAAAATCTTTGGAAGATTGCATCCCATGGACTAAAACATCATTAAGACCTCCTTGATGCCAAATACAATCATACAAAATGTTTTCTACAACAATCATTCAATTGATAGGCAAAGATATGTGTTGATTCACATTACATGATCCAAAGATAGCAAAAAATTGAAACAAATATTCAAAATAATGTAAACTTACAAATCCTTTTTTTATTGGTTTAATATCTTATGTGTTATAGAGCAAGGGTAGATTGAATAAAAAACACAAGGGTATCTACAACAATATTCGCCAAATTAAGTGGAACAACACAAAGTGTCGTATAAGAAAATCCTAAAAAAAATTAAACGCCTAATCAAAATTCAAATAAAATTATCATGATTTAGAAGAATCTAAAAGTTTGAACATAAAATAATGTTCTAAGCTATGGTTGTATGCAGGGAAGAAAGAAGTCTGCCAAGGGTATTATAACAGAGATGAAATTATAGTTAACAAAGCTTTATAAGGTTGGCCTTCATAATTGTTTAGTTCAAAGGTCATGCCTTTTGATTGTCTACTTGCTAATCTTTAGACATGATCAATATTGCTTGAATACAACAATGGATTTAGTGTCTTCCCACAACGAATATCTATCTGAATCAATTGAAGATGCAAATTTCCTCATCCTTGATACATTTGAAATCCTTCTCTCTTATAATCTCCAATCCAACCACACAAGGTAAAATGTAAGAGACATGCTGAGTACTAGCAATAGTTTCAATATAATGTTGGTGTTAAAAAAAATTGGTTGATTGTTTTTTGTGTACTATTGACCAAGAACCTACAGATAAATAAATCATGTTGTTCTTTACTCAAAATTATATTAAAATATATCAAATGTGGTATGTATGATCACCAACAAATTGAATGACATTTTTTTTTGTGTACTATTGACTAGGAATCCACAAGATAAATAAATCATGTTGTTTTGTACCCAAAAGTCTATTAAATTATATCAAATGTGGTTTGTATGATAAAGAAGGAAAAGCTCTATTTCATGTCTATAAACACCCAAAAATATATTTATTTATTTATTGATACCATCTCACCTAGAAAGGGATGGGAGGTGTTGACTAATATTTACTATTCCCATAATGGATTTGTGCAAGATGGGTTTTTTTTCTTCATTCTCTCCCATATCACTGGCATGATAGCTGCATTCTCATAATGATTGGATTAATCTCCTTCATACTTTAAACCCAATCACCTAATATAACATGGGGCATTGCTTAAAGTCCCTTCGTTTGTTCATAAAATCGTTATCAAAGATTCTTCCTTCATGCTCCTTCCTTTTTTTGTTCCCATCGATCTGTCCCTCGTTATCTCGATGGATGCCTTCGCCTAAGATGCCATATGAAATAGCAAGCACCAACGAAAAGTACAATGATGAAATCCCCTATTCTAGCAAAGATGGATATGTCCCATAAATCACTACAACTGCTAAAGTTAGTGTCCCATATTAAGTTTTTGAAAATATTTTTTGTAAAAGTAGTTTGGGTGATACCCATAGAAATAAAAGCAAAACTTCGGACAGTCTAGGTATGCATGATAATTACACAAAAATGATGCATCTCTATTTACAACTCAAGGTTTCTGAAATCTTAACATACTTAATCAAGAAACCATACCAAAAGAATTGTGCGACCTTATGCTATTGAGAGACTTCGATGCCTCCCAAGACATGCTAAGAAGCAATATACTAGTAAAATTTGGGAACCGAAAGAGCTTGGTTAAAAATTTGATAACTTAGGATTCTACATAAATATTCAACCTAATGGTCTTTTCAAAAGGAGATATCTGGTTAATGAAAAAAATCTGGTTAAGTGTATGTCCTAAACATGGATACTACAAAATTCAAACAATTCTTAAATTTAACTAATAGATACACTTGTTTTGTGGTATTATTAAACCCTTTAGACTTATTGAAATATATTTTTCATAAACCCTTTAGAATTGTTGTAATACATTTTACATAAATAGTATTTTTTCTTTTTGTTATTAGACTGCAGGAATTGGGTAGCACGACCCCCTATAAACTACAGTGCGCTTGGTAAAATTTTTAATGTGACCAGCGGCGCTGGCGCAACATGCCCTCCAGTACCACGGGGGTGGGGGAGACTAGACCTCATGACCAAACTCCTGTAGCATGAAAGATTTAGCCAACCGAGCTAGGGCCCCAACCCACATAAATAGTATTTTAAAAAATACTTAATTTTGACATTTATATTTTCATCTAGCAACACATTAAACAAAAAATATACAAACTTCCTTCTTAACAAAACAATCACAAATTAAATGATGAAGCTATTGAAGAAATTTTTTATATCAAGCAATTATTGGAAGATATACTGAATGAGAATGCCCATTTAGATTTAGGAAACAATTCACTCAAAATGAAACTACATGAACACAACAAAAATTTGTTTTAGCTATAGTATAAGGAAAAGGTATTGAGAGTGAACCGCATCTATAAGTAAAAGGGGTGGAAAACTGAAAGAGAAGCTTGAGAAATAAAGAATCTTTAAATAGTCAACCTTAAAGAACCTTTCAAGGAATATCAATGTATATTTAAAGAGAAAACATTGAATCATATGAATAAACAAATTAAATTGACATGTATTTAGATAATAAACTTTGGGTGGTGGGAAAAGTGGTAAGTTTAATGGTAAGATATTTTTACAACTAATATTACATGTTAGACAACATTGTAACGTACAACAATGCATATATTTATCATATGAAGATAAAGCTCTCATAATTCATTCAAATTTCCCCATTAATATAACCTACAATACTCATATTGATTGGCAAAAATCTCAAGAGAGTTGTGCAAATCAGAAAATTTATTCATCTTAAATCTCTTCAAATCGAAAATGCCCCTAATGATGATTATGTAGTTTGCAGAAAAATTAAAATAACATATCATCTATCGTACTTGTATCTATTACCATATTTGTGTAGCATGAAATAAATGATTCAAGTATTGATTCAATTATGATCTATCATTTTGATATTTAAAGCTGTCTATTTGCAAGAACAAAGGCTTCAAGCAAAAAAATACATGCATAACAAAAAGATAATACATGTAATTTATCTCTTTGTAAAGACTCAATGATACAAATATGAAAATAATATTTTTCTTATTGATAAACAATTGAACTTATACATGCACTAAATACTTAGATAAAATTTCCCTTACAAAATGACTCTCTTCCAACAAACATAAAATAATCTAAAATTTTTTCCTAAAATAACAAATAACTTCTAAGACCCCCTAATATTCCTTTAAAATTATAAAACTCCTTTGGTTCTTACGAAATCAAACAAATTGCCAAACTTCCCTTAAAAAAATCTCAATCCTACATCTCCTTGTGTATTACCATAAAAATTGAAGACCCTCCTTGCTTCTCTCAAGAAAAATGGAAGAATGGGCCCCTTAAAAGTTCCAATTCCCTTATTTTTAATCCTCAAACAACACCTAATGCCTCCTTATCAACCACATGGCTGTGATTTCTAAGAGGAGTTACAAGTTTATTTTATTGATTTTCTCATTTCCTTTCCTTGTATCATGCAATTTCCCAATTTGGTGCCCCCTCCGTATAAACAAGTCAAAGATGATCCACTGTGAGATTTTTCTAGCCTCATTGACGAGCTCCAGGGGCACGGGTCCTTTTAGTAAATTTACAAAGAAATCAATAGAACTCAACTTAGAGATGTGAGACTTTTGGGAATCTATCCTTAAAGTATGATAGACAACTTTAGAGAATTCAACACTTCCATGGATCCAAAGGACCCAAGAATCGATCCAGTTAATGTATTCTTTGCAAGATTAATACAAGACATAAATTTACATTGGTGGAATAATATATTCTTTGCAAGATTAATACAAGACATAAATTTACAACGCCCCAATTCCATTGGGATATATCCAAAGAGTTGATTCTACTGCAACAAAAGTATGTTCAACACGCTCAATTTCCTTATCTCCATTGGTATAAATTGAATCAGTTGATCGTGGTTGGCATCAATTTTGATCAGATTGGCAACCCATTTGATTTTTGGTAGCAGAATGCCCTGAAACTTATTTCTGTGTAGATACAACTTGGACAACACACACTTTTCATAGAGAAAATCAAATTCCCACCACAAAAGTCACCGTCTGTTAAATAAAAATATGAAGGCATGGAGAACGGATTTGTCAGAAATGTATTCCAGTTACGAAAGTAGATCTAGAAATATCGGAGTTTCAGAGTTACTGAATTTAATTTGATTTGGGGATCAGAAAAATTTTGTGGCAAAATTTTTCGGCGTGAGACAATTTTGGTGGGCTATCCCCACAATATATAGACTATTGGCTAAATAAACGGATAAATAAAACCAAAATCACTTAATGAAAAATTAAAAGTAAGAGTTAAAATAAAAATTGAATCATATCTAGTGGAGATTTAATTGAATGTCTATATGTGTGTGTATGTAAACACACCCTCTAGAAGATAATTGAAAATATTGGAAAAATTTATGTTGGAAGTGATTATGAAAATTGTGTTTTGAACATTATGATAGAGCAGGTTGATTTTGGTTTATACTAGAAAGGGAATTTAATGTACAAATTGCATGGTGATTAACTTCGATTACATGCATGAGAAAGAGAAATTAAGAAGAGCGTTGCATGCAAAGGTATGGGGGGGAAGTGTTTTGTAAAATCGAGAGGAGAGATTTCATTAAGGGAGGGTGTGATCTTCTTTTAGGGAGCTGCCTCATAATACACGGGGGGTTTTCAAACTCTCTCGAGATGGACCTGATCTTGGAATGTTTTAGAGACTGGGAGGGGAGGAGAAGGACACTCTGGTCATCTCTGATCTACAAGAAATCATCCACCTTAATTAAGTCTACACTCCTTTGAAGGAGCATTCCTTGCCTCAAGCATGTAAGCAATTTTAATGGCAAGAACTAGTTCTTTCATTGCTTTTTCAAAAATAAGACAGTGATATATTATTGTTGGAATTTATTGTTTTCCCCTGAGCCTCCTGTCGTTGCTCCACCTACCTGTCAGGAGCTATTTTCTCCTTGCCAATTTTGGGATCTCTATCCCTGTAGCTCTTGACTGCCCAAAATTGAATGAGGTATCTGATTTTGAATTTGGCATTTACTATGGTAGGTAATTTTGAATTTTAGAGGGAATGTTTGTGAAAGACAAAAGGAATGAAGGCAAGATTATTCTATCAGTTGGAGAAGTTATCTTTTTTCACAGAAGCAAGTGATTTGCAACAAGAAGAAAAGTTGCAGAAACAATAGGGAATGTTCTCAGAACATTTTGCAGAGTGTTTGCAATGAGCAAAAACCGCTCCTGATCACTCAATGTTTGCCAGGAACAACAGATAGTTCCAGTCGAGTTTTGACAGTGAGCTCTAAACAGCTCCTGATTGTTTATGAACTGGTTGAGCAGTTGATAGCTCTCAAAAAGTTTGTAATAGGTAGTTTATAGTTTGTTTGAAGTTTTATTTTTTATGTATTGTCATTTCCAGCTCAGTTAATAGAAGGAAACTATTGCATGTCTCCTCTTGTTTGTTAGTGCACATTTTAGAGTTTTGGGTATTTCCAGTTTAGCTGGAAATCAGAGTAGCAGCTTTGTGTCTTGTTTTGTTTTTGGATTTAAAATCCCGACATGGTATCAGAGCCATAGGTCCCATTTCCTTGTGAGTTTGGGCATTTGTTTTTTTTTGGGTGTTGAGTTTTTGCTGTAGGAGACATGGCTGGAGATGAAGCAAAGAGTTGGTAGCAACCACCGTCCTTTAATGGAAAAAACTATGATGTTTGGGCCAAGAAGATGAAGATCATCATGGTGGCCAATGATTTGTGGGATTTTCTTATAAATGGGTTTGTGGATATCACTGACCCAGCTGCATTTGCAGCTCTCACAAATAACTGGAAGACCCAGTTGAAGGAGTAGAGAAAGAAGGATGCAAAAGCTTTGAGTTTGATCGAAGCAGCCTTGACAGAGGCCATTTTTACCAAAATAACAACAATTGAGTATGCAAAAGAAGCTTGGGAAATCCTTTAGACCGGTTACAAAGGGATTGATAAAGTCAAAGGTCTGAAGCTCCAGTTACTTCAAAGAGAGTTCAAAGTTATTGAAATGAAGGAAAGTGAGTCTATTGCAGACTTTCAAACAAGGTTCTCGGGTTTGTTAAACCAGCTGAGAACAAATGGAGATGTGATAGAGGAGCAGAAGATTGTTGAAAAAATCCTTAGATGTCTACCCACGAGGTATGATCCACTTGTCATTGCTATTGAAGCGGTGAAGGACCTTTCTACTTTGACAGTGGATGAGTTAATGGGTTCTCTCCATACCGATGAGTAGTGCTTAAAAAGGTCTGCTACTTCTTCCCAAGAGAAAGATTTCAAAGAACAGTCAAATGCAAGAGGTAGGGGGAGAGGTAGAAATGGCTCCCGAAGAGGTAGAGGCAGATTCGGTCAAAGAAATGCTGGAGGAGAAAGCTAGGGATAAGCAAGTAGCCAAGAAGGAATGAGCAGCTCTCAAAACAACTCCCGAAGAGGCATGAAGAACAACAGTTCAAATGGGAGAAGTGACAAGAGCAATGTGTTGTTCTATTACTATCACAAGTTTGGACATTATGCGAGTGAGTGCTGGAAAAAGCACGGTAATCAACAAAAACAAAATGCTAATGTGGTTGATTCAAATGTGGCTGAAGGCAATCAGTCCACAACCTTCATCATGTGCAACGTTGGTGAAGAAGGCAGCCCCAAAGTCTGGTATTTGGATAGCGGTTGCAACAAACACATGAGTGGTAATGAAAGTTTATTTTCTTTCATTGATAAAAATGTAATTTTTTTTTTTAGAATGGGGAACAATGGAGTAGTTCCTGTGAAGGGAAAAGGATCTATCATGATCCGCACCAAGTAAGGTGAGAAGAAGGAGGTTCAAAATGTGTTCTTTGCACTGGGGTTAAAGCATAACCTCATGAGTGTTGGATAGCTGATCCAAAATGGATACAAAGTGTTGATGGAGAAGGGACAATGCATCATCTATGACAAGAATGAGAGGACAAAGGTGTTTGCAACAGTTATAATGACAAAGAACCAAATGTTTCCATTGAATATTGAGACGTACTTCTCATCTCAGTCCACTGTTGCACCTCTCATGGATGGAAAATGTATAGCAGTACAACATGCAGCCCTCAAGAGCACCATCGAAGACCCCTCTGAGCTATGGCATCTCAGGTATGGACATTTAGGCTATGCTAGTTTAAGTCTTTTGTCTAAAAGCAAAATGATTGATGGTTTGCCAAGTATAGTAGAGCCCAATGTTAGATGTGAGGCTTGATTTTGGGAAAGCAACATAAGCAGCCTTTTCAATCAGGCAACTCTATAAGGGCAAGAGCACCATTGGAGTTGGTGCACATGGATTTGGTAGGACCTATGCAAATCATGTCTATTGGTAATAGCAGATTTTTTGTGACCTTTATTGATGATTTCAGCCGTAGAACATGGGTTTATTTATTGCATCATAAGTCTGATGCATTTGATAAGTTTTTATTGTTTAAGGCCCAGGCTAAAAAGGAGAGTGGACACTTCATTAAGGTCCTAAGGCCAGATAGAGGAGGAGAGTATACCTCCAATCAATTTTTGAATTTTTGTAGGAAAAATGGCATCAAGAAGGAGCTTACAACTAGTTATACTCTATAACAAAATGGAGTGGCTGAAAGGAAGAATAGGACCATCGTGGAGATGGCAAGAAGCATGATGAAAGCAAAGGGACTCACAATTGAATATTGGGGAGAGGCTGTAGCAACAACTATTTATTTGATTAATAGAAGTCCAACAAAGGTAGTCCATGACAAGATACCTCAAGAGGCATGGAAAAAATGTAGATGGATGGTTGAGCACTTAAGATTGTTTGGTTGTGTGGCTTATGCACACATGCCTAAGGAAAAAAGGCAAAAATTGGATGACAAGGGAGAGAAGTGTATCTTCATGGGTTACTGTTCATAATCAAAAGCCTACAGGTTGTATAACCTAGTCAACAAGAAAATTGTTATCAACAAAGATGTGGAGTTCTTAGAAGATCAATCATGGGATGGAAAAATTGCTCCCGATCGCTTCGAATCGCTCTTGAATATTCCTAACATTGAAGAAAAGGAACAAGAAGTACAAAATGATGATTTGGTGGAGCCAATAGTTGCTCCTAACAGCTCTGTACGAGCTACTAAAAATTTTAGAAATCGCTCCCGATTGGTCATAATAGTTCCTGATCCAAACAAATAGAAAGGCAAGCAGCCATAAATAGCTAGAGAATGGGTCGCAGAAATAGCTCCCGATCGCTCCTGATTGCTCCGAACTTAGCCTGTTCAGCAGAACAACAACAACAATGAGAGTTCAGACCCTACTCTCGCCTCCCTATTGCCAAGAAAGACCAAGAGTCTAAGGGAGATTTACCAAGATGAAAGCTATGATGAAGAATTTGATGAGAACATGAATTTTGCATTGTTTTCTCATAGTGATCCAATTTATTTTGAAGAAGCTGTGAAAGAGGATAAATGGTGTGAGGCCATGGATGAAGAGATAAATGCAATAGAAAGGAATAGCACATGGGAGCTAACTGATTTTCCTCCTAACAAGCAAGTTATTGGAGTGAAATGGGTCTACAAGATCGAGAGCAATGTCGAAGGAAGAATAGATCGGCACAAGGCACAATTAGTTGTCAAGGGGTGTAAATAGTAGTTTGGGAGAGATTATGATGAGACATATGACCCTGTTGCAAGGCTAGAAACTATGCGGGAAATCATAGAAATTGTAGCGCAACACAAATGGAAGGTGTTTCAAATGGACGTGAAGTCCGCCTTCTTAAATAAAGTGTTGAAAGAAGAAGTTTATGTGGAGCAGCCTTTTGGATATGAAGTTCTAGGTGAAGAACACAAGGTGTATAGGCTGGAGAAGGCTCTTTATGGGATGAATCAAGCTCCACGGGCATGGTACAATAGGATTGACTCATATTTGATGAGCAATAGCTTTAGCAAAAGTGATGGTGAGCCCACTCTTTACATCAAGACAACAAATGGTAATATTTTGATTGTTGTTTTGTATGTAGATGATCTTGTTTTTACTAGGGATGATGATTTCCTCATTTTTGGTTTTAAAGAGGCCATGAAAAGAGAATTAGAAATGACAGATTTAGGTCTGTTGAGTTATTTTCTAGGCATAGAAGTAAAACAAATTCATGATTATATTTTTATCTCTCAAGAAAAGTATGCAAATGAGATATTGAAGAGATTTAGGCTTCTTGAATGCAAGCCTGCCCCAACACCAACAACCATAGGTCTTAAGTTGAGCAAGGAAGATTGCAGCAGTAATGTGGATCCAACCATGTATAAAAGTTTGGTTGGACGCTTGATGTATTTGACTGCAACTAGGCCGGATATAATGCATGGAGTGAGTTTGATTTCTAGATTCATGGAGACTCCGAGAGACACCCATTGGCAAGCGGGTAAGAGAATCTTGAGGTATGTGAATGGCACGAAAGGATATGGAGTGTTGTACACAACAGAAAAAGAGTATGGGCTGGTTGGTTACACTGACAGTGATTGGGCAGGAAGTTTGGATGATAGGAAGAGCACTTAGGGCTATGTATTTCATTTGGGTTCGGGTGCTATATCATGGGCTTCCAAGAAGCAGCCTGTTGTTTCCCTATCAACAGCTAAAGTTGAGTATATAGTAGCAAATGCAGTAGCATGTCAGGCTATTTGGCTAAGAAGAATCTTAGCAGATTTGAGAGAAGAACAAGATGATGGAACAATGGTCTTTTGTGACAATGTTTCATCGATAGCCTTGAAGAAAAATCTTGTGTTTCATGGAAGAAGCAAGCACATTGAAATTAGTTATCATTTCATTCATGAATTGGTTGAAGATGGTGAAATTAAAATGGAGTTTTGAAGGTCTGAGCAACAACTAGCAAACATATTCACCAATCCATTAGGCATTGACAGTTTTGTGTGCCTAAGGAGCAGATTGGGCATTGTTGATTTAGATCAGGTTTGATCTTGTTGTTTTGTTGGCTTAGGACAAAGAGGGAGTGTTGTAATTTATTGTTTTCCCTTGAGCCTCCTGTCGTTGCTCCACCTACCTGTCAGGAGCTGTTTTCTCCTTGCTAGTTTTGGGATCTCTATTCCTGTAGCTCTTGATTGCTCAAAATTGAATGAGGTAGCTGATTTTGAATTTAGCATTTACTGTGGTAGGTAATTTCTAATTTTAGAGGGAATGTTTGTGAAAGAAAAAAGGAATGAAGGCAGGATTATTCTGTCAGTTGGAGAAGTTAGTTTTTTTTGTAGAAGCAAGTGATTTGCAGTAAGAAGAAAAGTTGCAGCAGAAACATGGAATGTTCTTAGAACATTTTTCAGAGTGTTTGTAGTGAGCAGAAACCGCTCTTGATCACTCAGTGTTTGCCATGAACAATAGATAGTTATAGTCAAGTTTTGACAGTGAGATCTAAACAACTCCTGATTGTTTATGAACCGGTTGAGCAATTGATAGCTCCCAGAAAGTTTATAATAGCTAGTTTATAGTTTGTTTGAAGTTTCATGTTTTATGTATTGTCATTTCCAGCTCAGTTAATAGAAGAAGGAAAATACTACATGTCTCCTCTTGTTTGTTATTCCGCATTTTAGAGTTTTGGGTATTTCTAGTTTAGCTGGAAATCAGAGCAACAACTCTGTGTCTTGTTTTGTTTTTGGATTTAAAATCTTGACAATTATCTCAAGCTCAAGAATCTAGCAGCTATAAAACTCGTTATTCCTTTTAGATCTTCTCTGCTCTTTATATTGTAAAATTTTGAAGCAACAACGTTAGGGAGATTTGGTTTGAATTTAACTCCTTTAAAGTAAAATATGCTTGACAAGGTATCAAAATACATTTCTTGCAAACTTGGTCTTTTCTCATCTCTTGCTCTTGGGCATCATCATTAGCATGTCACAATTTGTTCAGTATCTTAAGCGATGACATTCCATTAGACCACTTGTATTTATCTTAAGCAATGTAATTCCATTAGACCACTTGTATTTATCTTAAGCGATGGTGTTCCTATGCTTTGTCTATCTAGAAACTCATATATATGCTATTGATTGATGCGTAAATCTGTTCCAAAGACCATATTTCAGCCCCGACATGTAAATAGACTAGTTCGTTTCCCTACAAAATCAGATGTCGATAACAGACAAAGATGCAACCATAACCCCTTCTAGTCCACCAAAATATTCAATTTTGGTTAATGCAACAACCATAACTGGATAGAGATCTTTGATAATAGGTACACTAGCATTTTTGCTAAATATAGAATTTCCTGACAAAGCAGGACATGTGCCATAATGAGGACATTATAACCTGTTAGCTCATGAAACTCGTCTGAGCTTCTCACTATGCTAAAGCATTCAATTTTCCTGGATTTCCATGTTGCTTGCAATGATGATAGTTAATTTTTCTCTATCTTCTATGTAGATAAGTTTTCTTGCATAAGAATTTTGCAGCCTTTAAGTGGTTTCAAATTCATGCTATATTAGTGCGATTGTTACCTTTTCATCTTGTAGCCGGTCAGAGTTCCATATTTGTTTCAAAATGGTTATGGAAAATAGCTTGACTATTTTTGCAGCTCTAGTTTACTTGCATACTGATCCGGGAATTAACAAGTTAATTGCAAGACTTTGAGGCTCCTTTTCTAAGTACCCTTATATGAATCCTTCTTCAGTCACATAGACTTCGATAGGATCAGTTAGAGGGGTCATTTATTAGTCATTTAAATGAACATTAGATCATTAGTGACAAGTCCCTTCCATTGAACCTCTTAGTAAGAGGAATTTGCATAGCTTCAAATATGGTAGCAGAGCTTTAACCGTTCGAAGTGATGCTCATTTGTTCTAGGTTACCACAAAACATACAAGGGAAATTAAGCCATATTATAAAAATGAATGAGGACTTCTTCTCACCCAAGTTCTTTGTTTTATGATAATTAAGGACAATTTTACTAAGAATAGCCATGAATAATTGTTAAGATCCTCTCTAGTTGACTCATAAATGTATGAATTCTTTATTCCATGGTGTTTTCAACAATAAATTGATGGTAGTTATTATTATTATTTTGTGCATGAACCTCAATGAATGCATATTGACAAGAACATTAAAATGTATCACTCTTGGTATTTGATATTTTGTTAAAAACTTGCTACACTCCATGTGAATACTGATAGTTTCATAGCATTTAACATTTACTCTTAGAAAAAGTCGAGGGGACCTTAATCCGATAATTTGGTAATGGTAAAAATGTTATTTTAAATGCAAGTCATACCTCGAATTAATAGATGCTTTTTTTTGCATCGACCAAGGATAGGATCTAAATAAAAAGACACTTATTAAATATATAGTGTGAAGAAGTGACTATTCAAATGATTGTAAGTTCTATATGTGAACAAGAGTTATGACGGTTCTAATGATATCCACTAATGAGGAGAATCAATATAGGATTTTCAATAGTAGCTCGAAATAAGTGCAAGATGTCCTTATATATAAATGAGCTTGGAAGTTTAAAATTGAGGAAAGATGACAAGATAATCAAATATACAATTATTTGATAGATGTGGCTATCTAGATGTTATTGTTTAATATAGAGATTATATATAATAGTAGTATCAAAGGACGTGATTGAAGGCTAAGTGAAACTATTTTTCTTGCCTTGTAGATGTTGTAAAATGGTTTTGTATTCATGGTTAAATTCTTATATCAACAATTTGTGCTAGATCATATGAGTGCTTGATTTATAAGAATGTATACTCATAATTTAGTAAAAGTATGTTCATGATTATATATGTATAGAAATACATAAATGAGCTATACCTTCTTTATTTTAATGCATATTATTTTAAATTATGAATTTTCTATATTCCCATGGATAGTGATGTTGGAAATTACTATTAATTGCATGTGCTTGTGATCACATTATTAAATAGTGTTGGCATACATCCATTTCATAGGAAAGACAATGTCTTGATGTAATTTGAAGATGTTTTGTTTGCTGACTTATATGACTTATAAGTGAATCTCAGTGTGATTCTTGTTTATGTCTAGAATTCATGATATCATTGGTTATGTATTTTCACAAATTCTATTACTCCAATTAGTTTTATTTTGCTAGTCTTCCTCGTGCTGGGTTAGGCATTCTCATTTTAGGAAGAATTTTGGGGAAGTGATTCACTTCGTGGTAGGGTGGAAACATGCTCTAGCAATGTTCTCGCCCTTGTTGAAGTTGCAGGAGTCTACCGTCAGAAGAATCCTATCAGGGAGTTCCATATTATGTTTCATTTGTACTTGACCATGTGGTCTTATGTAAGGAATAAATTCCTTAATGTACATAATAATATTGGCATTTGTACTCAAAATATCTTGAAATTGAACAATTTCTTTAGATATTATATTATATACATTTGTCTCTATTACTTGAGAATTGTACACGTATCATTTTTACATGTTTGATGATGTGTAATTTCTAAAGTTAATTAAGTTTAATCTTTGGACGTCATTAGAAATACAAAGGAAAAATACATTGTTGTAGCATCATGTTGCACATAAGTTCTGTGGATGAAGCAAACTTTGAAGGATATTAGAGTGTCATATGTTGAACCAATTGCTATCTTATGTGACAAGACAAGTGTTATCAATATTTCAAAGAATCTGATAATGCATTCAAGGACAAATAATATCTCAATCTGGTATCACTTTCTAAGAGAGAAGGTTGCAGAGGATGAGGTGAAGTTGGAGAATGTGCCTACAAAGGATCAAGTTGTAGATATCTTCACTAAGGCTCTTCTTAAGGATACTTTTGAGTGTCTTTGGGAGAAGTTAGGGGTTATTTCCCCTCCTTTCAATTATATGCATAAGGTTGTGTACCAGTCTAGTGGATTTTAAGATTCATTCCTTGTTCTAGATTGATGTTGGTGGCTACCTCTCAAGGGGAGTAGGTAGTGGCACTATTGGTTGTTTATAGTTAGGGGGAGTGTGTAGAGAAGATGTAAAGAAAATAGAGTGTATAGTAAAAGAAAAGGTAGTTGAAAAAAAGTAGTTGTCCCTTATAGGTGTTGCCCTTGGGGCAAAATAAAGTATATGTGATTGATGTCGAAGGGGAAGAAAAGAAAAGGAAGCATGTTTTTCCCTTTTCCATTGATGTCAAAGGGGAGAGAGTTAAATGAAAAAGTTGATGCTTGTGTAAGGGGGAGTAGTATGCACTATGGTTCAATATATGAGTTGGTGATCAGAGCTGTTATTATTGTAAATGGTTTTTCATATCATGTGTTTCCATCAATAACAAAGGGGGAGATTGTTAAAAGTATGCATTTTTATTAATATTACCAGATGTTTTTTGTTGCTTTGATGTCAACCTATGGAGATGCTTTGATTGGTTACATTATCTTGTCATTAGTAGTATCACTTATTTCAAACTCTAGTGTTTTTTGATGAGCATATGTTTGTGGATGTTCAACCTCTTGTTTGGTTGAGAATGTGCTGTATATGTTGAGATAATTTTTTGGTGCTTAGTTTCCAAGTGCTTTTGAGAAAATTTGAATAAAAGGGGAAACATTATGGTAAAGAGTGTTCAGTGTGGCAGAGTAGTGTTTAGTGTTTTTCTCCACATTTCTTCATGGTTGAAGATCTTCTTGTGTGGTTTAGATATGTTGATCAAAGGTGTTTAGAGGTCTTATATCTAGAGTTTCAGGTTTTGGATCATTCGATAGAATAAGTTGTTTTCCCCAGTGTGTGAACTCTGATGTAGTGTTGTCTGAGAGAAATGGTTTTGCTGTACATTTCTTCATGTTATTGCTTCTGGTTTTGTAGATCTAGAATTATTCTTATATTACTCATATCTATCTCCAGTTAGAGTTATTTTATTTTTGGTGCTCCACAAGGTTGGATTCATCGGTTATAGTAGGTGGAAGGTTAACTAGTTGTATAAAATGAGTATATTCTTTAGGTGTATGATGTTGTGAAGGATTTGTTAGATTTTAGGATGTTGATGGAATATTCTAGATTGTGTTTAAGTGTTGTGTGTGGCCTTTGAGTCATCTTTGGATCAAAGGAAGTGTGTACTTAAATATTTAATGGTGTTAACACAAGTTTGAATGACCTTGGGTGTTTACACTATTATATTGGTGGTTGTCGTTATGTGGAAAATCCAAAATGGGAAAAACCACGGTGAGGATTAGCTCATAATATAATATAACTAGTTATAAGATATTACAAAGGGTAGTTCACTGCCAGGACTCACTATCCAAAATGTGAGGTTGAATGCCTACAAAGATATAATGTAAAAATGGCTTACATCTAGAACATGAAATGATAAGGTTACACCTAACAAGTGTTAATTCAATTCCTTTGATGCTTAGTAAACTCACATTCCAATAGATATATATTCACCTTGATTCATCTTTGCATACATGTCTCTCTCTTTCAATCTCAAAACTATCCAATATATATATCTAACTCATCTGTAAGCATCAATTAGATCGGCCTAATTGAATGCAACTCTTATTCACCAAAAAATTTAACTATCAGCTTCAAGCTTGTACAAAACACTTCCAAAAATAAATCAAGTGTGTAGTATGCTACAATATGTCAACATGGACCTAAAATAGGTCATAAATACACCTGCAACACAAAATTAATTCATTATATCATCAACTATTTATTAGGTTGGCCAGGGATACACCTAATAACAAAATACAACAATAGAATGATGCCAACTCATCATACGAGCACCTATACACATGGAATTATAAATTTGCAAGCTTCTAGCTACCAATAACTATCTTCCAAAACTATAATGAAAGATATTCATCAATGGAGGATTTCAAACCAAAATACTAGAGGATATTTTTGCATACTGGTTCAGAATACAAGATCAAGCTTGAACTTATGGTGATGCAATTTTAACTCATATAACATGGTGACATCAATGACAACATAAAATCTGCATAATTAGATGCTATTCTTCATTCTTCCAACACTTCTCATGCTCATTCTCAACTTCTGTTAGCTCCAAAACTTGTGATGTCAATGAAACTTGTATGCTTTCTTCTTCTTGCTCAATGAAAGAAGGGAGTTCATCATGTAAGAAAATACAATCTTCATTCACATCACTCTTTCCTTATTTACTACTTTGTTGTCCCAATCAATTTTTTGACATAGGCGTGTTCTCTTTATCCTCAATAAAATATGGGAGTTCTTCAAATTTAATCAATCAAAACTTCCTACTTGTCTTTCATACTAGTGTCCTACTTGATTATGCTCATCATTCTCTTGTAAAAGTATAATTTATCCTCTTTTAACTCATCTGCAAGTGAGACAATAGAAAAATATTCTTCTTGTTATTCCCCAAAAACCTCATTTTATTTATCACTAATCCAACTATTTTGGTAAATAATGGACCCATATTTGCAAAGATGGATGTTGGTAGGACAAGAAATCTGATCATATGAATCTTGGGAAGTTTGATGAGGAAGTATAAGCTTTAGAGAAGGCTATTCTTGAGAGATACTAGGCTATTGCAAAGGATGTAGGTTCCTAAAACTTGGAATCTCAAACTTACAGGATTGACTTGAAGATGCAAAAGGCATACCTTGCTTCAAAATTGGGAAGCTCTTCCTTCATAGGCTCATTTAGAATGCAAGTAACTAATTTGTCTTCTAACATTTTCACTTGAGCAAGAAAAATCTTCATTTTCTCTTGTTTGGAAAAAATGTCTTTTGTATCTTCATATCTCTCCCTTTCATAATCCAACTCATGCTGATGTTGGTAGGCCGGATAAACCAAATATTTCTATTGAAAATAAAATTCTTGTTGTCTCCTGATATCATCCAACTTATTGAAGTTAATCAAAATTCTCTTGATGTCACTAATCTAGATATTGACAATATTTTAGGGTTGGCTAGGAAAGCAACCATGCTAGTTTGGAATACAAACAAATTCTTGGAGCTGATTAAAAGGCTACCAAGAAGATTGAACATGTGTGGATGGGTGGTAAACATGATGAGTATGTTGATGAACTATTTTTATAGGGTAATTTGGGACAAAATTAGAAATATGAATTGATTGGTATAGCTAATAGGAAGGTATATGCGATGAAATTTCATGGAATAGAGGATGTTAAAACTTATCTTCATGAAATGAAGACATGGTGTAACATTCAAGAAAGATAGAAATTCATTAAAACATTTAAAAATTAGGATAAGAAAGAATAATTTTGTAAAACTTGAAGTACATACCAGCACTAGTCTTCTTGAAACTAGTATATCGAACTTGGAGTTACTAGATGTGTGAATAGTTTTCCTCCAAAGGTAGAAATTACTAATATACACACCAAATATCAACAATAGTAGCACAAATTTTGAATTTTGATAGCTCAAATAGTCCCACCGAGTATGTCGAAAACTATTGTCATGAAAGTGTGCAACCTTTGTTGAGATGATGAAATCACTCAACCACCTCGTAAAACATGGGATGATCTCCCTAAGTGTGGGATTAGATTGGGGAGATCAACATTTAGAGAGATATAGGTCTCTTGTATTTATCATCTAAACTAAGTAAACTAATGATGCTTGCTAAGACAAGAGAAAAGGATGACATATAATGAAACCTACACTCTAATATGGTGATGCACCAAAAAGATTTTCAAACCTACGATGTTTTTTTAACACACAATTCCCTCAATAATTTAGCTTAAATTTACACAACTCATATATTTTTATATGCCAATGCATCAAATTTTTGCAAGGAGGTTTGGTTTTCTAATAGTTTTGAAGGAAAGAAGGTTTTCTTTCACTACATAAATGGTTGTTTGAACAACTACACAACTTACAACCTGCAAAAACATATGTTTTTTCTGCATAAAGGTGCTAAAATGAGACAAACATCAAAGGAATTATCAAAGCTCATAGAAATATTCATCAATCAATACATTGCACACAATGAAATAGCTTCTAAGAAGGCCAAAATGCTTAAAATTTATTGGTAAAATAGGTGTTTACATGGCATTATAACTCTAAAAATGGAGATTCATTTGCTACTCCAACTTGAAAGAATCTTCAAGATAGTTACAATATAGAACTTTGAGACAAAAATAACTAACTTAAAACTGCCCTAAAGCTTTCTTTTATACTATTCAATACTTGCATCATGATGGGAACATTTTTTTACATTGATTGGTTGAGTCAAACCTCCTTTGGGCGTCCAAAACAGCAATATCTACTTTTCAGCCCCTTAAACTACTCCAAAAAGGTGTTTGAGGGATGGAAAAGTCCTCCCTTGAACTTGTTTATCATTAAGGTTCCTAAAAAAAATCCTAAATGCCTCAAAAAACTTCAAACTAGGTCAAAATTTCCCCAATATCTTCTCAACCAATTGCACAACTCATTCAACTTCCTAGATGCTCTCCAACTGATCATAATTTCTCATTATCTCCATCAAACTATCTTGACCTTACCATAATAGCTAATGAGACATTTGTAATAGATATTTAAGGGTTTAAAAATGACACATGTTGATGTCTTAAAACTCTTTACGTTGATCTTTGTCCAACTATTCTTTACTATCCTTGCCACTATCATTCCCAAAATTTTCATCTTTCTTTGCAATGTTCATAGATATAAGCACTTGACACCATTATATATTGTCATACTATGTAGATAAATGAGTGATATTTTCATTTTGGTCTTTTCATGAAAAGAATTATACCTTTTCTCACTTAACAACACACTTTCATCTTATTGAACTCCTTATGAAATATAACTTCATGACTATCTTTTGACTTGATGAGGATCATGTCTTAAAAAAACTATTAATTGCTAGCATTCCTTGATGGATATGGTTTTCCTTATAACATTTCACAAGGATATGAAAGTTTATAGTAACAAAACTCACAATATGGCAGAGATATTCTTCTTCTAAGGCCCTGCCTACAATAGTCATTACTAGCTCTGCACAAAGCATTGATGAATTCCCCTTTGTCTTATTAATGATGCAAAGGTAGAGGCAGACACTAGACTCTCAAAGACATAGGGCAGAGATCTTGATCTTGTTGTTCAAAAACTCCATTGATACATCATAGGTTTCAAGGCATAGGACAACCACAATGGTTAAAAAGAACATGAAAATGAGACCAAGGTCTAGAATTCAACCCATTTCAAGGCTTCACCCAACATAAACTCAAATCAACCTAACCCTCAACAAGATTCTAGAATCACCTTTCTTCAAACTCAAGATTTATTCCACATAACACATGTACCCAACAAGGCTACAAGGTACCAATCATGCATTACAACAAAAAACTCTTCACACAACCTACGGAACACCCTAGGTACATTTTGAATGACATGCCTGGGCCAAGGATGACCTCTAAAACCTCAGGTTATCCATTCTTCATATACTTCCTTCACAAAAAAGCCAACTCCTAGTGGTACTTCAAATTGACAAAACTTGGCACAATCTTCCAGGGAGGTTTGATTTCGTCAAGACAAGCACAAATTTGAGTACCCTTTTCAACCTTACTCAACATACCAAGAAATAAATTAGGGTTACTTCATAAAGAAACATTCAAATATTGATTGTCCTTGCAAAAATTAGGCCTAATTGATAATTTAGGCTTAGAAACCAACTTGGGCAAGATTCAAAAGGACTCTAAATGAATTATCAAAGAATTTCCTTTTCTAGATAGGGTCTAAATGCACCATCAAACATCTCCCAATTTTCACATTGTACTTCATCAACCTTCTACAACATCAACTCACCAATCCTTTGGCCTCTCTATCTGATGCATGGAGTTATCAAGCTTTCTACAACAAATGAGCACGTGCAACCTTCCACTCCTTGATCTACAAACTTGGGAAAAAAATCATCATGGTACAATTCATTCCACCAATTCTTAGAGTATTTCATTGGTGGAATAAGGGTAACACATTTTTCCTTTCTCATTGTCAACCCTAACTAGGGTTTCAGACAGTTTTGAAAGAAATAGATGGATCTCTCTCAATTATCAACAAAAATAAATGCAAATAGATTTATTTGAAAGTATATTCATGTGAATTTCAAACCACAGTGGTTTCAAGCCATGTTCCCTCTATACAAGCTTGTACAGTATTGAGAAACAACAAGAACACGCTAGAATTTATAGAAAATAGGTGCTTTATTGATTCAAAATCCTCCAAAACATAATTCAACCCCCTCAAATAATGGAATCAATATTTTTATGCATTTCTAAGCCTTCTCCAATGGTTACAAATTGACTTTTGAATTAGGGGTTAACAAACACCCATTTTGCACTTTTAGACAACAATTTAGAAAAGTTGCTTTGCAACAGTTTGCAACTTCTTCATAAATGTAACAAATATACCACACCTATCTGCCTAAGACCTCAACAAGACTCTCACAAACATTAAAAATGGTCTAAAGGATCTTATTACATCAAGAACACATAAAAACCAAAACTATGCATGAAGTCTCATGGGTGCCCTACACCAATTAACCATGCTCCATCTATTGTCATGAGAAATATATAGTTTTCTTTCCATGGTTTCCAAGATATAAGAGGGACTACTTTAATGGAATTTTCCTACTAAAAGCCTTCAAATAATTTTCATTACTTTTAGGGGATTTTCACCTTGTGCCTCACTCTATTTCCACAAGTCATAGCTACTTATGAATTTGTATCAATAGTAAACTATATTTTTTGGTATACTTTTTTGCTAGTAATCACCTTCAACAATATATATTAGCTTCCATATCACTATCTTTTAGCTTATGCACAATTTTCTTCATTTATCTCAAGCGTTTTTCCTATCATAAAACACAATCATATATGCAAAGGTTATTGTCAGGGTCTCAATCTGCAAAACTTGATATGACTGCCCCTTCAAAAATCATCTTTCATCTATCTTGTGATTTTTCTTTCTCTCGATCCTTAACCCCCTCCATACTGTCAATTTTAATATCCTTAAATAACTCTATACATGACTACGTTATTCAATGTTTCTCATCGGCATGGTAAATATAATAAAAATCACTTCCTCCAACCCCAATTATGCAAAATATAAAAGATATACCCATTTACCTCATACTTCCTTTTGCAAGTGGCACTTCAATGACAGGTAGGCAAGAGAGGAAATAATCATCCTTCAAAACACTCTCAGTAGTAGCATTTTTGTATGCCCAATTTCTAGCTAGACCAATGTTTACATTCACTAACCTTTGTCATATTGAGAGTCTTTATTGCACATCAATTTTTTGGTGAATTTTAGATAAATATTTTGAAAGATAACCCCTAGCATACTACAACCATACCCATCTGATTAGAAGTCTCAAATTTTAAAATGCATAATGCCCCACAACATGTACTATTTTTTCCTATTATGGAACTCCTTCCCTTTTCATGCATTCCTCTTTGTTCATATTGTTGTCATAAACATCATTCTCCTTCTGCAAACAACCCATAAGGTTTCTATCCATGGTAAGCTTGTTCAAAGTTAATGATCTTATCCTATCACTATAGAGCATATCCATTCCAACCATTTCATTCACTACTTTTAAACATGGTTGATGGTCCCTTTATTGGACTATCATATATTAACTATCTTCAAGAAGCCAATACTATCATTCATGAGAGGATGACTTGTTGCTTCCACAAACCTATCATTGGTCTTAACTAAAAAACATGCTATGAAATATGATACACTTCTACCATTGGTATTTAACTTTGTGCCACTATCTTTGTTACAAGTTGTTCACATTATATACTTGGAATTGTCTCATAATCCTAACCTTCACAAACCTATCATTGTCATGTAATTTTTGTGACTTTAGATCTTCTTTACAATCCTTTGTGACTTCCTGGCCTACTACTCTAAACTATTCTTCATTGGAAAATATTCTCCATATTTTGAGTTTCCACTGACACATATTTGTTTTTCCTATGTTTTTTCAAGGTACTACTCTTTTAGTAACTAAATTTGGATCTTAATTTTCCTCTTCCGTGGCTTTGATAGTGAAGGTTTTTTATGAAATATTTTTGAAAGGAAAGAGTCTGCATTTTTAGAACTTAACTGAGATATGATTATAGGATTCTTTGTACATTCTACCTTCATTAATACACTAGGGTGAGACACTAAGAGGCACATATACTAGGATTATGACTTGTTATTCACCTTTTAGTACTTAACCCTTGATGAATTTAATGTCTTCAATAGTCTCAAACTGCCCCCATACTCCCATTGTTACCATCATCAAATGCCTTAAATTTTTCCACGCATAAGGATTGAAAACACATTAATCATGATTGTACTTTTAATATTCAATCAGTGACATGCTACCATGCTCATAATGAACTATGCTTACTCTATCCTTTCATAAGCTCTATCACAAGATTTTTGATAATTTTTTCCCTTTCATGGTTGTCACTATCCTAAATTATTGAGGATGTTCTTGACTATGACCATAGTTTCATTTGCAAGTTGTCCCTTATAAAAAATACCATATTTACCCTCATCAAGCACATTTTCCCTTACAAATTAATTTGTGGTAGCTTCAAGGTCCCTAAGGGTAAATCAATTTCATCTTAGATGTGAAACTTCAGGAAAATCCCTCAATGGTGAAGCTAGATTGATTGTGTGGGAAGATGAAGCCTGAAGCCCTAAAAACTATGAGTGTTCCCAAATTGCCCTCCTCTCCTAAAAGTGTTGAGTTGCATTGGTTGTGAGTATGCACATCAGTATATGTCCTTATACTGACATGGAATAATCTATACTTTTTCTTTCCATGGTTTCTAAGATATAAGAGGGATTACTTTCATGGACTTGTCCTACTAAGAGACTCCAACTAAATTTTCATTACTTTTAGGGGGGACTTTCACCTTGTACCTCATCTTGTTTTCACAATTCATAGCTCTTTATGAATTTGTATCACCTATATTCTGATTTTTCTTTCTCTTGAGCCTTAACCCCCTCCATACTGTCAATTGTCATATCCTTAAAGAACTCTATACATGACTACATTCTTCAATGTTTGTCATTGGCATGGTAAATATACTAAAAATCACTTCCTCCAACCCCAATGGTGTAAAGTAGAAAATATTTATCCATTTATCTCATACATCCTTTTGCAAGTGGCACTTTAATGACAGGCAAGCATGAGAGGAAATAATCATCTTTCAAAACACTCTTAGTAGTAGCATTTTTGTATTCCCAATTTCCAACTAGATCAATGATTCCATTCACTGACCATCATATTGAGAGTCTTTATTACACATCAATGTTGTGGTGAAGTTTAAATAAATATTTTGAAAGAAAAACCCTAGCATACTACAACCATACCCATCTAATTAGAAGTCTCAAATTTTAAAATGCATAATTCCCCACAACAGGTATTGTATTTTCCTATTATGGAACTCCCTCCCTTTTCATGCATTCCTATTTGTTCTTATTGTTGTCATAAATGTCATTCTCCTTTTGCAAACAACCATAAGGTTTCTATCCATGGTAAGCTTGTTCAAAATTAATGATATTATCCTATCACTGCAGAGCACATCCATTCCAACCATTACATTCACTGCTTTTAAAAATGGTCGATGGTCCCTTTATTGGACTATCATATATTATCTGTCTTTAGGAAGCCAATATTGTCCTACATGAGAGGATGACTTGTTGCTTCCATAGACCTATCATTGGTCTTAACTCAAAAACATGCTATGAAATATGATACACTTCTACCACTGATACCAAAATTTTTGTCATTGCCTTTGTTACAAGTCATTCACATTATATCCTTGGCATTGTCTCATACTCCTTCCCTTCACAAACCCATCACTGTCATGTAATTTTTGTGACTTTAGATCTTCTTTAAAATACTTTGTGATTGCCTAGCCTACTACTCTAGAATTTTATTCATTGGATAGTCTTATCCATATCTTGATTGTCCACTAACACATATCTTCTCTTCCTATGTTTTTTTCAAGCGACTACTCTTTTAGTAATTGAATTTGGATCTTCATTTTCCTCTTCCATTGTTTTGATAGTGAGGGGTTTTTTTGCAATCTTCGGAAAGGAAATAGTCCACATTTTTAGAACTTAACTGAGATATGATTGTAGGATTATTTTTGCAGTCTACCTTCATTAATACACCAGAGTGACACACTAGGAAACTACTATACTAGGAATATGACTTGTAAGTCACCTTTCAATACTTAACCCTTAATGAATGTACTATTTTCAAAAGTCTAAGACTGTCCCTATACTCTCATTTTTACCCTCATCAAATGGCTTAAATTTAGTCATGCAAATGGCTTAAATTTAGTCATGCATAAGGATTGACAACACATTAATCATGACTATACTTTTAATATTCAATCAGTGTAACATGTTGCCATGCTCATAGTGAGCTGTTCTTACTCTATGCTTTCATAAGCTCTATCAGAGGCTTTTTGGTAATGTTGTCCCTTTCATGGTTGTCAATGTTCTAAATTGTTGAGGATGTTCTTGATTGCGACCATAGTTCCATTTGCAAGCTATCCCTTATACAAAATACCATAATCACCCTCACCAAGCACAATTTCCCTTGCAATGGTAGCTTTAAGGTCCCTAAGGGTAAACCAATGACTTCCTTAGATGTGAAACTTTAGTAAAACCCCTCAATGTTGAATCTAGATTGATTGTGTAGGAGGATGAAGCTTGAAGCCCTATAAACTTCGAGCGTTCTTGAGTTCCCCTACTCTCTGAAAAGTGTTGAGTTGCATTAATTGTGAGTATTCACATTAGTATATGTCCTTATACTGACATAGACTAAAACCTCTTTAGATTCCCTATCATGGTAGGAGGACTCCTTCTGAGATTTATGTTGATTGGCATGGATTTGTATGAATTTTGACTTTGTATAGATTGCCACTATCACAGTCTTAATGATTGTCCTCTTATGACATCCAAATAATTTCCCTAATATTCTTAAAAGAAAACCCTATCTAGGGATTGCCATATGCATTAGTAGAGGTTTCCCTATAGAAGTCTTCTTGACTATCCTACTTCTTGAAATTACAACATAATTATTCACCATAGTCTATTATTCATGACTACTTCTAAATTTTTAAAAGTGTCAACTTCTACTATCTTGTTTGCAAAAAAGGCATCAAACTTAGCGTGGCCAAAATTATGGGTTTTCAACATGTAGGTTGCTACCCTCTTATTTTTTCACCATTACAATGTAAACCTTACCCTTGTTGCATAAAATAACTAATTTCCTAGAAAGAAGCATCAAAAGCAAGTGTGTTGAAGGGTTGCTCCAAGCCTCTACTTGGAAAGGTTACTCTCTATGGAAATATTTGGTCTAAGCATAGATTGTTGAATAACATTTACCTCATAACCCCTGAGAAGACCCTTATAGATGCTCCTCAAGATTGGATTGAGTCTCAAAACCTTATAATAAAGCCCTCTCAACCTAAGAATCTAAACTGTACTTCTTAATTAATTAAGAGATATCCTTCATCTAAGGATATCAAGTAAATTATTACTTTGATTGATTTATCTTATTTTCTTAATTAATAGAGGAAAAGTGATTAAACAGATGGTTTAATTAAATGATTTAATTAAAGTAGAAATGGAGGGAGAATCTGAATTTTAAATAATTAAATAATTAAAATTTATTGAATTATCTAGGATGAAGGAGAAATAACATTAAGTTAATTAAATAATGAAATTATTTAATTAAATACAAAGGATAGATTGATTATATCTAATGATGTTTTAGAAGAAATATGTTAGTCAAATTTAGGTGTCTATATTTTTCCCCTCTTTGAGACAATGCATTGTTATAGTATTGTTTAAAAGGAATTATGAGATAATTTTGATTACATGCCCATTTGAATGAAGAAATGAAGAAATGAAGATAAGATGCCCTCTTGAGAGGTTGGTATAAAAATGATTTTTTAGGTTAAACTCTCAAAAAGGGTTGGATAGATGTCATAGAGGTAAAGAAATGGAAAGAGTAGGATAAGAAAGATTTGGATGAGGAGGAAGGTAGGACGAGATAAGGTAGTGAGATTTTTGGGTTAATATGGTGGAAGATAGTGATGAGATGGTTATCGTTGATTGATTCACATAATTAGATGGATAATGAATGAGATGAAATGGATATAAATGAGATAAATGAATGGAAATAGATTGATGCAGATAGATATTAGTAGATAGTTTTCTTTCTATTTGTTCTTTTTTATTATCATAGGGCATATTGTGGAAAATGGGTATATTTACACCAAGGTATGGAAAACCAAGGTGAATTTGGTATCCTTTGCATGGATGTTGACTCTATAAACAAGAAGGATTGTCCTCATTCGTACTAGACATAATAGAAGCTTGTTAGAATATATGAGGAAAATTAAACTTAAAGCATGATATTGCTACTGCAAAGTGGTATTTAAATGACCTTATATACATAGGAAGTGTGGTAATGCTAGAATCCATTCCAACACACATAAGCAACATGCATGCCCGAGTAATGCAATACGAATAATCCACAAACACATTATATGAAAATACTAACTTTATCACATTTCTACTCCCCTAATCTCATTGAGATATCCTTGAGTAGCATAGGAATAATAAAATAAGATAAATCAATCAAAATAATAAGAATCATTGAACAAACAAATTAACTTCCATTAGATCTTCTTGTCAAAAGATATGTTTTCAAATATGGATAATTCATATTGTATTAAGGATGCATCCATGGAGGCATGATGGTTTGGATAAGATAGATGAATGCCAATTAGGCAACAAATATATAGGTTGTAGATGAGTTAAATAGTGATCTTTTGTTTATGATTTTGTGAAAGATTGATGTTTGTAGGTAATGCATAGTTTTTTCTTGCTTGAGTGTCATGTCTAGAAAATGAAAATTTATTATGGATATGGTGGATTATGTTATATTTTTGGATTTTTATTGTAATATTTGATGTTTTTGAATTTTTTGAATATTTTCAATGCTTTTGGATTTTTTCTGAGGGTGATGATAATGACAATAATGAATGATGAAGAGATATGGATGTGTAGGGGTATCAAAGAACTTTGGAGATCTTGTTGCTAGACAAGTTAAAGTTAATTGATTTGATCGATTGATTGATGATGGTGATAACATTGTTGAAAAAAAAGACAATTCAAGGACATCATTGTTAAGATAGGAACACCATAATGATTGGGAAGGATACATCTCTATGATGATTGATTGGATAAGATGGATCAAGATTTGTAGCCAAGTTAGGAGTAAAATTTGTTATATTGATGGATATCATGGTGGAGCATAGGTGATATGAGATTGATGAAGATTATTTTTATTATCGATGATGGAGAAGAATTTGATATGAAGAATGTATTCATGGAATGGTGGAAAATGCTTGAAAATGTTTTTTTGTTTGTTTTTTCAAGATTTTTTTTTTGGATTTTTGGATTTTTGGAAGGTCTTCAGATAACAAAGTGAGCTAGAAAACATATATCAAGATTTGTTCTAAATAAGGATGTAATCACCGATACCTAGTGTCTAGCAATGTATGGGACACTATGATTGGATGAATGGAAAAGTGCGATGGAAATGGATATGTGAAGGATAGGCATAAGGAAAATAGATCTAGGATAAGGGATATTTGCCAAGGACTATCTCACAATAGGATAAAATGTTTGACCCAAGCTAGTTGTTCGAATAGTGCTATGTAGGTGATGGTATGATATGGGATAGTATATGGTCAAAGTAAATGACCATGTCAATCTTTTTCCAAAAGCATGTATTGAAGTATATGCCCTTAGTATTTGTCAAGATAAAGGTGAATACAAAAGATGGATAAAAATGAAATTAATTGGATGGATATTGGTGTTTGGACAAAGGTGAGTACTTAAATTTTGGGAATTGAAGCTAAGAATTTGGCTTGTAGTTCAGATTTGTAGCTTATCAATCTAGGAATATAGAACTTGTTAAAGACATTGGGGATATATGCCTAAGGGCTAAAGATAATGAGCTAAGTGAGAATGATATGTAGTTGAATATGCAAAATGGCTTAAAATGGAAATCTGGTTTAATAACTCTATTTCTACTCTATGATAGAAAGTGATAGGAATCGTGCCAAGAACTGTGATAATAACTACGCTAGGAAGTGTGACGGGAACTACACCAAGAAGTGTGACAAGAACTGACATAGAGTATAAAATAACAACAAAAAATATTTATCTAAATTTAGAATAAAATCAATTTCACACTCTGTTAACTCTCTCCCCTCCACTTATCTAGGGCTTCCTCTAGGAACCAAACCCCTTGATTCCTTTTGGATTTCCCTAGTGGATTGGTTTAATCAGAAGCTGGCAGGTTGGAAAGGGGTCCTCCTTAGTCAAGTGGGTAAAGTTATGTTGCTTAAGTCTTCTCTTCAGAATTTTCCTGTCTATGCTCTATGTTTGTTCAAGATCCCTTCCATTTTTTTTGAAATTATAGAGAAGATTTAGAAATGCTTTCTTTGGTCATGGGTTGAGGAGAAAAAGAGAATCTTGTTGGTTGCTTGGGAGAATGTGTGCAAACCTAAAAAATATGGGTCTTGCTCTGCAAAATATTAGTCTTTAATAAAGCTCTTTTGGTGAAGCAGGTTTGGAGGACCTTTGCTGAAGCCCATGAATGGAATGCTATTTGGCATACCAAATATTTGTGTGTTGTCATTTCTTTCAAGGAATTTCTTAGTTCTCAAAATCTCCCTCATGGCTCTACTCTTTGGAATAGTGTCATTAAGGCTAGGGATCTTATTGTGAAAGGTTCTTTCTAGAAACTCAAAGATGGTAGAAAGATTTTTTTATGGGAAGATAATTGGATTGGTAAGAGCCTCTTTGTGATCATACTATCTTCAAGCTTCATATGGAGGAGTGAAAAACCAGATTTGATACTTTAGTTGGGGATTATTGGAGAAATGACCAGTGGGTTAGCATTGCTTCAATTAGCCCAAACCTTACTCCCCTGCATTCTCTTCTAAATTATATTGTGTTGAACTCATGAGGCCAGGAAGATATAGTGGTTTGGAAAATTTCATCCAAAGAGACCTTCTCTGTCTCCTCGACGATGGCCTCTTGTTATCATTACTCCCCCTCTCCTTTGTGGGTGAAGTCTTGGGTGCATAACCTAACACCCAAATTCAACATCTTTTCTTGGATCCTCCTTCAGAACAAAATTATGACTAATGAAAATATCTGTAAGCATGGACTATCTCTTCCTAATAGATGATATCTTTGTTGTATGGAGGTTGAGACTGTTTCACATATTTTTCTCCTTTGTCCTTTTACCTATGAAATTTGGTGTAGGTTCTTGTAGTTGTGGAACATCAGCTGGGTTTTTCCTAGCTCTATCTTGGACTTCTATTGCTAGTGGAAATCTCCCTCAAATAATCAGGTGCTAAAGTTACTCTAGCGGTACATCTTTCCACACCTTGTGTGGGGTATTCAGAAAGAATGTAATAATAGAATCTTTAGGGATTCTGCTCTTTTGGAGGAATTTTTTTTTGGTAAAATTATCAGAACTGTGGGAGAGAACTTAAATGGGCTAAGCTGCAAAACTAAGGAAAAAGTAAAGGTCAGGTGTCAAGATTACGAGTATACAGTTTCTAATGCTTGGAAGATTAATTTTGATATCTCTTATCCCCTTAAACCAACTAAGGGACCCAGAGATGGCATCCATTAGAATTTTCCTCCTCTTGGTTGGGTAAAAATTAACTTTGATGGGGCGGCTAAGGGTAATCCTAGGCCTATTAGGTGTGGGGGAGTGATTAGGGATGAGAATGGCATTTTTATTTCAGTGGTGGTGCTCCCTTTGGGCACCCAGACCAACCACCTTGCTAAAGCCATAGGGGCATTCCAAGCTTTAAATATTGCCTGTCAATTGAACTACAAATATGTTTGGTTAGAAGGGGACTCTAATAATATCATACAATGTATCAAGGGCCTCCAAAAGCCTTCATGGACTATAGAAAGTTGGATCAATCTATTTAAAAGGATAATAAGATCTTTTGAAAAATGCTTCATTTCCCATGCCTACCGGGAAATTAACACGGTGGTAGACTTTTTTTCTAACAAGGGTGTTCAAGCCAATGAAAAAATCACATGGCAAAGGGGTGACAAGATGGAGGCTGATGTCATAACCTTACTCAAGTATGATAGAATCCATGGGAAGGCTACTAATATCCCTATCAACTAATGATTATGGAAGAGGAGTGTCATGTCATGCAGTCTTGGAACTATTGTTTAATAATTCCATATCAAAGGCTAGAGTACCAAAGTTTTAATTGTTATTTTGAGATATTTTTCCTTACATGATTTCTAGGTATTTTGGAGATTAGTCTGTGTGGCTTTCAAGAGCCTTCTGAGTGATTTTGTTACTCTACTAAAATGGGTGGTGGCCATCACCGTGTGGAACTGATGGACTGTGAGGAGTTGACGAAGAATGCTAAGGTATGGCCACTGTTGGAGAAGGGGGGCACACCCCTTATATTGAAAAAATTCATGGCTAGGACCTAGAGGTAATGAGGTACTTTGCTAGGGAATGGAAGAATGGTAAAATAAATTTGTTTGGGAGAAAGGTTGCCATCGATGAGAAGCTTATAGCTGAGGTGATGGGGATTTCTATGGAGGCTCTAAAATTTTACAGGGATAGGAAACTCTCAGACCTAGTGGTGAATGTTTTTTCAAAGATGGAGAAGGAAAAAGAGGACCTTCGTAGGGTCTCTAAAAGAAACTACGAATCCAAGAACATTAAGTTGCACTGGCAGGAGGTTTTAAAGGTGATTATGGAATACATCACTTTGGATGGGAGACACACTAGGGTCTTTGTCTACCATTTCATGTTCCTCAGCCACTTCCAGCATCAAGTAAGGGTTTCTTTTCCTTTCTATTTGTTTACCTCTCTGAACTCCAACCTTAATGACCATAGCATGAACCATGTTAGATACCCTATCCTTCATGAAGGCTTGCTTGTCTTAATTTTTGAGCATTTTAAAGCCATGTCAGCCCTGTCCCATGTGTCCCCTTCTCCCTACATGTTTGTCTTTGCTACGAATGAACTGGGAACATGTTACATAGAAAAGGAGGAATGGGAAACAGATTTGGAGGATGAGGTTGGCCCGTCTTTGAACGATTTGGGGAAGGGTAGAAGCAAAGGAAAGATGAAAGCTAGCACCCCCTCTACACCTGGTTCTTTGACCCCTAAAGGCAGAGTTAATGTCTCTAAAGACACTAAATCTAAGGAAAAAGGAAAATCTATTGCCTCCCACTAGGAGAAGGTTGAAAGAAAGGTTTTAGCAGACCCTTCATCAGAGTATTCTAGCTACCCTGCCACTGACAGAGAGGATAGGCCTCATTTTTCCCAGTGACCCCAATGCAAATGATCATTATTTCAAAGCCGAACGCAAGTTCCCTATTGACATCCTCACCATTGCTTGCAATGAGGATACAAAATTTTTTAGGTTGATGAGATGGGTGTTTTTTGAGATTAAGCAAATTAAGCTAAAATAGAGGGCTTTGAGCAACAAGTTGGAAGGGTCTGAATTGATTGACCACACAATCAGAGACAAAGATAGGGCTATTGACTTATGGATTGAGGAAGAAAAGAAATACATGGTGGACTGCCTCAAGATAACAGTTGAAGATCTTCTGAAATTTAAGAAAAATCACGATGACAAGCTTTCTTATGTTGAGGAAAAGCTTAGGAATATAAAAGGTTCAATCCAAATGGTGATGAACATGAGCCACAAGATATTAAAATCTACTGTGGGTACAATTAAAATCATGGTTGGAAATTTGGAGAATGTTTATTAGGAAAAGACTGTTGTGGAACTGGATGCTGAAAAAGAGAAAGGTCAAGAGGAGTATGTTGGTCCAAGCAAAAGAACTAGAGAAAATATGAAGAGAAAGGAAAACAAGGGCCCTGTCAATATTTAGGAGCTAAAGAAAGTGGCACTCAACATGAACCAATTGGAGCAGGAGGTGGCAGACATCCTGAAGAATATGGCCTAGTGGCTGGCTTGTTGCTAGGATTTTGTTGGTTTTTGCGGCACTGCCTCTATGCTAGTTTTTATGGGTCTTCTTTTTTGGTAGCTTTCTATTTTTTGATCTATACTTGGTCATATTATATCTATCACTACTTTGTTTTTAAAGGGTTTTGGGGCCCCTTCAAAACCTTTTTTTTCCTTAATAAAAAATAAACCATCATCGATAGATATTAAGACTAACACAGAATGAGAATCAATTTTAAACTAGATCACAAAATTTAAATGCTACAAAAATGAAATCACACATTACATACATGGAATGAAAATGATGCAGAAATGAAATCACACATTACTAAAGAAAATAAAGTAATAGAATCATCGATTGACCCAAGCAGTGGGCCCGTGCTCCCTGGTTTACCTGGTGATAAATTGGAAATACTTATTCTATGCCAAGAAAATCATACTCACATAAAATATCATTCGAATTAAAGTAGAGAATAAGTTCATTCATATATTAATCACTATATATCCAATTCTTGGATACACAAATATATACTGAGAGATATACCCAAAACTAATATAGTTTGGGTTTGTTTTGTTCTACGTCCAACAAACAATATCATTTGAAAAAATAGACTGGCCACTAACAACTCAAAAGTATTTCTAAACAAAATGACTTGTTAATTATTATACTTCTAACAACTTCATTTTCCATCGATCCTTCTCTCTCCACATACTAAGTAGATGCAACCACTCCTTTAATTATCCCTTGTCATTTTAATCATGAAAACGTTAAGATCTCTTCAAATAATTAGTATTTTTGAAAGTCTTAATTCCTTTTACAATTTATTAAATATATTTATTTTCCTAAGACAAATAGTGATAGGAAGTATATGTAGGATAATTCAAATGAGGGTAAAAATGCAAGTAAAGAATGGAATAATAGGGCCTCTCTTTATCTCATCATTTTCCCCCGGTTGAGAGTCTTGCATGTCCTCATGCAAGAGGGAAAAACTACAAACCAAGTTGAGATGTTAGTCTTTGTATTGTGCTGGTAATTTCCTAGGACCAAAGCTATTTAATGCCTCTATTTGTTGTTCATGCCACTTTATTGGCATATGAAGTTCCTCAAAAACTACTACTTGATCCAATTTTTCCTTCATCTTATTAATTTATTTTTCTTGTAACTAATAGGAAGAGTTTTCATGTTGAAGTTGATTCTATAATTCTTAGTTTTCTTCTTTCAATTTAGTAATTGAAACCTACAAATCCTAAAATTTCTTTAAAATAATTTCACTTTCTTTGAATTCTTCTTCAGCTTCCTAGTCTTATTGGTTAGGAAATTCATTATCATCATTTTTTCCTTCTTCTATATCAACAATTAATACATCCAATTCCTCTTTTTCTACCTTGGTAATAATAGGAGTTGTAATAGACTCTCTCAACCAATGTTTATCTCCCTAGATATCATTATCCCTTAGGTTATCAAAATTCTCAGAGATATTCATAGTTTCTAAGTGTCCAAGTTCCATCTATGGATCTGGAACTTCTCCTATTCCCATCTCAATGCCCTTATTTTCATCTAGTGTTGAAGAGAGGTCGAGGTTTTCTTGCACAAGACTTCCTATCCTTTCAGGTGTAGTATATTTTTTTGGTTTATCAAGGATAGTGGTGTTACTTATAGGATCAAAATTAAGGTCGAGAACAACATCAAATGTAGGATTACTACCAAGGTTTTTGGATTCAAATACCTCTAAATTAGGGCTAGTTCCTTTTTGTTATTCTTTCTTCTTTCTCCTCTCAATTTATCTATGTTCTTGACTAGATTTTCCTTTCTTTTTAAGGGCCACAACTAGGATTTCTAAATCAGAATAAAAATAATTTTTATCTAGGTCTATGATATCACTTTCCACTTGAGCTAGGCCTTTTAATTTATCAATAGACTCAGTTGTCTTCTTGTACTTTTTTAGACTCTCTTCAATAGTTGGGGTTTGTCTTGTTGAGGGTTCCTTGTGATATTTACACTTACGCTTGAGAGATAGGGGTAAGAAGACTTTCAAGGGTTTCTTTCTCAGTTTGAGCAAGAATTAGGGTTTTAGGGCTCTCTTCTATTTCAGAATATCCTTCCTCAAAGGCTTCCTGGTTTGAATCTTCTCCCATACTAACAAAACTTTCCCAATCATCAGGAGGAGAGAGTAATTTTAACTCTTGGATAACCAGTAGCCTAATCAACCCATGATGAGCCAAAGAATGTTTCTTTCCCTTTGCACTACTTTACTCATTCTTTGCAAGGAACAATAAAGAAAATATGAAATATTGACAAGAAGTCCTCTTCTCAGATGTAGCATAAGGCAAAAATATTGGGTAAAAACATAAGCATACCTCCCTTCACATGTAATATACTAGATGATGAATTTTTCTACATCCTTCCATGGATGAGGAAGTGAAAACAACTTGGCACCCTACCCATGGACCATTTCAACTAATTCTCCTCTTTGCAGAAATTGTTTCCTCATTGGTTGTAGGTTTGTGACTTTTTTATAATTATTAGGAAAATAATTTTCTCCTTATAGTGGCAACCTAGTCACTTCTACAATTGTTTCTACCATCACATGAAACTTCAAATCCTAGAGAGATGCTTGATTTTGATGAAGGCCAAGTGAAAATTCCCTAGCCACATTATTATCATACCTGCATAACCTTTGGAAATATATATCCCATTGTGCCTGCTTAAAAATAGTATAAGCCTCCTCTGCAACTCTTAAATGTCCTATGGAGGTGGGTTCATGGTGGTGATGGAATTCTTGTGCCATGAATTTACTAGGAAGTTTGCACAATATGAAAACCAAGCAACTAAAACCACTAGAATAGGGATAATTTTTGGTAAAATTTTTAAAAAGGCGAATGATAAAATTATGGTGAATGGTAAAATTATGGCAAAGTAATGAAAAAATATGGTGAAATGATAGGTAAGAATGGGGAAGTGTTTTCAAAGTATGGTTAACATATTGAAAATAATATCTAAATTAGGTGGAAAATACTCCCCCTTCAAGTAATGATGTTACAGATGACCATAGAAAATACACCCCCCCATCTAAGCATTTATCTTGTCTATCACCATTTGCATCGAAAAATAAATAAAAAGAATAAATTTAAAAAGAAACTAAAACCTACCAATTACCAACCACTGAAAGACATGTGTAGGTTGGAATTTTGAGTTGGTGTTAAAAAATCCAATGTTGGGGTTGTGGCGAGGTGAGCAGTCATAAATGCATGATCTATAGAGATCTAGTGGCATGTGTTGAATGAATGCCACAAATAAGGACATGATGTGAAGAGAAATGGATGGCAAGGAGGATGTGACATGGAAATAAATGACACCTGTAATAGTCCATGTGAAGAGGGAAATAATCAATAGGATAGTACACTAGAATCATGATGAACCCACATCTTGTCAGAAAGTCTACAAAAGGCATGTGAAAGATCTACCTAGTGTCGTCACGGTAGGAGGGTCCTCAAAGAGAAAAATCTGGGTCATGTAGCTAGAGTAACACAACAGAAGAAACATAGAATATAGAGAAAAATGTAGATAAAAATATTCTTATTATCAGAAATGTCAATTACATATAGTTAGCCACATCTGGGCTTACAAATTCGGCTCACAAGCCTGATACAACATGCTCAAAATACAGTGCTCATACATGTGAGAAAAAATATTACAGATCAAATTATATATACATCCTAATCTACTTGATCTTGATTCACTGCTTTTCTAATGATTTATTACAATATTTATATCATATCCATGGGCCTAGAAATATTCGCGTTGGCAAAAGATCATTACAATCTCTGATGAAGGAAACGTAACACATGCAAGAATAAGTCGGCCTCAAATTTGAATTTCTTCCATAATAGATGTGCATGATGAAGTGTGGACCTAAGATTAAGGTCGGGGAAACTCTACAAAATAGATCGAAACAAACCATGAGGATCTACAAGTTATGGGAGGGATCCACTATCGATCAAACTAGATGTTAGGTTTTGAAATTATTTCGGGGCCAATTCCAAAAACTGTCACTTAGTCTGGAAGTGATAAATTGCCGGAAAAAGATACAAATGAGTTGAAAAATTGGAATAAGGAAATTGAACATGTCCATGATGAAACCATAGATCCACAAGGTTTGGTGAGAAAACATGAATAAATACTGGATCTACCAACTTGAACAAGAACAAAACTTAATGAAAATATTTTTGGTTGATGCAAGATTGCCAAGAACCAAGGATGCTCCTACATGGGACATACGAGGTTGATGAAAAGTGACTCCCTCACTTTTCTGGGGTCAAAGGGAAACCAAGACAGTCTACCTCAACCTGAGAAATCCAAGAATAATCAACCACTAGTCTACCTTTCCACTTCACCCAGATATTCTCTGTATTGTCTTCCACGAGTCTTTCTCCCATCTTTGACACCCAAAATCTCTTTTATCCCATATGATTGTTGTTTAGCAAGTTGTTTTTCCAATTTTACTTTACTATCTTCATTGAATTCTGCTTCATGGTACTGATGTATATCTGAAATGTTGAATATAGGTGAAATACCCATGTCATCTAGTAACTATACTTCATATTCATTTCCTGAATCAAACTTCTTCAAAATCCGATAAGGTCGAAACTTACTCATCTTGAGCTTAATGTATGTGCCAACTGGGAATCTTTCCATCCTCAAATATACCACTACTTCATCTCCAACTTTGAACTCCTTATGTATCCTCTTTTCATCTGCTCGCTCCTTATATTTTTGGTTCATATCTTCCAAATGCTACTTCACTTGAGTATGCACTTTCTCCATATGTTATACAAGTTCCCTTGCTTCTACACTCCTTTTATCTTCTTTACTGATGTCTCACAATTTTGATATACCTCTAGGATGAACTTCAGTAACAATCTCAAAAGGTGTCTTTCTTGTACTCATGTTCACTGAATTATTTTAGGAAAAATATTCTTGTGCAAGGGCTAAATCCCAACTTCTGGTCTTCTCTCCAACCAAACATCTTAGCAAATTTCCCAAACTCCTATTCACTACCTCTGTCTATCCATCAATCTGTGGGTGAAAAGTAGAACTGAACTTCAAATCTATCTTCAACTTCTTCCAAAGTATCCTCCAAAACTAACCAACAAACTTTGTATCTCTGTCTAAAACAATACTCCTAGGTAATCCATGCAATCTAACCACTTCCCTGAAAAATAAGTCTACTACATGTATTGCATTTGTTGTCTTCTTACAAGGTATGAAATATTCCATCTTGGGAAAAAATTTCTACCACCACAAATATAGAATCATTACCTCTTTTTATCTTCAGCAAACCAAGTATGAAATCCATGATTATATCCTCCCAAGGTCTTTCTGGAATTGTCAAAAGTTTGTATACTCCAATATTCTGACTACTCCCTTTTGTAACTTGACAAACTCTGCAACTTTGCACAGATTTCCTGACATCCTTATGAATTTGGGGCCAAAAGTAATTCTCACTTACCAATGCTACTATTTTATCAATTCCAAAGTGTCTTACCAATCCTCCACTATGCTTTTCTTTCACCAAGTTATCCCTCATTGAAATCTAGGGTATACACAACTGATTTCTTCTAAACAACGTATCCTCCTAAATAAAATAATCCAACCACTGACTTCTATCCTCCAAAACTAATTCTTTACATGCTCTCCAAGGTTCTACAAAATCCAGGTCTTCCTCACACAAGTTCTTCAATTCATCAAAGCCTAATACCTCCATCCTCATCTGTGTCAATAAATTCCTTCTCCTACTCAAAGCATTAGCAACTCTATTTGACTTTCCACTCATACATTTAAAAAAAAAGTATAACTCTGTAATAATTCCACCCATCTCATGTGTTTCTAATTTAACTTACCTTGATTGTTCAAGTATTGAAAAGCTTGATGATTGGTATACAACACAAGGGTGATCCCACAAAGCTAGTTTATAATTTATGAGAGGAACTAATTTTTGCTGAAATCAGATATTTTTAGAAAATATAATGATTTAAGCCTTTAAAAGTTCCATTTTAAGGATTCCAATTGAAGAGGGTTTTATAAAACCACCTTAGATCAAACCCCCTTGGATAGAACCTCTCTAGTTTTAAACCATACCTATAAATGAGTCTCCTTTACACCTATCAAAATGCTGATAAAAAATCACTTTTGATTTAACTTTTAGGGGATCAAATGAATTCATTTAAAATTTATTTAAAATTATTATGGTAGTCCTCAAAATTAGCTATCTCATGAATATAATTTTAATATGTTTTGGTTTTATTATGTATGTGTTTTTTTAGTTTTATTAAACATAGGTTTTTCACCGAAAATCAAGCTCTATGTTTTGCACATGTGGAAAAATAGAAAATTATCAAAAGAATTTTTTTTAAAATATGTTTGTGCTAGGTATTGATTTTCTTGATCCATTCAAAAAAATAAAATTTAATTTCTATAAATACAGAAAAAGTTATGTTGTATACAGTCCGCCTATGTCTGAATTACAATTGGTTTGACTTCGAAACTATATTAAAGAAAAAATATTCAATAAAAAACTATGAGACCAAATGAAAGTGCTAGATATCATAGTTACAAATATAAATTATAAAAAATTAGAATTTTATCCTTCATACAAGAAAATTTATGTTGTATACGGTGAGCGTCACTTTTTAAAAATGTTGTTCTATGAAAAAAACTAGTTTTCATGGGAGATGGAAAAAGAAGTGCAATCTGATTCCAAAAATTTTGAAAAAAATATTTTTAGAATCTAAAGACAAAATTTGATGAGACTCTAGTTTGCATCATCTTCAAATTCCTCATGGTTTAGCCGCTATAGGTGCCCGAATGTGAAGATTTAGTTAAAAATAATAATTTCAGTGTCCAGTTTGACCAAAAATTATAAACCACTATTGTGGGATCACCCACAAACTCCTTAGACAACAAGTAATGTCTCTACTTCTTCAAGGCTTGAACTATGGCATAAAACTTCTGATCATACATTGAATACCTTTTCCTTGCATCATTCAACTTCTCACTGAAATAAGCTATTGGTATTCCTTCTTGACTTAACATTGCTCCAATTTCATTTCCACTTGCATCACAGTCTACCTGAAATACCTTACTAATTCTAGTAAAGCTAACACAGGTTGCTCAACCACCTTTTGTTTTAACAACTCAAAAATTTTGTCTTCTCTAGATGTCCATCTAAAATCCTTCCTATCTCCTCTCATTGTTTCTATCATAGGACTACAAATAGAACTAAAATTCCTAATGAACTTTTGGTAGAAACTAACCAATCCATGAAATGATCTTACCTCTCCAATGTTTTATGGTGTATTCCACTCAAAAATTTCTCTTACCTTCTCAGGATCCATCTTTAGTCCATTCATAGATATCACAAACCCAAGATATGCCAATTGTTCCTTCATAAAACTACACTTCTTAATGTTTATCAATAACTACTCTTCTCTTAATCTCTACAAAACTTGTCTTATATGCAAAAAATGTTCTTCTCTAGTCAAACTGAAAATCAAGATGTTGTCCAAATAGACAATCACAATCTTACCCAAGAATTTCTTCAATACTTCATTCATCAACCTCATGAAAGTACTCGGTGCATTTTTCAGTCCAAAAGGCATCACCAACCACTCATACAATCCTTCATTTGTCTTGAACGTTGTTTTTCACTCATCTCCTTCTTTGATTCTGATATGATGATATCCACTCTTAAAATCTATCTTTGTAAAGCATTTAGCTCCATGCAAACAATCCATAATTTCATCCATTCGGGGCAAAGGAAATGTATACTTTACTATGATCTTGTTTATGGCTCTAGATTCTGTACACATCCTCCATTCTCCATCCTTCTTAGGTGCTAGCACTACAGGTACTACACAAGGGCTTAAGCTTTCTCTGATCAAACCTTTTCTCAACAACTCTTGTCTTTTTTGTTCAATTATTCATTCTCTGCCAATGTCATCTGGTGTGTTGCTTTATTAGATAAACTAGCTCCAGGAATAAGATCCATGCAATGAATAATACTCCTTACAAATGGCAATCGATCAGGTACATTATCTGAAATGATAGCTTCATATTCTACCAACAATTCCTTTATCTCTTTAGGTTGTCCTTCTACATGCTTCAAGTATTCAAACTTCTTAGGCACCAAGGCATAACACATGTTCTCATATCTCAGTCCATCCACAAACCTCCTCCCATCAACCAAACAAATTCTAGTAGTCGTGCAAACCTCAACTTTAGGAACATCCTCCAAGAGTAACAAAGTCTTCTTCATTCCATTTACAAAAATGGTATATATGTTCTAATTTCCATCTTGAACAGCCTGTCTATCATACTTCCAAGTTCTTCCCAAAAAAATATGGCATACATCCATAGGCATCATATCACACAAAACTTCATCATGATAATTTCCTATCTTCAATTTCACCAAACATTATTCACTTACCAGTATCTTATGCTCATCTTAAATCCAAGCTATCTAATAGGGCTTCAGGTGTTTCAATCTTCTCAAATTCAATTGGGTCACCACTTCTTTAGAAGCCAGTTTCTCTGAGATTCCACTATCAATTATTACTTTATAACATTTACCAGCTACCTTGCATCTAGTCTAAAACACTTTTTTTCTCTGCAATGGTTCTTTCTCCAATTCACTTTGACACAATACTCTCCTATTCACCAACACTTCTCCTTCATTCAGCTGATTAGGTGATCCAACATGATTCTCCTCAATAAAGGCTACTCTTCTATTGTTCTTAGTCTTTTTGCTTGTCTCTCCTTGTTTGCATTCAAAGGCTCTATGTCCTTCTCCATCACATTTGAAACAAGCCCCCTTGAATACTCTTTTCTCTTGTCCTCTATCATCTTTTCTATATCCTTCATTTTGGTAACCACCATATCCCCCTCTTCGTTAAGAGTTTCCATCATCTATTTGGTATGAATTCTCATTCTTACTGACCTCCTTATCCTTGTTTTGATCTGGAAAAGATCTTCCTCCTCCAGTAAAAGTCCTTCCTTTTTGAAATCTTCCACCTCTTCCTCTTTGTCTCTACTCATGTATTTTGTTTAGATTCTCTTCTAATTTTAGGGCACATTGATATTCTTATTCCACACTCAACAACTTAATCAAACTGATCTCATATTTCATAGATGATCTTAAACCATTTACATATCTGGCTACTTGCTCAATCTCATCCTCTGAATGTCTAGATCTGATGTTCAACTTATAGAACTCCTCAGCATACTTTTTCCTACTTGATTTCTTTTGCTTTAGATTTTGAAACTTCTTGAACAAATTGATCTGATAGTCAGTAGCCATGAACTTTGTCTTCAACTTATTCACCATCCGGTCCCATGATCTTATCTTCTCCTTTCCTTTTCTTTGCCTACCTGTCTACAAATGTTCCCACCAAATGGATGCATGTCCTCTCAACTTTGTACAAGAAAATTTCACCTTCTTATCTTCTAGGGTACCTTTAAAATCAAAGCAATTTTCCATCTTTGTTATCTAATCTAGCAATTCATCTGAATCCAACTTACCATTATAATCCAGTGGATTGAAATGTGGTTTAGTGTTTACTCTAGTTAGGGATCTTATGAAACTTTCTTCTCCCTGATCAAGGCCAGGTTGCTCTTCTCTTACAACTTCTTCCTATTCTTCTACTTCTTCATCACTCACATCATCAACTGGTTGACCTCTCCTCTGGGCTATTTCAACTGCTTCCAATCTAGCAACAATTCCTCTCAACATCTCCATTACAATTGGGTATGCATTTCCACATGCTCCATTTCCTTTACCATTTATTCTTCCTACCATCTTTACACATGCCTTCTATAGTTGTAGGTTGGATCCTTAGTCTGCCACCCCACAACAAATCTTCAACAAGACTGCACAAACTTTGATGATTACACAAGGAACGAATCTCACTCTGATACCAATCTGGTGTAGTCATGGTAGGAGGTTCCTCAAAGAGAACAATCTAGGCTGTATAGCTAGAGTAAAAAAATAGAAGCAACATAGAATTTGGAGGCAAATGCAAATACAAATATTCTTATTATCAGAAATGTCGATTACATATAGTCAGCCACATCCAGGCTTACAAATTCAGCTCACAGGCTTGATACAACATGCACAAAATATAGTGCTCATACATGCAATCGAAAATCTTACAGATCAAATTCTATATACATCCTAATATACTTGATCTTGATTCCCTGCTATTCTAATAATCTATTACAAGCTTTATATCATATCTACGGACCTAGAAACATCCATGTCAAAAAAAGATCATTACAATCTTCGATGAAGGAAACGTAACACATGCAAGAATAGGTCGGCCTCAAATTTGAATTACTTCCATGGTATATGTGCATGATGAACTATGGACCTAAGATTAAGGTTGGGGATACTCCATGAAATAGATCAAAACACACCGTGAGGATCCACCGGTTATGGGAGGGATCCACGATCGATCAAACTAGTCATTAGGTTTTGAAATTATTTTGGGGCCAATTCCAAAAATTGTCACTCAGTCTGGAAGTGATAACTTGCCGAAAAAAGATCCAAACAAGCTGAAAAATTGGAATAAGGAAATTGAACATGTCCACGATGAAACCATAGATCCATGAGGTCTGGTGAGCAAACACAAAGAAATACCGGATCTACCAACTTGAACAAGAACAAAAACAAAACAAGAACAAAATTGAATGAAAATATTTTTGGTTGATGCAAGATTGCCAAGAACCAAGGATGCTCCTGCATGACTACCCTAGTAGTAGAGCAGTAGAAATAAATTCCAAAATGGACATTGAAGAAACCAATAGATAAAATTTGATGTGACATAAAGCACAATGTGGTGGAAGTCATCTGTGCAGTCTAGCTGGTGGGCACCATAAAATTTAGAACATCCACAAGGATAGAAGTGACATCACCAAGTACATACTCCAACCATTATGGAAAGGTGAAATACAAATAGAGATATCAAAGAGTAATATAAGAGGAAAATACAAGTCTCGAGAGTGATAGGAAGGTTCCTGGCACAAGAATCAAGTAAAGAGTGGTTGTGGAAAATGAAGACCGAGAGATAATAAAACTATCCAAAATAGGGAGAAGATGAAAAAATAGTATCAAGATGACATGAAGGTCATCATAGAATATTGGTGATGGAAAGTTGATTCTTGTCACACCATAGAATGGGTAGTGACAAGAAGAATTGACACGAGTTCCTAGAACACTAATGACAAGAAAAGCATATTGTAGATTTGTGTTTTTTTTTCATTTTGATAATGACACCAAACTATTGACAAGTTGGTTTTCAATATAATACCTCCTAGAAATGCTAGAAAACCAATTTTTATTGCCAATATTATTATGTAGTTATTACCCATCGGTAAGTCATTTTCAAGTAATAAATGGCCAACAATGCTCGAAGGTTTTCATTGTTGGATCTTTTATTGCTTCTTCTTATTTTCTTATTAGAAGTACCTAGGGGGTACTTTAAGAGGTGACAAGAACTCATGAAACAACATTAAGTTCATTCATCAAACTGGATACAAAATTTTCTTTAGAAATAGGCAACTTGTATAATTTCAAGTGATTCCCATTAACAAGAAGAGCCATATGATTAGAATCTACAGTGCAAATCTTGACTGCACCATTTTCATAGACAACCTCAATCTCATAAGGCCCTAACCATCTAGTGTATAAATTTCCTTTGAATCATGCAAACTTGGAGTCATACAACAACAACCAATCACTTGGTTGAAATGACCACTATTTGATGAAATGGTCATGCTAAAGAAAACACTATTTTTGAACTGTCTATGCATGGAAAAGAGCTTGCTATCAGAGTTCATCCAAGGAATGGATTTGAGCAATCCTTTCTTTTTTAGCATCAATTAGACTCATTCCCAATTTCAAATCAATTCAAAGAGTCTTTATCTCAAATTCGATGGGAAGAATAACTTTATTACCATAAACCAACTCATATGATGTAAGACCAATGGTGGTCTTCCACATCGTATGATATTCCCACACTACTTGGGAAGTCTTGCTGCCCAATCTTTCTTTTGAAGGGCCATAGTCTTTGTCAAAATATTATCAAGCTCCCTCCCAATTGGTCACTTCAACCTATCCATTGGCTTGGTGAGGACTTACGGTGTCATATCTCATGCTCCTAAAATAGAGAAGCAATCAACTTAGACATAAACTGAGGTCCTTGATCAGTAACAATCTCATGAGGTGCACCAAACCTGGTAAAAAAATTAGAATACAAAAAGTTAGAAACTTTAGTATCTCTTGCATGTTTCAATGCCACAAACTCTACCCATTTAGTAACATAATCAATACAAACCAATATATTCCTTATTTATTGATGGGTGGTTAATTGGCCCCACAAAAGGTAAACCCCATCTTTCAAAGGGTTCAAGAGATAATTGGGGCTATAGAGTCATATCTTCAGAACATGTGGTTCAACCCATATGTTGGCATTTATCACAGTGTGTCACATACTTTTTACATTATTTATGAAGTGTTGGCCAATAATATCCAACAGTTAGGATTTTATTGGAAGTTCTCTGAGCTAAAAAATGACCTTTGTGAGGATTTGAATGACATTCTCAAAGCATATTGAAGACATCGTCTTCGGCTACACATTGTCACATGATGTTTTTAATGTCTGTGTGGAACAAGATTCCATTAATCCATATATATTGACCACTTAGCCCCGCAAGTTTTTAATGATCTCAAGGAGAGAAGTGTGGAGGAAACTTGCAAGTGACGAAGTTGTTTACAATGTTTTCAAACCATGGAATCCTAACTAAAATAGAAAAATGATGCTCATTAGGGAAAGCATCATCAATAGGAACAAGTTTACTCTTGCATTGCAACATGGATAGAAAGAAAACAACCACATTTTCCTAACCAAGTTTATCAAGTATCGTTATATCAAATTATTGCAATAAAAGTAACCATCTAATTAATCTATCTATAACTATTGGTTCATTCATTAAAAACCTTATTGCAAAGTGATATGTGTGGATAAAGACTTTATAACTAGTTATGTAATGTCAAAATTTATTAATTGCATAAACAACAATAAGAAATTCCTTTTCAGTAACCGTGTAGTTTACCTTAGCACTTGTAAAATTCTTACTAATGTAATAAATGGAATAAAATAATGTGTCCTCTTTTTGACCAAGGGTGGCTCCCATTGAAAAATCGGTAGCATCAATATGAATATGAAAGGGAAGCTCCCAATTTGGTCATCACAATACCGGTGTGGTCACAAGCTTCTCCTTGAAGGTCTCAAAATCATGTTGTCATTCTTGCATCCAAGAAAAAGCATTATCTTTTCTCAAAAAAACAAAAAGAGGTGTAGCAATTTTACTAAAGTTCTAAATAAAACACCTATAATATCTTGCATGTCCTTAAAAGCTACAAAAATCTTTTTGATAAATAGGAATAGGAAAATCCTGAATTATTTGCACCTTCTTTGGGTTAGCTTGAATTCCTTTAGTAGAAATATCATGTCCTAATACTATACCTTTAGTCATCAAAATATGGTACTTTTCATGACTCAAAGACAAATTAGTATCTTCACACCACTATAAAAAAGAATTAAGATTATTTTTGGCTTCCTCATAAGTATCACCATACACAATAAAATCATCCATATAAACTTCAACATAGTCATGAATCAAATAAAAAAAAATACTTAAGACTGCCCTTTGGAAAGTAGCAAGGGCATTACATAGACCAAAAGGTAAAACATTATAAGAAAATGTCCCCCATGAACAAGTGAAGGTGGTCTTGTCTTGATCCTTAGGTGCGATGTGGATTTGATTGTACCCACTAGATCCATCCAAGAAGGAGAAAAATTTCTTCCCTGCAAGTGTATCCAAAACTTGGTCAATAAAATATAATGGAAAAAGATCCTTTTTAGTAGCCTTGTTAAGGGCTCTATAATCAACACATATCCTCCATTTACCATTTTTCCTAGGAACTACCACTAAAGGGGAAACCCATTTACTATCAAAAATTGGATATATAAATCCTACATTTAATAACTTTTTTAATTCTTCTTTCATAATTTCTTGTAAGATTGGGTTTAACCTTATTTGTGGTTTCTTAACAAGATGAATACCTTCCTCTATATAAATTTGATGTGTGCACGTATCTGTACCATGCATATCTTGATATTCCCATGCAAATGAATTTTTGTGATTCTTTAATATAGAGATTAAATCTTCAATTTGTGTATCATTCAAATGTGGATTAATATTTAAAGTACATCCTGGTAAAACTTCCATAGCTTAAGATTTTGAAGGTAAAATCTATAGCATGTGTTTGTGAGGTAGATGGTGAAGAAGTGTCAGAAAGCATGAATGGACTCTATACACAGCTATGTAGAAGCAATTGATGTAATGTAATAAAATATTGAAGTGATTGTGAATCACTCTGTAATTGTGAATATGTAAGAGTGAAACAACTGAAAACACTTCTTAATACAACATTATATCAAAAAATTCAATCACAAATTAAGCTATTAAAACCATAAATTCATTTGAAAGAATCATATTGCTCTCTATCTCCAAAGATTTATTAAACCACTATGGCTCTCAGATCGTGTAAGCAATGTAACTATTAAAATGACAATCTGAAGAACGAGAAGGATGCTAAATACATAAAACTAATCCTATATGATGATTACTAAACTTGACATGAATTCAAATAAAAGAAAGCTGCAACAAACTAAATATAGCCATGATTATGAGATAAAGCTATGATGCTTGAAATGCTTGATGCTTGATGCTTGATGATTTCCTGTAGAGTAAGATTGCAAAAACTTGATAATATAGATCCTTTCTTTGTTGATTGAAGTTGTATTTATAGATTTCCCAGTAGTAGCTTTGCACAAGGGCAGCAAAGTAGAGGCTTGGATTCAATCTAGAGGATTGAATGGTGAGAGATGAAGGAGATTGAGAAGATTTTGGGGATTATCTCTACCCATGAAAACACCAGGCAAGAGGATAGGAAGGATTGATTGAAGAGGATTGAGAGATGAAATTCCAATTTGTCTCCAAAACTTCCCGTGAAGTTTGAATCAATTAATTTTGACATATTTTTGACATAAATTAGACATAGGATATCTAATTTGATTTTGAGGAAATATAGAGGAATATTCTTTATGCCTTAATTTAAATATTTTTGATTTATTTAAATTAGCCAAAGAGGGATAAATAATTTAATAGAACAAACTATGGAATTTGTTTATTAAAATAGAAGAATATGGTAATTAATCAATAAAGTTTTTAATCTTTATTTAATTAATTTAAGATTTGATGTGATAGAATAAAATAGGGAAATGATAATTAAATCAAACAAAGTATTTAATTTTGTTTATTTAATTAAGATGAGATAATAGAAGAATTAGAAGAATTTAAATGTGAATGTGAACGTGAACTATATAAATAAATATTTCTATTTATTCAATAGTAGAGGAATTTAGGATAATTAATCAAATAATTTGTATTTAATTAATCGGATTCTCCAGACCAATTTTAGGTGTATACATTTTCCCCTCTTTGAAGTGATGTGTTTACGCATTGCTTCAAAGAAAATTTTGTTGTTGCTGCCAGTATTGACGAAAAAATTCAGTATTCCCCAGACGTGCCCAAGATATTGATTTTGAGATGCTTGATGATAATATGCCCCCTCGGGAGATAAATTAATGAATTTTTTTGATGATTTTTTTTTAAGATTTTCAAAATAAAATAAAATTGGATGATTTGATGATGATCCAATGAAGAAATAATTTATCTCTCGACATTGATGAAGAAAATTTAGCTCGTGGATGAATTTTAATTAATTTCTTAAAATAAAATAAATTAAAGTAAAAGAAATCCCCTCAAAATCCCCTTTGAAAAACCTATATATGGTCAAAAATGTCCTTTTCACCCTCATTTGTACTTTTTGACTTTTCAAAACCTAGTGAGAGACATTTGAACCACCTGGAGCAAGATGTCAATCCCCTACCACACCCACCAGTTCAAGCATTGTCGATGTCACCAGTGATCGATCGCCTACGGACCTCTGGTACGTACTCATATTCCACCTCGTAATTTGTGCCTTCGTGTTTTTTGTGCCCTTTTCTGTATTCGCATATTTTTGTGGTTTTAGCACATCAATGTCGCGCTGTAGCGCTTTGCACTCCGATGTAGTGCTTCCATTTTCTGTTTTAGCGCTTTGAGGAATTAGCGCTTTCATTAATTTTTTTAGCGCTTTCGTAGCATAGTTTAGCGCTTTCAAGAATGAGCACTTAGATAGTTTTAATTAGCGCTTTGATGCTCACTTTTAGCGCCTAGAAAGTTCTAGTGTATTGATGCAATAAGTTGGTGCATAAATACTCTGTTATAGCACTTTCATTAAAGTAGCGCTTCGGTAGACTGCTATAGCACATTGGTTTGCCGAAATAACGCTTCTAGTTTTTTAGCGCTTTGGATGTCTGTTTTAGCGCATCCGAATGATGAAAGAGCACTTTTGACTTTTAGCGCTTTGGATGCCTGTTTTAACGCATCCATGTCAGTTTTGTAGATTTTGACACAGTTAACCTTGATTTCATCAATTTCGATCATGTCCATGCTTCAGTTTGGTATGATTTGATTATCCAAATTCCATAATGACTGATTCTCATGATAGGTGAGAAATAATCACATTGGTGATGATCCTCATGATAGGTGAGGAATGATTTCATATCTGATAAACCTCATGATAGGTGAGATTAGATGAATCTTATGATAAACCTCATGATAGGTGAGGTTAGTTGATGTTTGTTCATGAATTTTGATCAAAAATTCATACCAAAGTTTGATTGGATATGATAGTAGATTGACTTGTGATTTTTGACATAGTGTACTGATTTTTAAACCTTTTATGATGATAGGAGTGTCTGGGTAACCTCCAAATGCGAGAGAGATTTCCATGGACTGCTAATTTGATTCCTCATTTGACTCCTGATGAGATTCAGATCATCTCTCGATGTGGTTTGTCTACTCTTCTCAATATGCCTCAGATTAGGATTAATCGGGGTCTCCTTACTGCCTTGGCCAAGCGGTGGCACAACGATCATAACACCTTCCATCTACCGACTAGCGAGATGGCAGTCACACCAGAGGATGTGTGGCGGATACTGTAGATACCTTTTATTGGAGAGATCATAGTTTAAGATTCACATGAGGCCAGTGGGAGAGATGCACTTCATAGATTATTCCAAGATTAACATATTGCAGGACCAAGTGTTTGGTGGTAGATGATGGCTGACGCCTACGCTAGTCTACCACCAGTGCTAGCTGGATTCATTGGAGACTTCCTTTATCCTGATCGCAGGTCAAAGGGATTCTTTGTGGGTTGGGGCTGTATTCTTGAGAGCATGGTCATGCACGAGACTAGATATGCGTGGGGGATGTGTATGCTAGCCCACCTTTATCATGATTTACACTTAGTGGTATACTTGGGAGGACACAACCTATCAGCAGGGGTGACTTTGCTACAGGTTTGGGCATGGGAGCATTTTCCCATTGTGTGACCATTGTTGGTTTTTGATAGACCTGCAGGAAGACCATATGTTTTCCGTTACAAAGGTCGAATTACCCAGTCTTGGATGGGTAAGTTAGAGCATTGGCGGTGAGTTTTGGATGACTTAGAGAGTGTTGTATGGTGACCTTATCTGGATTGTGAGCACTGGGAGGAGGATGATGTAGTGTTCGGATATTTGTGTGATTTTATGTATTTGATCGGTAGGACTCCTTTTGTGCTAGAGAGATTCTTAGTGCGATGGGTATACAGACAATATGGTATTGTGAAGTTTATGCCTCAAGGGGTTGCTCATTATGCCCAAAGGTGGTGTGATACAACAGATTTGGGGCCCTATTTTTCTTATGATACATTAGTGGAGGGATATCGGGCTCTGCAACCATCAGCTTGGGATATGCACCGGGATATTGCAGAGGCACCAGTGATAGAGGAGTATGAGGCATTTTTTGTTTTACATCCATGTCCTTGTATCACCATTCCAGATGAGCCAACACCATTACCTATGGAGGAGGATGCTGCCGAGGATCCTGCCATAGCCGTTGAGGGCAAGGAGGATAGTGGATCTGATACTGAGCTGAGCATTAGTGATGGTAGCAGTAGTGAGGATAACAATGGCGATGATGGGGATGGTGGTGGTGGAAGTGGCAGAGGGGTTGGGCCTAGCAGTGTCGGTCCATCTTCGAGTAGGCCTTGCAAGAAGTGAACAGTGGAGATGCCTATCGTAGATCATCAGAAACAGATTGCCAGTTTATAGATGCAAGTACAGACTCTATAGGGTCAGTTAGTGCAGGCACAAGGTTTACTTGTGCAGACTCAAACTCAAATGCAAACTCAAGCACAAGCTTGCATAGGCATCTGCACAGGTCCAGGGACAATTGGCAACTATTCAAACATTGGTTGGTACTTTGACAACAAAGAGGGATAGTGCCAAACAGATTGTTGAGAGGGCACAAGAGACTGCAGAGACCTTACAGAGAGTAGCTGATGGTACTTTTATGGCTGATTATATGAGGGAGGTTATGCGGGTTGGCCGAGAGGCAGAGTTCTATAGGGGTCGGTATCATGATGCAGTTCTTGCCGAGTGCAGAGTTAGTTATGCCCCTTCGAGATTTGGTAGGACACATACTTGGACAGTGAGTGAGGGTGTGATGCAACCTCCTCAGAGAGATCCCAGAGATCTTGGTCTATCTGATGGTGGTGGTGGTACTGGTCCTGTGATGCATGTACCATCTGGCAGCAACAGATCCTAGATGCTCTTTGTGATTTTTGAGACATACTTTTTGAGACATGATGTACACTTCGAGTCAGCTCATTTTTGACGATGTATCTCTTCTTATTCCAGAGTTCATTGTATACTTGACATTGATGATATATATGATATGCAGTTGATTTCTATTGATCTATGATGTTTATTTATGATTCTATGATGGATGCATTTATTTTATGTTATGTGATGATTCTACGATGAATGCCTTTATTTTATTTTATGTGATGATTCTAATTTAAATGCTTATGTATGAATATGTGATGTATTTTGCGATGGATCATATATGGTAATAATGAAAATGATGTATATGAAAATGATAATTTGTAATGGATAATAATGTAATGAACATGATGTATATGAAAAATGATAATTTGTAATGGATAATAATGTAATAAATTATTTGGTGTAATGAACATGATGTATTTATTTATGATATGATATGTAAAAATATGGTACAATAAATGCACAACTATTTGATGTTAAATGCATGAATAATGAGATGATAAATGCCTTGCAATGATGAGATGATGCTCCTATATGTTTTTGATGATTTTTGGTTTATGTCAAGTATACTCAATCATATTTGTAGAAAAGATAATCATTAATTGGAATCCTTTATGCAAAAAATACTCTGTAGATGTAGAATTTATTATGAATGCAGTCTAATTTTACCATGCAACTATATGCAAACCATTTTCATTTTAACAATACTTTTGTGCTTGGTATCATCATAGAGCTTTTTAGGATGTTGAAAGTGAGTACAAGCGTTAATGGTGTATGTTAGACCAATGACAACCTAAGTACTACTTTCATGATTTTTGATATTACAAGAGAACACAAGAATCTAGGTATAATTGAACCAAGATGACCTGAGCGTTTCTTGTGTAAACAGGCAGATATTAATCATTTTAGTGTGTGAATTATGAATGTCATCGGTGATACATTTGTATAGCGCATCCCTCGACAATTCTCATATTTATATGATTAACATACAGACAACAGACAATAAAAATATCATTCTTCTTCCTTGTTTCTCTAGTTTATTACATCATTGAGTTAATCCAAAGAAATGATAATAAAAAATACAATTTATCCACCTTTTACTTAGAGTATTTAAATCATTATTCAGATTAGATCATCCATCCTGATTTTTTTTTTCTGATGTTTTTGTATTTTTTTGAGATTTTTGACCAAAGACCTGACCTACTAACCTAACCTAGGGGCCTCAAGGGCTGATCAAAGATTATCCTTGCCTACGTTACACACACAAAGACCACATAGTTTGACTGACACAGGCTCATGTTTCTTGGTTTTTGCTTTTCTAGACTGACTTTTCGACTTATTTTTGGATTTTTTCGATAAGATACGGATGTTTGATGTGTTTTCGACGGTGATTGATGTTGTGATTTGATCACTATTCTTGTTGCATGTGTCATATTGTTGTTTGCTCATTTAGCAAAGCTGATGTTTTTTTGCCCCCATTGATATCCAGATGTTGCCCCCAAGCTAGAGTGAGACATGACCATGTGAAATGATTTGATAATGGATGCAATGACGGCAAGACTAATGATATGATATGAAATGGTAATGATGACAAGACTAATGATCTTGATATGTATCAAAATAGATGGGAAAGTTGGTTTAGAATCACATACGACACCTGTTTCCAGGTTTTCATCATATGTTTTGATTACACTCTTTGTTTTGTATTTTTCTTTTTCTCATTTTTCTTTTTGTATTTTTTGTTACCAAGACACCTGTTTGCCAGGTTTTCATCAAGGAAACCATTTTCCCGAAGTTTGACCCGTGCACTAGGAAATCTAGGTATAGAACTTTTTGAGATGGATACTGTTGATAGGTTCATAAAAAAAATCCCCCTCTGATGTTGATAGTTGATAGGCCCCTAATCCATAAGTGTGAATATGTAAGAGTAAAACAACTGAAAATACTTCTTAATACAACATTATATCAAAGAATTCAATCACAAATTAAGCTATTAAAACCAGAAATTCATTTGAAAGCGTCATATTGCTCTCTATCTCCAAAGATTTATTAAACCACTATGGCTCTTAGATCGTGTAAGCAATGTGACTGTTAAAATGACAATCTGAAGAATGAGAAGGATGCTAAATAGAGGAAACTAATCCTATATAATGATTACTAAACTTGGCATGAATTCAAATAAAAGAAAGCTGTAACAAACTAAATATAGCCATGATTATGAGATAAAGCTATGATGCTTGATGCTTGATGATTTCCTATAGAGTAAGATTGCACAAACTTGATAATATGGATCCTTTCTTTGTTGATTGAAGTTGTATTTATAGATTTCCTGGCAACAGCTTTGCATAGGGGCAGCAAAGTAGAGGCTTGGATTCAATCTGGAGGATTGAATGGTGAGAGATGGAGGAGATTGAGAAGATTTTGGGGATTGTCTCTACCCATGAAAACACCAGGAAAGAGGATAGGAAGGATTGATGGAAGAGGATTGGGAGATGAAATTCCAATTTGTCTCCAATTTGTCTCCAAACCTTCTCATGAAGTTTCAATCAATTAATTTTGACATATTTTTTACATAAATTAGACATAGGATATCTAATTTGATTTTGAGGAAATATAGAGGAATATTCTTTATGCCTTAATTTAAATATTTTTGATTTATTTAAATTAGCCAAAGAGGGAAAAATAATTTAATAGAACAAACTATGGAATTTGTTTATTAAAATAGAATAATATGGTAATTAATCAATAAAGTGTTTAATCTTTATTTAATTAATTTAAGATTTGATGTGATAGAATAAAATAGGGAAATGATAATTAAATCAAACAAAGTATTTAATTTTGTTTATTTAATTAAGATGAGATAATAGAAGAATTTAAATGTGAATGTGAACGTGAACTATATAAATAAATATTTCTATTTATTCAATAGTAGAGGAATTTAGGATAATTAATCAAATAATTTGTATTTAATTAATCAGATTCTCCAGACCAATTTTAGGTGTATACACACTCAATAGCTGAAATTTCCCAAATGGAGAGTTATCTATGCAAGAATGAAAAATAAATCTTTCTAAAACATCATTAGATACATCGATTTTGAAAGAGATTGGAAAAAACAATATCCTTTGATAATTCCTCCATATCAAGTGCTTGATCAGTTATTAGTATAGGCAAAGATTACTCCAAATCACTATCAACCCATGGGGGATGTTCAGTCTCCAATGGTGACTACGCAGGCGAACATACAAGTTCAATTGTTTCTTTTGTTCCCTATTAGAAATAACCATATTACCTAACTGGTAGATGATATAAGCATCCATGACAGCCAACTATAGACACTAAAAAATGTCCTAAGCCTAAGAACACCTTTTTTCATATCAATTCCTCCTTTTGCTTGCATAATTAAATAGTTTTAATTATTTAATTATCTTCTAAGTTCATATTCCTCTATTAATTAAATAATTCTTATTTATTTAATTAATTCATTTTCTCCTTATTCCTCCCTTGATTAACTAAATAAATTTTATTTATTTAATTAAATCACTAATTAATTCTCTTTTCCTCTATAATTAAATAAATTCCAATTTTATTTAACTATTTTCTATTTTTCTATTATAATTAAATAATTATTTAATTATTCATTAGTTTTTTCTTCTATAATAAATAAATTTTATTTATTTAATTATTTTCCACCTTTCCCTCCACTATTAAATAATTATTTTAATTATTTAATGTTTTCTCATTTTCTTCCACTTTTAATTAAATTGTTATTTTAATTAAAAGTCAACCTTTTCCCTTTCTTCTATAATTAAATAATCATTTTTATTTAATTATTATCTTTCCCTCCTAAATTAAATAATTTTGCAATTATTTAATTTTCTCCAACAACCTCTTTTCTTTTGTTAACCTAATATTTGTCATTCTTATCTCTTTACATCTCAATTAATCTCCACCCTTGATTGAATTAATTTATAATTTATTCTCAACTATCCATCATTAACCTAGTCCTATCATTGCCCTAATTTAGCCCTAACCCTTTTCCATACTACATCTTTCAATCTTGACCATTTATTGTCATACCTTATTGGCTTTTAATCCTAGCCCTTCATTTGAAATTAGCTTTCTATAAAAGAAGACGCCTCCCATCCCATTTTGATACATCATCTCTTATGCTAATGTCATGCTCCTAAAATCATGAGAAACCACATTCAAATATTCAACATCTCAACATAATGCATTCAATCTTTTGAGGTTTGCATGCATTTAGGTTTGATTTAAGCTATTTTTATGCATATTTCTATTTCTATCCATTTTACATGCATACATTTTGGTGAACTAGATGTGAACCCCCTAACTTATTTTTGCCTCAAGATTTTGAAAAATTTTGAGGAATTTTGGAGTTGGATCCACTTCACTTGATCTATCTTGCTCTTTTTTAGGTTTTGTTAGCTTTTTGTTGTAGGTTTTGCATCATTCTTGGACAAAACCCTAGGTTTTAAAGAATTTCCCATATCTCTCAAAAGGCTGCAAATTTTTAATCAATAGTTTTTCTCCAAGTTGGGGATGGTATTAAGATATTTCGGCTAAAAAATTAGATTTTTTGGATTTGATTTGAATTATTTATAAATTTTTATGATTTTTCATGAAAAAATGATTTTGAGAGAAAATTAGTGATTTTTTTAGAGTTTCTTATATTTCTGGAAATATCTTAGAATTCTAATAGGGGTTTGTTCTTTATTTTTTAAAATTTTTATGAAAAATAATTAGCAAAAAATCAAATCTTTGAGAATTAGAGTTTTAGAAAAATTTGATCATATCTCACAAACGGTTGTAGATTCTTTAAATTTTTTTTTTTGTAGGTTTAGATGATATTAAGAGATTTTAGTAAAAAAAAATAGATTCTTTTGGATCATTTTTTAATTATTTATAATATTTTATGACTTTTCATGAAAATTTAATTTTGGGAGAAAATCAAAGAATTTTTCAAAAAAAATTATGTTTTCAAAAATATCTCATAACTCTAATGGGGGTCTTTTCTTTATGTTTTGAATTTTGATAAGAAATAATTCAAGAAATATTAGATCTTTAAAAATTAGGGCTTTTTAATAAATCTGCTCTCTAGGGCACACATCAAAGAATTTTTCAAACAATTTTTTTTTTTGAAAAGCTCTTGAAATTTTAGTGGGGGTTTGTTCTTTGTAGATTTATTTTTGAGATTAAAATAATTATAAAAAATAAAATCTTTGTTAATTAGGGTTTGGTAGGGTTTTAAGCTAACCCTCTAATATTAGTGATCAATTATCTTGTTAGGGTTTTTCTTTGTTGTTGGTTTTGTTAATGTACAAAAAAATACACTCTTCAAAGGGAAAATTGGATCAAGTGGAAAAAAATTTGGAGCTAAATAAAATCGAGGTGCACACTTTTCAACTCATATCTTTATCTTAATCTTGTTTACAACACCACATTTCAAGTTGGATCTAAAAAGAATAAGTGTCTTTTGAAAATCACACTTTCAATTCGGGCTTAAAAATAACAAGTGTCTTCTCAAAATCATACTTTCAATTTGGGGTTAAAAAGAACAAGTGTTTGCATTTCTTGGTGATCTTGTTTGTGTTTGGAGGTTTGTATGCTCTTCCCTCACATTTCCATACGATCTTGGGAATCAAAAGCACTCTTCAACACTCTCATTTTCACATCACACATTTCAATTTTTAAGGTTAATTAACATTTCTTGTGTGATCAAATACATGTGTATGCTCTCTCCTCACATTATCATATGATCTTGGAGATCAAAAGAATTATTTGCATCACTTTTGTGTAACCTTCTTAGGGGTCTTGGCTAAATAAGTGATCACTCTAGGGGTGACCTCAACTCTAGCATCTTGACATAATATAAATAGCGGGGGGTGAATCTAAAGACACGTCTCTTGGAAGTAGAATCTTGTCAATCTTGGCTAAGGCCCAAAGAACTTTATACCTTTGGGAAGTGAAGGTGGAGTGTGTGTTACCCTCTCCTTTCAGATATTTGGAATTATTCACTTTTAAAATTCATGCAATTAGGCCTCACATACCCACAAGGTATATAGAGGATATCCTTAGATCCTTGTGCATTCTTTTTTAATACCATTGGCCAATCTACCCACTTGAACAATGTCTAAGATTGTTCTTGTTCTTAGAAGTTTCTTCTTATCATAATTATTTACATTACATATTTTATCAAATATTGTCTTTTGTGTGTGAATGTGTATTCAAGATCTAAATATTAATTAAGCAAGAAAAACCATAAACCAAAAAATAGAAAACTCAAAAAAAACCAAAAAAATCAAATATCCAAAAACATTAGAAACATTTCAAAAACAAATAAATCTAGGTGTCCTCCAAGTCAAGATATCCACATAATCTCCAAGTAAAATTTCCCATCTTCATTCTCCATCCTAATCATCCTATCCTATTCATCCAAGTTGACCCAATCATTCCATCCTAGTCATCATAATCATTCCTCATCATCCTAGTCCCCATTCCCCATCCTAATCATCCTATCCTATTCATCCGAGTCAAATCAATCATCCCATCCTATTCATAATAACCATCCATAATATCATCCTAATCACCTTACCCTAACCAATCCTTTCCATCCTAATCATTCCTCTTCATCCTAATCATCTCATTCTATCCTGATAATCTCTTCTCACCTTAATTCCTCTTAATCATTTTAATCACCTTCATAATCATTCTAACCTTTCATAATCATCCTAATTATCCCTTCTAACCATATTCATTCTTCATCTTATCTTAATCATTTATTTCCATCTCAATCATTACATCCCTAATCATCATATTTATCTCCTTTCTGTAATTCCATCCTAATCATCATCTTCCATCATTATCATCATTCCTCATCCTAATTATCCTCCTAAGCATTCTAATCATCCATTTCATCCTAATCATCCCCCATTGTCCTAATTATTTTTTCCTAATCATACCCAATCATCTAATTCAAATCATCCCAAGTACCTCAATCATCCACATCAATTATTAATTAATCATTTAGGACCCTAAATTTAATTAATTTGTCTAATCCAATTGAGTTCTTAATAATTATCATAACCACCCTCCATAATCCACATAAAAATATTTCTTTCCTAATCCATTATCATCCATCATCATTCTTAATCCTTATCATCCTCAATATTCATCACAATCATCATCCTTTATTTGCATCAACATTCAAGCCAGCATTGAGACTTATACCCAATTCATGTCATCCTTTCCCTCCATTGACAAGGGAAACCAAAATGTCTTCAATTTTCAACAAACACCTATCCATAATCATATCTCATGCACTTCACATCGTAGTCAACCCATCGTCACACCAAAAATCACCATCAAAGGACCACCAAAATTCACCCTCAAAGGAATAAAAGAACCATGAAAAATCCTATTTCACAAAATATTATTCGTAGTCTTCTAGTTCCACCCACTTCCACCTCATCCATTTCATGTTTTTCCACCTTCATAGCACCTACACAAAGTCAACCATGATATTCACTTGACCTTGTTGATCCAAAGCATGACATAATAGATCCCTCTTTATGTCAAGATTAAAGTAATCCTTCTTTTTATCCCATTCCATGTCATGATCCTATCCTTAAGTCCATCCAAGAAATCCTTCTAGATGATCATGCATCCAAGATAAACCTATCTTTGATCAAGATCCTATTTTTGATCAAGGTCCTACCATTAATCAAGAAATCCAAAATGATCCCCTTTCATATCAAGATCAATCCATCCCTTCCATATTCCCACATGATACCCTTTCATATCAAGATAAATCAATCCCTTCCATACCATTTCATGATCCATGTCTCTCAACTTAATTACATAATGCTAATCCATCAACTCTATTGCATGATAATATACCATCTCATAATCTTACCATATCCAACCATTTTATAATCCTAGCATATCCACCTCATATTATGATCCTATCATACTACCTCCATGGCATGACCCTAGTCCATCACAAGAATAAATATTTCCATCCATTACCCCATCTAATGATACCCCCCACAATAAAAACCAAGATGTCTCATCCAATCCATCACATGATTCCCTTCCACCTCATGATCCCCTTCCATCTCATGATCCTATTTCCAGTCAAGAGCAATATATCCCTTCTATCGCATGCAATGATATCCTTCATCTATGTCAAGATCAAATAATCCTTGCATCTCCATGTCATGATCCCCTTAAATATCATAACTAAGAGAAAACTATACCATCCACTCTATACCATGATCCTACCCAAAGTCAAGATCAAATTTTTCCTCCATTTCCATCTCATAACCCAAGTATCCCTTCATCTTCAAGTCATGATCCTAATCCTTCACAAGATCCCATTAATGAACCATAAACATAAAAGCTTGGTTCATCCACCTTTATAAAATTTGGTCTACTCCAAGAGCCTAACATTCACTCCATGTCATATCCCTCTCAAAATTGACTTGCATCTTGCTTCCAAAATAATAAGTATCCCATTGGAAAAAAGATTTTTCAAAAGATGCATTATTGAGGTAAAGGGTTAGGCCTACATGAGAAAGGCATATTAGAACCCATCCAAATCCAAGAAAATCTTATTTATCATGGACTTGGCTACAAGTCTCTAGATGTTGGTCCTCCTTCCATTCATCCTAAATCCAAAATCCCTCCACTTAAATCCAAATTTCCACATTCCCCATACTCAAAATCTATCTTGGGACCTTATATTCCAAAACCTAATCCATCTTCCTTTCCATCAATTTTGGGTCCTTATGTCCCAAAACAATGTCTTTCATCCCCTCCATCCATTTGGGATCCTTGCATTCCATCGGCTAACCTTCCTATTTCAAGATACCATTATCCTCTCTATCCATCACCTCATATCCCTAATCAAGATGAAAAAAGGTACACACCCTTGAAACTTTTCCAACATACTTACACCAACCCATCTACAATACATCCATATCATTCCTCTCCATCCAACAATCCCATTGCTCTTGGAAGCAATTTGGATGTCAAACCTCAAATGCATAAACTCAAAATAAAAATAAAAATAAAGGATCAACATGTCCCATCAAAAAATACATGAAAAAACAAAGAAAAATATGATCGAAAAAAAAAAATTTCAATCCCTAATACCACAAAGGCCCATGAATAAAAAATCACAATAAAAAACCATGTGGATTCCAAAAATACTCATAGAATCAATGCATCCCAAAGAAAAATCAGAATTGGCATCCAAACTTGCTTATCCAAAAGCTCCATCCAATTCTAAGTCCTTCACCCCATCTAATAATCATTTATCACCTCCATCCATTTTGGGTCCTTATATCCCAAAATCCACATCCATTCCTCCATCTAAATCTCCAAATTTAAAAGCCTATTATCTTCCACAACTCCACCACCCTTCAAAGTGTGTGCCAATTTTGATCTCACAAAAATTTCCATCCACTCATATACAAGTCTTCCATAAACCCATCCATTATCCAACATCCATATTTCATCCTTCCATCCTCTTATCCAACCCTTTGCATAAATCCATATTGCTATCTTTGGCATTGTTTTTCATTGATGTTAGTCATCATCACTGCTTTTGTTTGAAATTGACATGATACATATATTCAAAGGTATTATTCATTGATGGTTTAGTATTGGCATCATTAACATTCAGCCTTTGATGGTTTTCATGATGAGAAACTTGTTTTTGTTTTGTTTTGGCTGATATGTAATTTGGAAGACATAAAGCATTCTACCTTGATGTTCTTCTTGGAAAATATTTGGTTACAAAACTTGTTGTAACCTTTTATAAAGTGTATGATGACTAGGAGAATATGTATACCTTCAAGGCTGTTTTGAAATTTTTTTAATTGATGTATAAATTCTAAAATATCAAAATAAATTATTTTTATTAGGAGTGACTTGCACTAGCAAGTTAAAGGTGCTTGTGAAAGGTTTGAAGGGGTGTTTATATCATTGTATTCTATTGACCCCTTCTAGGGTTATCAATTTAGCAAGGTAAATTTGTAAGGTTTGTAAACGATTGTGTGTATTGAGTATAATGAAGGTTAGAAGCTTGCAAAATGCAACAGAAAACTTAGGGTTTGAGTGACATGAGATGAAGTTTGGAAAGCAGCAAGGTTCTTCAAAGATTCCTTTGACAGTCGGTAGTAGCTTTGGATAGTTGGAATATTTGGTAGTTTGGGGAGTTGAGATTTATAATTTATTGTAGTTTATTTCTCTCAGGGATCAAGGTCTGGCTTTATCAAATTTTACCAAGTTAATGATTGCTATTTATATTAGATGTTTAAGCTTGGTGTTTGGTTAGATTCTGTGATGAAAGTTTAAGATTGTAAGACTCATTTAGTTATTTGTTGAAAGATTGTGGTTATTATGATTCCTATATAAAAGTGACATAGTCACTATGAAGGGGTTCGATGAAGATGTGATTTACACTCTGCAAAGAGTCATTATTGTGTTTATGTTGAAAGCTTTGATGAATAATTTGTTTTGAAATTGTGAAGTTTTTCAGAGTGCTGATTGTATTTGCATACACATATATATATATATATAGATTCTTGAATATCAAATGAAAATGAGACAATCAAGAAATACTTAGTTATGAAATAGAGATTATACTATTTCCTTTTATTCACAGTTTCATATTGATGTGAAAGTTATATTTTTCAATGAGGCATACTTGTAACTAGTGAGGCTCCTTTGCCAGTGAAGCATATTATCTAGCCAGCAAGGCTCTATAATCAGTGGGATTTTATTAAGCTATTGAGGTAATTTTCCCAAGTTGTTTTTTATCCCTATGAGGGTTTTGCACTCATAAATCATTGTGTTATGGTGTTGTGATCCATATGGTTTTCATGTCATGCGTAATTCAATCTTTTTGTTTTAGTTATGTACTTTGCAACATTTGAACTTTTATGTTATTCAAGTATTTTCTCTTGGCTATCAAATTTGAATACATTCTGGTAATTGAACATCCAAATATAAAAAAGAAACAATGTGTTATGGGAAACAATTGAATTTATTTTTACTATTAAAACACTAATTCACCCCCCTCTTAGTGTTTTCATACTCGAACAAGTAGCATCAAATCCATACCCTTGCCAAAAGTTTAACCAACTTAGGGGATTCCTAGTGGAGTACTTGCCATGAAAAATCAAGAAGATTTTTCTATTTCCAGAGCACCTTTATTTGATGGTACTAGCTATGCTTTTTGGAAATATAGAATGCAACATCATATAACTTCTCTAAGCTATGAGGTTTAGCATGTAGTTGAGATTGAGTACACTGCCATAGCGACACCCTCTACTCTAGAGAAGAAAAAGGCCTATGATTGTGATGCTAGGGCTGCAAATGCTATTTTTTGTGGACTAACTAATGATGTACTTGTTAAAATTATGGACTATAAAACTACAAAGTCTATTTGGGATAAACTATCTAATATTTATGAGGGTGATTACAAATTTAAAGAGGCTAAATTACAAACTTTTAGAGCCAAGTTTGAAGGACTAAAGATGACTGAGGAAGAGAAGGTAGTCGATTACCTTCTAAGATTCCAAGAAATTATAAACTCATTTTGTGGTCTTGCTGAAGCTTTAGAAGAAAAAGTTGTTAAAAAGGTATTAAGGTCACTGACATCTAAATATGATCCTAAAGTCTCTATTGTAGAAGAGAGAGACATAAAAAAACTCACTTTAGATGAACTTCATGGTATCTTTACAGCCTATGAAATGAGAATCTATAGTGATAATCCCATTACCAAAGAAGTTGCTTTTAAATCTAGAAAAAGGGATAATGACATAAATTCTGACTCAGAAAAATTAGATAATAGTGAATCCATCCTTGTGAGAAAACTATGAAGAGGGCCAGGTAGATATAAAGGGAAGAATCCATTTAAGTGCTTCAATTGTGGTAAAATTGGGCATTATGCTACTCAATTCCCTAACAAAGACCCTGAAAGTGATGAGGAAGATAGTAGAAAACAAGGAAAGGAAAAATAGTATAACTTTAAAAAGAAAAATGTTTTTAAAAAGAAGAAAATCATGGTTTCTGATGTAATAGACAGTGTTTAGAGGGATCTATTGAAGAAGCAGAAGAAACCATATTTATGACTACCATTAGTCCAAATGAGAATTATGTTGTAGATCAATCTAATCATGATGAAGAAGAGATTGATCTAGAGGGTGAATTAAGATGTGCCCTTAGTAAAATAAAAAAACTCAAGAAGGAGGATGTAGTACAGAAAAACCAAGCCCAAAAATATACTAAAAATATGATTAACAAAATTAATGAGTTTGAAAAAAAATTTACGGATCTAAAACTAGAACTTGAATTTACAGAAGTTACTAAAATCTAGTTGGACACCAAAGAAAAGAAATCTTGCATATTAGAGGTAGAAATTTTAGCCTTGAGAAAACAAGAAGACCATAAGGATAAGATTTCTCTAGGGTTTGTAGAAGGGAAATGCTCACATTCCAATGAACCACAATGTGCTAATGTCACAAATGAAAAGTTTATGAAACCATCAATTGACAAAAGGAGTAATTTGTTGAATAAGTTGAATTGTTTTAACTATGGCAACCTTGGACATATAGCCAGGTTTTTCAAACCTAACTTTGAGGTACAAAAAAACAAGACCGCCATTCATCTCGAGACACCTTCTAATGAAGATAAAAGAAAATTAGTGTGGAGACCAAAGAGGGTTGATAAAAGGGATGAAGATACGCTTGTTCAAAAAACCCTACATGTCAAAAAGGAAGAAAAATGGGTTCTAGACAGTGGATGCTCTAACCACATGACTGGTGATAAGAGAAATTTTGTCAATTTTGAAGATTATGTTGGTGGTTTAGTCAAGTTTGGGAATGATTTATGTTTTCTATTTAAAGGAAAAGGTACCATTCTTCTAGATGATGATACTTCTTTACATGATGTGTACTTTTTAGAAGGTTTAACACATAATCTTCTAAGCATAAGCCAAATTTGTGACAATGGATTTAGTGTTACATTTAATGCTCAAGGTTGTGAGATAAGTAAGAAATCAAGAATGATAGTTGCAACAGGCTTAAGGACAAAAGGGAACATTTATAATCTTCAAGAGATTGTGAACATAAGGAAATTTGAATCTAAGCTTGTGCATTTTGCACAAGTGACACCTATTAGTGCATAAAGGGAAGCATGAAGTTAGGGGGAGATGCTTATTGATTTATCATTCAAACCCCTTAAGTAGTAAAGAAGTTGTACCTTTGTAGTAATTTGGTGTTCTGATGGTGGCAATTGTTCTTGTTTGATAATGTCATTTGAGTCATTTGAAAATTATATCCTATTTATATTCCTTCTCCTCCAATAACTTGTTGCATTTGTTTCTGATGATTATAATATTGCAAGGGGTCTTAACACATTGATGAATGATTCCAAGGATAGTAACAGTAGATCTGATTGCTTGGTAGTAGTTATTATGGTAGTTAATATTTTCTATTAGTATAGTGACAATGGCTAATGCATGGTGCAAAGAATAATAGTTGGCTCTTGGTTTAAGTGGTTTGATCTTGATAATCATTAAAAGTGGTATTTGTCTTCTTGCATCTACATAATGGAGTGTTCAATTGTAATGTGATAGTGGAAGTATAGTTTTGTGGATTGAGGATTATCAGTATGGCTCGATTATGCTTGATCCATGATGAATCAAAGCATAATTAAGCCACTAAACCTCAATCTCAAACAAGATCATTTAAATTGAAATTTAAACTAAGAATTTATTGAAACTAAAAATTGCAAACTACAAAAATAATTAAATGACTACTCTAACCCATTTGGAACTTGTCTCGTTTTGGAATTGGTGTCATGTTGATGTAGAAAAATGACCCTTTTCCAATCCCATGATTAGTGAGCCTATTTCAATCAATTCTATGGAAGAGAATAAATGAAACCATTCTCATAAATGGATGAAAACCTTATTTATGCTAAGATTCATATAAATATGCAATTGCTAAGCTAATCTAAGCTAATTTTAAGCTAAAAAATGGAAACCCTAATTTATAAACAAGCTAAGATGGATGCATAGAATCCATTAATGGATTTATTAAGCTATTTTGCAACTAGACTGAACTAAAATAAGCTAAAAGTGAGTAAATTGAGAGTGTGGATGTAAGTGAATTCAACATAATAAGTTTGCAATTAAAAGATGGATCCATTTGTCTCCAAATAGTGTCCTATTTATAGGAAAGAAAATGAGAAATGGAGGGTTGAGATCAAAAATATTAATCAACGATCAAGGATGAATGGAAGAAGAGGCATGGATAATGGATTCTCATCAATGGATGAGAATGAAAGATGAGAATTAATCAAGGGCTCACATTTGTTTCAAACAAACACACTTTTGACCTGCACACACAGGTCACAAGGTGACTTGCTAAAAGGGTTAAAATTTTAGCTTGCTCAAAAAGCCAAGTGAGATGATTGAAGGAGAGAATATTCTTTGAAATATTCTCATGGGTCAGGATGAAAGATATTTTGCAAATTAAAAGAAAGCTTTAATTGTGCAAAAAAAGGGATAAGGAATATTTAATGGGAATATTCCCCTCTTTGAGGAAAATTAGTTTAGTTGCTAATTAAACAAGGTTTAATCATGCAATTAAAGGATTTGAAGAATAAAGTGATATTCATTAAATTAAATAATTTAATTAAATAATTAAATGAATGGGGGAAAGATGAAATGACATTTAATTAAATAACTTAGGGTTATTTAATTAAATAAGAAGACTTGGGGAATTAAAATAAATAATTTGATTTATTTAATTTAATGAGATGAAATGTTAGCATGAAGGAGGGAATTAACCTGATTTGATGAATTAGGTTAATAGATGCAAATGATGCAATTAATTAAATAGCTAGGCTAATTTAGTCAATTAATTGAAAAGAGGATGGTTTTAAAGATGAAATGATGTTAGTATACCTATTTCGAGTGTATAATATCATTTAGGACATTTTCCAGTGTCTACATTTTGCTCCTCTTTGAATCGAGGTACCTGTTGCTTTAGTTCAAAGATTGATGCTCTTCAAATTAAAAATTGTTGACTAAACCAAAAAATAAAAAAATTCTAATTTTTAGATGCCCCAGCAGAAGGATAAAGTTGGTTCCCTACCCCCTGGAGAAATCAGGCAAGAATTTTGAATTTTGGGTTGATTTCTTGACAAAAGTGAAAAGTTTCCCCAGGGGTCTAGAAAAGCTTTGAGATGCAAGAATTATGCCAAAAATATAAAAAATGATGCAAAATTAGGTTCCGATTAGAAAACTTGGTGAAAATGATGATAAACCCTAGCTTGAAGGTTAAATTAGAGAAAAAACCCCTAATTTTCTAGCATAAATAAGCCAAGAAAGGTCACTTTCAATTCATTTGTGCATTCACACCTTAGAGATTCTTGTTGTTTTGAGCTCTAACCCTTTGATGAAATGGCGCGATGAGCGCTCCCACGACACATTTTTGATCGAGTTCGAGAGTATTAGTGGATTCTAGACTCAGGACCACCGGTATGTAACTCAAAACTTGATTTGAAATTTGACATTTTGATGCATTTATTACACTTTAGAATTTAAACTATGGTGGTTTGAGAATCGATGACGCTAAATTGATTTGTGTCGACACATATGTGTATGGAAATGCATCTCGTGATTTAAAATTAGGGTTTCTAATTTTAAATTTTGATGCATATATATATAGCGATGAACTTCCAGATTTGAAAATTAGGGTTAGGGTGTCCAAAGCTTAAATAGTGACACACATGTGTTTGGTGACGCATTTTTTGATTTGAAATTTGAAATGCCTTTAGGTGTCACAATTTGGAATTTAAATATAGCGAAGCTATTTCAAATAGTGACTCTATTGTGATTTTTGAGTTGGAAATTCCAAATTGAGTCAAAATTATTTGATTTTTCATGTTGTGTGCTTCATGGGTGCAGGAGGTCATCCTACCGCTAATGTTGTGTGAGCATCGTCCCACCATTTTGGAGAGACTGGGTGATTTGTCAAAGTTGCAACAAGAGCACCTAAGAGAGATCAGATAATGGTATGCTACATATGTGCCCATCATATGGACACATCTAGCCATGATGACTGTGCTATGTGAGAGATGGCACAATGAGACTTCATCGTTTCACCTCCTTACAGGAAAGATGACAGTTACCTTAGAGGATGTATGGTGCATTTTATGTTTTTTGATACACGGCAAGCGGGTGATATATGATATTGATGCCAAGTATGATTCCTGTCATGAGGTGATGGAGATTGAGGACATCATTTTAGTCACTTCATATACTAGATTTTCTAGAGAAGTTCCCACATGGGGACCCACCATTCTAGCTCTAGAGGTAATGGAGGGATTTAGGAAGTTAGTTGCTCAACCATGGACCTAAGACCATGGTTAGGTGATTGCACATACGATGCCTACTTATGATGCATGGTTTAAACCTCCTCAACATTTGATAGATATAGTGGATGCTCCTCCGTGAGGGAGACCCATAGGGAGAGGAGTGGGTAGGGGCAGAGGATGGCTAAGATGGGCAGGTTCTAGGGGCTCCACCAGTTGTACAGTAGGTTCCATAGTAGCCTCCCACATAGCAATAGCCAGGAAAAAAAAAACCAAGATAGTAATAGCCTGTACAACCACCACCACCTAATGTGAAAGATATTCAGATTCGGCAGCTACAATAGTAGGTGCAAGTTTTGACAAGTGAGTGGGATTAGGCCTACCAACGGATTTTTTTCTATTACTGCTAAGTGAGACTAGGCTAGATAGTAGGTGGTAGCCATCACAACAAAGAGGGACCATGCCAAGCAGCAGTTATAGCCTGTGACTACGAAGAGAGACCATGAGATTGGGCAAAATGATCAGATAAAGATGATGACAACAACCAGCCAGGGTAGGACAATATCCGTGAGATTGTATAGAGAGGCTATGATAGAGGTGGTCTACTATAGGATGCATTAACATTGTGATGTTCCACAGGCCCTCAAACAACCTAATTTTTCACAGAGGAATGATGCACAACCCAGAGCTGAGGAGCAACCAGAGAGGCAAGCCAAAGAGGGGAGCAGTCATTAGGGCTAGCTTCTAGTGCATAGACACTTTTCGATTTTGTTTCCCTATTCTTTGACATAAATATACATTCAAGGGCTCATTTTTTATAGCCTCATGGATATTGTATTTATGATCAATTTTTGTGCCATGACATTTATTATATATATATATATATATACATATGATATGGATACGGATTCTATATGATGTGTTCATCTTATTTCATGCTTATGATTGTATGGATCCATATGATATGAGATGCTTATATTTGATCATGTATGGATGCACTTTACTTATGCTTATGCGACATGTGATGTAATGCTATGGATGGATGCAATGTTATATTCTTTTTCATTATCTTTTCATCATATGCCATGTGATGGATGATGTGATATGTAGATGTTTATACTATGCTATGATATGTGAGTGCTATGGATGCATTTCTTGTTTATGTATTTTCTATGCAATTTTATGAGATGATCATGTATGCATATGGATGTATGGATGGATAATGCATAGTTTTATGCTTCATGATATGATATGCAATGTATTCTTATGATATATGCAACGATTTAAGATGCTTAGAAAAAAAAATCTAAATTATTTATCACAACTTAAATGATAATGACAATGCAGAATTCATGATGTGATAGGCTATGATGATGCAAAATGTATTATTATGCTATGATTATGAGATGAATTTATGTTGATAGTTTGTGGATGTAGGCTAGATGCATTGATCATGTTTTTGTTGATTTTCATGATACCAAGTTAGCGTGGAGAGAAGATAAAAGAAACAAGACAACCGACCATTGATTTTGATGATTGCACCAAAAATCCAACAAGTCTATGATCTATCGAGACTTTATTAGAGATGGTGATGAGAAAATGCATGATGAGGAATGAATGCAGGATGATGAGTTTCTCATATTTTGGGATCAGGATTTTCCAGAATTCCTTATTGTTTGATATAACACTTAGAAACAATACATCAAGGTATTGATAACTAGAATGGTGTTGTATCTAGTGTAATAGACTTTGACTCTACAAAAAGATAGGATAGTCCTTGTTCACATATTGACATATGGAAACCTTGTCAGAATGTAAGTTAGAAGCTTAGAATACATTGGACCAAAGCATACACAATAGTCAACAATATACCCCAAACAACCTTCCTACACACAACGAAGCAAGTATGTGCCAAGATTATTTTACAAGAGTATCCACAAGTACATCAAATAAAAGATAATGATTGATAACTCATTTGTTTCTCTCTAAATTATTTTGATGGACATCATCAAGATTTCCTTGGAATGAGTAATTTAAGATAAATCATAAGAAAATATCAAAGACAAACAGTCAGTATTATCTATATCTCTTGCCTATTTAAATTAGCTAAGGTGATTTCCGATACTGTTGTCCTTCGTAGGAAGGATACATCATAGGACATGTTGATTAGAGGGTTGTTTGATGTTAGGATGATGCTAAGATTTATGATAATTCATTGATATAAACTTCACTGACGCATTTACCTATGATTTTGACTTTAGATTTTGACAATTAGGTTCACACTTTATGACTTGCTATACTTGTTTTCTATTTGTTTCACCAAAGGTTGGGGGCGATGATCAATTTATTATGGGTGAAAGTGAGATGGGAGGGATGGTTTTGGATTTTTCTAGAATATTTCAATGCTTTTGTTATTTTGAAAATGTTTTGAGGTTGTTTTTGATCTTTTTTTTGAAATTTTATGTGAATGATTTTGTTTTTGATTATTTGAGGCTTTTTAGGGTTTTCTGAGATATTTGAGGTTGTTTTAGGTCTTTTGAAATTTTTTTTATGTTTTTAGATTTTCCATTTTAAAATGTTTTTGTGTTTTCTTAATAGTTGGATTTTTTGGGGGATTTTGAACATATTTGGATTTTTTTGTGTTTTTTGAGAGTTTTGATCAAGAACCTAACCTAAGAACCTATCCTAGGGGTGGGGGATGATCAAAGATAAGCCTTACCTATGTTATACATGTAGAGACCACGTACTTCGACTGACTCAAATTATTAACAATGAGATATTAAAACAGATGAGAGATGCCAATTTATTATGGAAGACTTCTAAAGGACTAGCCAAGGGTGTCTCGGGGGCACATCAATGATGACCTTTCCTAAGTTCAAGCTCAAAGACAACGTACTTCGACAAGGTACTAATTTTTGGATTTTTGATGTTTGACCTTTTTAGGGATTTTGATGTGTTTTGGATGTTTTGGATTTTGAATTTATAATTTTTTGAATGTTTTTGGATTTTAGTTGTATAGGATTTTATAAATGTTTTGGATTTTTTGATGTAGTTTTACGAATGTTTTTGGTATTTTTGATGAGATTTTATGAATGTTTTTGGTATTTTTGATGACCTTAAGATATACAAGAGCCCGATGTGAGTCGGAATGAATTGACCCGTGCATGATATGATAGACTACCTCGATATAGGAAGGAAAAACTAACCTTTGGAATATGCCAAGTAGTACTGAGGGGATATGATACTTCACAACATCAAGCTATGATAAGGATGTGAATAGGCGATGGATGAATGGTGGTGGAAAGAATGATAGGACGAAAGAGCTGAAGAATAGATGGAGGTGCCTTATTTACACAAGGCACCTATTTTATAGGTTTTCACCAAGGTACTTTCCCAAAGTGCCACCGAAGTGTTTTCATAAGAGGATGATTTTTTTCTTTACTTTTTTCAATATTTTTCTCATTTTTTTGGATTTTGATAATTTTTGGATTTTTTTGTATTTTTAGATTTATACCCTTCAAGACTAGGCATAAATTTTTTTAACATGTGAGTTGTTGGTTGGATCTTGCAAGGGTTCACCTTCAGGTGTTGACAATCGATACGCTCCTAATCCATAACTTGTTGTGATGAAAAAGGGACCCAACCAGTTAGGCTCAAACTTTATTTTGTTGTCTTGATCCAAAAGATTTTTCTAATTCTATTTTAGGACAAGATCCCCTACCTAGAAAGACTAACATTTGATCTTCTTGTTATAGCTCTATTTTAGTCAGTTTTGAAATACTTGCAAGTGATTGAGGGAATCAAGATGACTCTTATCTAGGAACTCTAGCTCATTCAGCCGAGATATATGTATTCTTCATCGATGATCAGGTTCTATAGTGATACTCACAATGATGGGAGATCAACCTCAATAGGTAGGATAGATTTTGATCCATAGACCAAGGAGAAAGGGGTTGCACCTATTGGTGTGTAGATACTAGTTTGATAGGCCCAAAGAGTGGGATTCAACTATAGATGCCAGTCACGACCAGATTCATTAACTATTTTCTTTAAGATTTTCAAAATGTTCTTATTTGTAGCCTCAACTTGACCATTGCCTTGGGGATAATACATACGAGGTAGAGAATCGGTGTTGGATGTTAAATATTTGACATAGCTCTTTAACATCTTAACTCTTAAAGGGTGTTCCATTATCTGAGATTAGGGTTTGAGGAATACCATAACGACAGATTAAGTAGTTTAAGATAAACTTGGAAATTTGTTTCCTTGTTATGTAGGTCATAGGAATGGCTTCAACCCACTTATTAAAGTAATCAATGGTGGTTATGATAATATTGTGGCCATTGGATGAGGTTGGAGTGATTTTTCCTATGAGGTCAAGCCCCCAGTATGAAAAAGGCCAAGATGTAACTATTGGTTGCAATTCCTGAGCTAGAGCATGAATCAGATCTCCATGCTATTGACACTAGACACATCTTTGCACGTACTGATGAGCTTCTTTTTCCATGGCTAGCTAGTAGTACCCCATCCTAAACAATTTCTTAGCTAAATTCATATCTCTAGAATGGGAACCACATATGCCATCATGCAATTTCATTAAAATAGTTAAGGCTTCCTCCTAGTTAAGATATGGTAGTAATGTCCCTTTGATGCTTCATCAATAAAGGGTATCAACTAATATCATGAATCAGGATGCCTTTTTAACAAAGGTCTTTTTAAGGTTTGAGGTGATATCATATGGGAGGGTTCCTCTACTTAGGTAGGTGAATATTTCATGATACCATAGGGATCTAGGACCAATAATGACCATGTTAATTCAGATTCATGGATTTCAAAAGTTGGTACGAGAAGTTGTTCTACCAATAATTTGCATTGGAGGATATTGTTTGGCATGTCTAGTAGTGAATCGATTGTTGCCATGGAATCTGCTACTTTGATGTTTATGCGAGGAATCTGCTCAAAAGTTATGTCTATGAAAAGGTCCTTAATATTATCCACCATCTTCTTGTAAGGAGTGATCTTGTCATCCTTAGTTTGATAGTCATTAACTTGGTTGATAACCTACTGTGAGTCTCCATAGAATTTCATCTCTCGAATCTTCCATTGAACTGATATCCTCAAACCTGTGATTAGGGCTTCATACTCAACAATGTGATGCAGGAGAATCCTTGGTTCTTTGCAATCCTGCATCAACCAAAACTATTTTCTTTCAGTTTTGTTCTTGTTCTTGTCCAGTTCATGTTGGAAGATTTGGTATTTCATCATATTTTCTCACCAGTCACTGTGGATCTATGTTTTCATTGTGGACATGTTCATTTTCCATATTCCAAGATTTCAACATTATTGGATCTTTTTTCGACAATTTATTGCTTTCGAATTAAGTGACAGTTTCTTGAACCGACACCGGAATGGTTTGAAACCTAACGGCTAGTTTGATCTCTTGTGGATCCTTCTCGTAACTTGTGGATCCTTGAGGTGTAATTCAAATTGTTTTGTGGAGTGTCCCTGACCTTAATTTTAGGTCCAAACTTCATCATATGCACCCACCAAGGAGAAATTAAAACTGAAGGTCAACCTATTTCATGCACATGTTACATTTTCTTCATCAGAGATTGTAATGATCTTTGGCCGATGCGGATTATTCTAAACCCCTGGATGTGATATAAATCATTGTAACTGATCATTAAGAATTAGATTAAGTAGATTTAAGAATTGATATGTAATATTTTAGCTCTCATTAAGGAGCATATAGGAATATTGTATTTTGAGCATGTTATAAAAGGCCTATGAGCCGAATCTGTAAGCCCGGATGTGGCTGACTGTATGTAATCAAAATTTATGACAATAGGAATGTTTTAATCTATATTTGCCTCCATATTCTATGTTGATTCCATTGTGTAACTCTTGTTGCACGGTTCAAATAGTTCTCTTTGAGGACCCTCCTACCATGACTGCACCAGATTGGTATCAAATTGAGATTCATTCTAGGAGAGATCATCAGAGTTTGTGAACTCCTGTTGAAAATTTGTTGTGGTGTGGTGGAATGAGGATCTGACCTATAGCTATAGAGTACTTGTGTAAATATGGCAAGAAGAAGAAATGGTAGAGGAAATGGAGTGTGTGGAAATGCAAACCCAACTATAATGGAGATGTTGAGAGGAATTATTGCTAGATTAGAAGCAGTCAAAATAGCCCAAAGGAGAGGTTGACCATTTGATGATGTGAGTGATGAAGAGGTAGAAGAACAGGAAGAAGAGGAAAGAGGAAATCAACCTGGCCTTGATTAGGGGGAAGAGAGGTTCATAAGAGCCCTAACCAGAGTAAATACTAAACCACATTTCAATCCACCAATGGTAAGTTGGATTTAGATGAATTGCTTGATTAGATAATGGAGGTGGAGAAGTATTTTGATTTTGAAGGTACCACCGAAGACAAGAAGGTGAAATTTTCTTGTACAAAGTTGAAAGGACATGCATCCCTTCAGTGGGAACAATTGTAGATAGATAGGCAAAGAAGAGGAAAGGAGAAGATAAAATCATGGGATCAAATGGTAAAAAATTTAAAAACAAAGTTTATGCCCGTAGACTATCAAATTAGTTTTTTTCCAAAAGTCATAGAATTTGAAGCAGAAGAATTCAAGTATGATAGAGTATACTGAGGAGTTCTACAAGTTGAATATTAGATCTAGACATTTGGAGGATGAGATTGAGAAAGTAGCTAGCTATTTGAATGGATTGAGGTCTTCTATACATGATGAGATCAAGTTGGTGAGTGTGGAGGAGGCATATCAATCTGCCCTAAAAGTAGAAGAGAAGATGAATAAAATACATGAGAAGAGATAGAGAGGAAGAATTTTTACTAGAGGAGGAAGAGGATCTTTTGCAGATTAGAATAAAGATAAGGAAGCCAATAAGAATTATAATATGTACCATAGAGATTATGGAAAATCTTATCAAAGAGGAGGACGTGGTGGTTACCAAAATGAGGGTTATAGAAAATGTGACAGAGGACAGGAGAAAAGAGTATTCAGGAGAACTTTTTTTAAGTGTGGTGGAGAAGGACATAGAGAATTTCAATGTAGTCAGGGAGAGACAAGTAGAAAGATAGAGAACAATAGAAGAATAGCCTTTGCTAAGGAGGATCATGTTGATTCATCTAATAAATCAGAAGAGGGAGAAGTGTGGTGAACATAAGAGTATTGTGTCAAAGTGAGATGGAGCAAGAACCGTTGCAGAGAAAGAATTTGTTTTGAACTAGATGCAAGGTAGCTGGTAAATGTTGTAGAGTGATTATTGATAGTGGAAGCTCTGAGAACCTAGCTTCTAAAGAAATGGTGACCAAATTAAAGCTAGAAATATTGAAACACCCAAAGCCTTTTCAGATAGCATGGATTCAAGATGAGCATAAGATACTGGTAAGTGAACAATTTTTGGTAAAATTGAAGATAGAAAATTATCATGATGAAGTTTTATGTGATATCATACCTATGGATGTATGCCATGTTTTGTTGGGAAGGCCTTGGAAGTATGATAGATGGGCTATTCATGATGGAAATAAGAACATATATACCATTGTTGCTAATGGGATGAAGCAAACTTTGTTGCCCTTGGAGGATGTTCCTAAAATGGAGGTTTGCATGAATGCTAGAAATTGTTTTGTTAATGGAAGATGATTCCTGGGTGGATTGCGACATGAGAACATGTGCTACGCCTTAGTTCCTAAGAAGGATGAAGAATTGAAGCATGTAGAAGAAAAACCGAAGGAGATAAAGGAGTTGCTAGAAGAATATGAAGCTATCATTTTAGAGAATGCACCTGATGGATTGCCACCTATGAGGAGTATTAGTTATTGCATGGATCTGATTCTTGGAGCTAGTTTTCCTAATAAAGCAGCACACTGGATGACATTGGCAAAGAATGAAGAGTTGAATAGACAAGTGCAAGAGTTGTTAAGGAAGGGTTTGATCAAAGAAATCTTAGGTCTTTGTACAATACATGTTGTGCTAGCACCTAAGAAGGATGGAGAATGGAGGATTTGTACAGACTCTAGAGCCATAAACAAAACCAAAGTGAAGTATAGATTTCCTTTGCCCTGGATGGATGACATTATGGATTGTTTGAGTGGAGCTAAATACTTTAAAAATATAGATTTGAAGAGTGGATATCATTAGATTAGAATCATAGAAGGGGATGAGTGGAAGACAACATTCAAGACAAATGAAGGATTGTATGAGTGGTTGGTGATGCCTTTTGGACTAATAAATGCATCGAATACTTTCATGAGGTTGGTGAATGAGGTATTGTAGAAATTCTTTGGTAATTTTGTGATTGTCTATTTTGATGACATCTTGATTTTTTAGTAAGACTAGAGAAGAAAATGTGTTGCATATAAGACAAGTTTTGTAGAGGTTGAGAGAAGAGCAGTTGTTGATAAACATTAACAAGTGTAGTTTCATGAAGAAAGAATTGGTATATCTGGGATTTGTGATATCTGCTGATAGATTGGAGATGGATCATGAGAAAGTAGGAGAATTTTTTGCATGGCCTACACTGGAAAGCATTGGATATGTAAGATCATTTCATGGATTGGCTAGTTTCTACTGAAAGTTCACTAGGAATTTTAGTTCTATTTGCAGTCCTATGATAGAAACAATGAGAAAAGATAAGAAATATTTTAAGTGGACATCTAGAGCAAACTAAAGTTTTGAGTTGTTGAAACAGAAGGTGACTAAGTAGCCTATGTTGGCTTTACAAGACTTTAATAAGGTATTTTAGGTAGACTATGATGCAAGTGGAAATGCAATTGGAGCAGTATTAATTGAAGAAGGAAGACCAGTAGCTTATTTTAGTGATAAATTGAATGATGCTAGGAGAAGGTATTTAGTGTATGACCAGGAGTTTTATGCCATAGTCCAAGCCTTGAAGAAGTGGATACATTACTTGTTGCCTAAGAATTTTTTGTTGTATACAGATCATCAAGCATTACAATATTTGAACAGTCAAGGTAAGTTGAATCAGAGACACATGAGATGGGTGGAATTCTTGCAGAGTTATACTTTTATTTTGAAACATAGGAGTGGAAAGTCAAATAGAGTTGTTGATGCTTTGAGTAGGAGAAGCAATTTATTGGTAGAGATGAGAGTGGAGGTATTAGGCTTTGACGAGTTGAAGAAATTATATGAGGAAGACCTGGATTTTGTAGAACCTTGGAGAGCTTGTAAAGAGACAGTCTTGGGGATAGAAGTCAATGGCTGGATTATTGCATTCAAGAGGATATTTTTTTTAGAGGGAATACGTTGTGTATACCCTGGAGTTCAATGAGGGATAGCATGGTGAAAGAAAAACATAGTGGAGAATTGGCATGACACTTTGGAATTGATAAGACAACAACATTGGTAAGTGAGAATTACTTTTGGCCATAGATTTATAAGGATGTTAGGAAATTTGTGTAGAGTTGCAAAGTTTTTCAAGCTATAAAAGGGAGTAGTTAGAATGTTGGATTATATAAACCTTTGACAGTTCTGGAGAGACCTTGGGAGGATATCAACATGGATTTCATAATTGGTTTTGCAAAGACACAAAGAGGTAATGATTCTATATTTGTGGTGGTGGATAGATTTTCCAAAATGGCACATTTCATACCTTGTAAGAAGACAATAGATGCAGTACATGTAGTAGACTATTTTTCAAAGAAGTAGTCAGATTGCATGGATTACCTAGGAGTACTATTTCAGATAGAGATACAAAGTTTGTTGGCTACTTTTGGAGGACACTTTGGAAGAAGTTAAAGACAAATTTAAAGTTCAGTTCTACTTTTCACCCATAGACTGATGGACAGACAAAGGTAGTAAATAGGAGTTTGGGGAATTTTCTAAGATGTTTGGATGGGGAGAAGACTGGAAGTTGGGACTTAGTCCTTGCACAAGTAGAGATTGCTTACAATAATTCAATGAACAGGAGTACTGGAAGACACCTTTTGAGATTGTTACTAGAGTTCACCCTAGACGTATATCAGAGTTGTGAGACATTAGCAAGGAAGATAAAAGGAGTACAGAAGTAAAGGAATTTGTAGAACATATGAGGAAGGTGCATACTCAAGTAAAACAACAATTGGAAGATATGAACTAGAAGTATAAGGAGCGAGCAGATGAAAATAGGAGACATAAGGAGTTTGAAGTTGGAGATGAACTGATGGTGTACTTGAAGAAGGAAATATTTCTAGTTGGCACATACAATAAGCTCAAGATGAGGAAGTTTATACCCTATAAGATTTTGAAGAAATTTGATTCAAGAAATGCATATGAAGTAGTGTTACCGGATGGCATGAGTATATCACCTATATTCAATATTACAGATTTGCATTAGTACTATGAGTTATAATTTAGTGAAGATGGTAAAAAAAAATTGGAGAAACAACAACCAGATGAGATAGAAGAGATTTTGGATATCAGAGATGGGAGGAAAACGTGTGGAAGACATTACAAAGAATATCTTGTGAAGTCGAAAGGTAGACCAATGGAGGATTTTCTTGGATTTATTAGATTCATGTAGACCGTATTAGTTTTCCTTTAGCCCCAAAAAAGTGAGGGAATCACTTTTCAAACAACCTAGATGTCTGATGCAGGACCATCCTTGGTTCTTTGCAATCTTGCATCAACCAAAAAAAAATTCTTTCAGTTTTGTTCTTGTTCTTGTCTAGTTCAAGTTGGTAGATTCAGTATTTCATAATATTTTCTCACCAGACACTGTGGATCTATTTTTTCATCGTTGACATGTTCATTTTCCATATTCCAAGATTTTAGCATGATTGGATCTTTTTCTGGCAAGTTATCACTTTCAGAAAGTGACAGTTTCTTGAACCGACATCGAAATGGTTTCAAGCCTAATGGCTAGTTTGATCTCTTGTCGATCCTTCTCATAACTTGTGGATCCTTGAGGTGTGATTTGAATTATTTTATGGAGTTTCCCCGACCTTAATTTTAGGTCCACAATTAATCATATGCACCCATTGAGGAGAAATTCAAATTGAAGGCTGACCTATTTCATGCACACATTACATTTTCTTCATCATAGATTGTAATGATCTTTGGCTGACGCAATGATTCTAAACCCCTAGATGTGATATAAATCATTGTAACCGATCATTAGGAAGTAGATTAAGTAGATTTTAGATTTGATATTTAGGATTACAACTCGCATTAAGGAGCATATAGGAATATTATATTTTGAGTATGTTATATTAGGCCTATGAGCTGAATCTGTAAGCCCGAATGTGGTCGACTATATGTAATCAAAATTTATGACAATAAGAATGTTTTAATCTGCATTTGCTTCCATATTTTGTGTTTCTTCTATTGTGTAACTCTTGCTGCAGAGTCTAGATAATTCTCTTTGAGGACCCTCCTACCGTGATTGCACCACAATGTTGTTAGTGCAAGGAAATTATAGTGGATATGAATTTGGAATGCAATCACTTTGAGGGGTAATAAAAAGAATGCCTAATTTGAATCCATGTTGGGTTAACGATCCATCAAAGTACATCCTCCACTAATTTGTGAGATTGATAAGGAATACTGATTCATCAGGGAACTCAGATATCAAGGGGCTCTTTGCATAGATGGGTGCCTTTTCTAGTTAATCTATAATCACTTGTCCTTTTATTTCCTTACATTCTACATATTCTATGTTAAACTCTATTAGGATCATTACCCATTTGGCCATTCATCCTATGAGAGTTGCTTTAGATAATAGGTATTTTAATGGATCAATCTTTCCAATGAGCTTGATTTGGTGTGACAACATGTAGTGTCTGAAATTTTGTGAAGAAAAAACAACTGTTAGGCATGCCTTCTCAATGGGTTAATAGTTCATTTCATATTCCACCAAAGTCCTACTGATGTAGTAGATAGCCCTTTCCTTTCTATTTTCATCATGTTGTGCTAGGAGAGCTCCTAGTGTTGTTGATGTTGCTGAGATATATAGGATCAAAGGCTTGTTTGGTATTAGTGGCATGAGTGCTGTAGCTGTTAATAGATAGTCTTTGATTTGTTGGAAAGCTTTATCACACTTTCCATCCAACTTGTAATTTATTCCTTTATGGAGAAGATGCAAAAAAGGGTGGATTTTATTTGATAGTTGCATTATGAACCTTCTGATGGACTGTAATTTTCCTTGTAATCCTCTCATCTGCTTTGATGTTTGTGGTGGTTCCATGTTTAAGATGCATTTGACCTTTGTTGGATCAATTTGTATCCCTCTTTGTGAGATGATAAAGCCTAGAAGTTTCCCTGATGTAACCCCAAATACATACTTTTTTAGAATCACTCATACCTTGTATTCTTCAAGTTTTTCAAAGATGGGTCCTAAGACTTGTATGTCCTCACTCCTTTTCTTTGATTTTTCCAAAATGTCATCCACATAATTTTCAACTATTTTTTGGATCATTTCATGAAATATGAGGGTCATTTCTCTTTGATAGGTTGCTCCTACATTCTTTAACCTGAATGCAGTTTTATGTTTATCCTCGGTGATAATGATTTGATTATAGCTTGACAAACCATCCATGAGAGACAACATTTTATGTCTTGTTGTTAAGTCCACAATGAGATTGATGTTAGGAAGAGTGAAATCATCATTTTGGGAATTATTTGTTTAACTCTATGAAATTTGTGCATATTTTGATGGCCCCAGTGGGTTTTCAGACTGGTACTAGGTTTGAAACCCACTCAAGATAATCTATCGATCAGATGAATCTAATGTCAAGAATCTTTTGTAACTCTAGTTTCACCAAGATTGTTATCTGAGGGTGCATCTTCCTTAATTTCTGCTTTACTAGCTTAGCTTCAAGATAGACTAATAAGTGATGCACAACTACTTTAGGATCAAGGCCTGAAATATCTATGTATGACCATGCAAATTTATCTCTTTGATCTCTTAGGAATGCTGCTAGTTTTTTTGTTCTTCATCCAATATGAATTTGACGTAGAAAGTGATCTTAGGTTCTTCTTTTGTTCCCATGTTGACTAGTGTGTCCTTTTTTGCTAGCACTGTTGAATTTTTTGGATGTATTGCAGTAAGGGGAGATTGAATCCCTCATCCTCATGTGCCTCAAAGAGGCTTTCACCATCGGATGCATCCTTTTTTTTACTTTTTTAGGATCAGAGAGTGCCACCAAGTGGTTTTCACTCAAGGATCAACATGTTAATTGTATTTCATTAATTTTGTGACTAAAGGATTCAATCATCTCCCCATAGTATGCCCTTGTGTCAAGATCTATGTCAAATCATTCTTTGTGATCTTCCCTTGGTAAGTTGGCACAAAGTCCCATGAATTTTGAGATTGCTTCATTATTTTCAAATAGATCTAGAATTGGTGGTCCTTGTTGGTCCATGTTAATAAGTTGTGGGTATACTAGGTGTATCTCAGTTGGCTGATTGCTCAGAGAAAAATATGTTATGGATATCATGAAGAGGTTGTTCTCAAATAGATCACCCATATCAAGTGGGAAGTCATCTAAGGTGGTATCACATGATGTAGGTAACCAAGAGGAAGCCTCGACCCATTTAGTGGAAGTACCTTTTCCAATAAGTGTGACCTTGCTAGTAGTACAACCTAGACCAAGATTCTTTAGTCGTTTCTCAACAATGATGGGTTCTAGAAAACCATTATCATTCTATCCTAGCTTCTCATTCTTGTTATATACCATTCCCTTCATGATAAGAAATCCTTTGTTGTGATCTTCCATGGGAAGATTGAGGACAGGTCGTTCATCTTGATAAAGGAGTTGAGAGATATATTCCTCATTAACATCTTCTTGGTTCAAATTTCCCCACTTGGTGAAGGTAGTAGCTGACATCTTGATTGTTTCAAGCTCTTTGTTGCTAGATGTGGGTTTCCCATGAGATTGAGGAGAAAGAGGAAATTATCCTAAGAAAAAGGTGTTCTTCATTATCTTGTAGTTCCCACAACCGTCATCTTGGATTACTGCCTTGATGTTAGGAATGTTCTACACAATGGGTATTTTCATTTCCAAGGTAGATGCAAGGGATGATGGGTCAACAAATAAGGTAGATGGTGTAGGCCCTTCATCATTCTTGGGTATTGGTATCTTATAAAATTTTCCCTCAAGATTCTTGCAATAGTAAAAAGGCTCAAGATCTCCATGGATAGTAATCTCTCTACCTTCAAAAGGAAAATTTACACATTGATGATAGGTCAAGGCTACAACTCTTAGGTCATGGATCCATTGTCACCCAAGCAAGATGTTATAGGGAAGATCAAGATCAATCACTTGGCATGTGGTTTTTGCAATAAGAGGTCCCACTTGAATGGGAATTAAAATGATACCTTGTGATACCCGTTCTTGGTCATCATATGCTCTAATGGTGGTACTCTTTTCTTTTTTAGTGGCATCCTCTAAATAGCCCATATTTTTGATCAACTGAAGGGTGAAAATGTTCAATCCAACACCTCCATCTACTAAGACTTTTAACTTTTTTCTTATGAATGATAACCTCAAGGTGTAAAGAACAATTATGAGATGGTTGTGATAGTAGGTCTTTCTCGAAGAAGGTGAGAAGATGAGTAGCAATATGGCCTACCATAGCTTGAAAATGATCAGCATCAATATCTTCAAGGAAAAATGATTCTAACAAAGCTTTCTCCAAGATTTCCCTATACGAAGGTGATAGCCTTAATAGTTCTAAGATTGATATCTGTGTAGGGGTCTTCTTGAGCTGATCTAAGAGATTGTACTTGATAGGATTGGATGTGGGAAAATTAGGTTGTATCCTAGATTGAGGTGGGACTCCTTGAATGATAATTTTTCCACGTCGTATGGTGACTCCACATTCTGCACTAGATCCTTTGATGGTGACAACAGTGATGACATTGTTGTAGGAAGTGACGATATTGGAATAGGTATGTTGCACATTTGTGTAATCCTTAGGTTTGTTATTGTTGTTCACTTTTTTATGATCCGGCATAGGGTTCTTGTATATTTGAAGATCCTAATTCCTAGCTAGTACCTCAATAAATATGGTGTCATTCTCTATGATATCTTGAATGATATTCTTAAGTTTCATGCATTTTTTTGTTTTGTGTCCTTTGATTTTGTGAAAGTCATAAAGATCATGCTTGTTATACTAGGATGGTTTCTCTTGTGGTTCTTGGTAGTTTTCAAAGTTGGGAAATGTTATCAAATTTGACTTTACCAACTTCTTCATGATCATTTCGATAGGTTTTGATAACTATGTGTACTTGCATTTAGGATAGTTGTTCCTGTTAGAGGTTTCCCTTTGTTGCATGTCAATGTTATTGAGTGATTGTTTGGAGGAGGTGTTGTTTGTTTAGTAATTGGTTGGATGATAGCAAATTGATTTTTGTTGAGTCTAGGAGCACTTAGTATTACCTTATCATCTACCACACCATCATTTGTTACATTCTTGTTCTTTTCCTAGACACAAGGCTTGTCACTTGAACTAGGTGATGGTCGATTGGAATCTTGAGTATTGCCTTGTGAGATCAAAGCTCTTTCAATGTTAAGGGCTCTCAAGACAATCTCATCATAAGATGTGATGCACTACATTTTCATTTGGAAAGATAGATCGAGGTCTAGATTAGCTATGATGATTCCCACTTGTTTCTCATCGGGAAGAGGCCACTTTATTTTACTAGCTCTTTGTATCCATCGTTTTAAGAAATTCGTGAAAGATTATCCTTTGTTTTTAATAGTATATAGTTCTTCTAGAATCATGTCCATGTCAAGATTAAAGGAGAAATGATCGATGAATTTATCAGTAATTTCTTGGAAAGTTTTGATGTTGGGAGGTATATAAGAAAACCAATCCATTATACGACCTGTTAAACTTTGAGGTAAGAGGCACATTATATAAGAATCATTATAGGCTACCTCCATACACATGACATTAAATTATTTTATATGGTCCACAAGACTTCCTCTCCCTTTGTATTTGTCAAATTTGGGGATTTCAAAGCTAGGAGGGAATGGTACCATTGCAATGTTTCGATCAAATGGATAGGGACACAGATTTTGTGTGTGGGGCTTCTTTATCTTTCCTAGTCAAAGATCCTATATTTCTTGTGATAGCACCTTAAATTGTGATGCTAGATCATCTTGTGGGTTTCATGGAGAAACATATGATGGAATGATAGATGAGTTGAATGTGAGATTTTTTATATGATAAGGTGTAGTATGAGGTGTATGGTGGTATAAGATTATGTGAGGGTGATTATGGTATTGTTGTATATGTTCCTAATGCATTTGTATTGATGATGTTTTGTTGAGGATTATAGTAGGATCTTGTTTGTTGTTGTTGGGCATATTGTTGAGCTAGTAAGGATTGTTGTTGTTCTTTTGCCATGAAGGTTTGATATTTTGCTTACTATTTTTGTTTTACTACTAAGGCTGATTGATGAGCTTGATGTTGTTTTTGGGCTAAGGTTTCTTGTTGAACTTGATGTTGTTGTTGTGTTAAGGCTGCTTTTTGTTTCTATTGTTGCTATTGTTTCTATTGTTGGGATAATTGTTGTGCTACTAAGGATTCTTGTTGCAATTATTGTTGTTTCTATTGTTGGGCTGCTTGTTGTTTTGCTAAGGCTACTTGATGTTGTTGTACAGACTACTAATAAGCTTGTTGATATTTTTATAAATCTAGGGCATGTGCTTGAAATGTAGGATCAAGTGGTTGTTAAGGCATCCGAGATGGATTATTAGTGTTGATATTTTGATTGGGTAGTGGATTGTTGATGATAAGTGGAGGATTCCCTTGGTTTAACATTCCTTGTGTGATGGTGGATTGAGATGGAGGAATGTAAGTTTGAGGTCCCATTTGATTTTGCATGGTGAAGGGGACAATGGGGAATGATGAATATGATGCCATCAAATTTGGTGATGTTAAGGGAAAATTAGGACCTTGAGTCCATTGATTAAAAATATTTCCTTGTCCTATGTCTTGAGGATTGCCTTGTGCCAAATATGTAAACAAGGGGTTTATGATCAAGGTATTGTTCAGAGATGAGTTGATAGTGGATGGGGTAGATGTTCTTTGTGAAACCAATGGTACAAATGAACCAACTCGAGGGTTGGATAGAGATTTCCCCATTTTCATTAAGGGTTGACTCTGTGGTATAGTATTGGCATGCCCTTGTGTGTCGTTTTGAGATACTTGGTCTATACTGATTTGTGTGATGGTGGGAACACTTGTGGTACTCATGGACATGGATGAAGAGGGGTGTCCCTAATATGTTGAGGTGGTGGTGGATTAATTTAGTTTAAGTGGTTTATGTAATTGTTTAAGATATTTGAGAATGGGGGAGCACCAAAGGTAGGTGTCCAAGCGATTGTTGGATGTGGGGGATTAGTATCAAGGGTACCCATAAGTGTACCATTTTCAAATGGAAGAGTTAGACCAAATTCTTGGGCAAGACTAGTTGCAAGAATAGGAGTGGATGTTTTATTTAGCCCTAGTGATGGATTTGTGAAGCTTTGTGTCAAGTTTTGTACAACAAATGATGCGGAAATTGGAGCTACATTTTCAAAGGCTTGATGTTCCATGATTTCCTCACTAGTGAGTTCAAATGAATTATTCATGATGTCTTCAATCTCATATGGTCTTGAAGGAGATGATGGTTGTTATGATGGGGTAACAAGACTTCTTGGATAAAATTCTAAAGAATTTGGATCACTTGAGGTAAATGTAATGTTGGTTTGCTCCATGATTCTCTTGTGTTGCGGTCTCATCTTTACCATAAATTTTGTGTCACCTACGGGAGAGTTGTGTTGTGATTTGTGATGTTTGAATTCCCTAGTTGACTCAAATATAGGTAAAAGGGATGCTCTAAGTATTTTGGGAGCAATGTTGATAATGGGGGATGGAAAGATGGATGATGTGGGAAGTGATCTTTGCAAATATTTTGGGACAACACTTTTGGCTTGAATTTGATGTTTTGATGTTAGGATAAAAGATTTTTATGAACTTGGAAATCTTTAGGATCATGACCTTCAAGATAAACTAGTTCAAAAATGATAACTAACTTAACTAAGTGCATGGAAAAGGATACATTTTAGATACAAGTAGCTAATATAGGGGTTGATTTGATTTTTGTTTAAGTCAAAAGGTGCTGGTGTATTCAAAAAAATTGTAAATTTTGGTGAGATGAAGGATGAAATATGATGGAGGGGTGAGTGAAATGTTTGACCCAATGTTGAATTAGAATGAACCTTTGTTTTCCAAGACCAAGGTAGTGAGAATGATGCTAGACCTCTAAAATGTTCAAATCCTAAAGACCCAATGTTGACCTAAATGAGAGGATAGATGGAGATGTGTAAACTTGTTTGGTTCCTCCTAGCTAGAGCATAAAAGCTCCTTAACAAGAGGTAATGATTGCGATAAAGTACTGAGGCCCACTTTCTACTAAACTATTAAGTATGATACCTATATCTACAATGATGGGATATAGATCTTCCCCTACGGATTTTGATTGTGCGATGGATCATTTAGAGGAGTTTAGTATCATGAAGAAGACCAAGGTTTTGACTCTAAAATAATGCATACAATTCTGGACTGTTCCTTGAAGTGTGTCTACAAAATTTTGCTACCAACTTGTCCTTATTCTTGTGAAGTAATAAAAGGTGTTTCTTGAGAGCTTTTGGACTAAGATGTGTTGGAAAAACAAGAATAGAAAACCGAGAGGGGGGTGAATTAGTTGTCATAGAATTTAATACTTATTTATTATTATTAACCTTTAATCTAAAATTTGATAAATAAAAATAAAAGCATGAATCAAAAACACATTAAAAGGACACATAACACCAAGATTTTTATGTGGAAACCCGTTAGGGGAAAAACCATGGTGGAGGTTAATCCACAAGTTATACCTTGTTAAAATTATAAGTAAAATGAATAAGGAATGCACATGCATTCAGGAACACTACTTATAGCTCACTAATAAGACTCACCGTCTTACATAAAATTTTCAGATTAAATCCATCTGAAGTGATTGAACTGAGAAATTAGCTTCTTCAAAAGGCTAATGATAGTTTTGGTTAGGCACAAAAAGACTTCTTCACACTTTGCTCAAAATTCTTCACACTCTACTCTGCAATCAAATGATCTAATCTCTATTCACACATTTTGAATTCACACTTCTCATACATACATCACACATACTTCAAAATGAAGAAATAATTGCTCTTATATATCCGCTTCATGGAAGTACATCAACAACTTTGTCGACCAAAAATAAAAGAATAAATGAATTACAAATTGTTGGCCTAATTCATGAACAAATCTCAATGCGCACCAACCGAAGTTGGTCACAACATAATGAAGACCTAAAAAACCATCCTCAAGCATTCCAAACATTAAAACATTAATCCACGAGGATCCGCAACACACTACAACCACCATGTTGGCCAAGAACATGAAAACTCGAACACACAAAGGAAAAATATTTGATCATGATCACATCGATCAACATGGATTTGCAACAAGGATAGAGCATGATAAAAAAACATTGTAGGAGCATACGCAACAACTAAAATTACCAAAATTGCTTTCTCTTCTTCTAGAAACATCAGCTACAGTAATAGAATAACTACAGGAACACAAAAACTCATAACTTGCACAAATATTGATGCATACCTCTGAAACTTTCGGAGTATAAACTAGATAGGCTAAAAAAAAAACCCATTAAAGAGAAAATTTTGAATACCAACACACTAGACTTTCCACCACACTAAACTTCACAACTTTATAGATAGCCTTCAACATATTTATTATAATTTTTTCAATATCCTCGACATATACAGCCTTCAAAACATCAATGCTAATAGTGTTGACATCAATGACAACCACATATCAGCAACACAACCACATAATCCAACAATCTCCCCCTTTGGCATTGATGACAACACATGATAAAAAACTCGAACACACAAAGGAAAAATATTTGATCATGATCACACCGATCAACGTGGATTTGCAACAAGGATAGAGCATGATAAAAAAACATTGTAGGAGCATACGCAACAACTAAAATTACCAAAATTGCTTTCTCTTCTTCCAGAAACATCAGCTACAGTAATAGAATAACTACAGGAACACAAAAACTCATAACTTGCACAAATCTTGATGTGCACCTCTGAAACTTTCAGAGTATAAACTAGATAGGCTAAAAAAAAAAACCCATTAAAGAGAAAATTTTGAATACCAACAAACTAGACTTTCCACCACACTAAACTTCACAACTTTATAGATAGCCTTCAACATATTTATTATAATTTTTTCAATATCCTCGACATATACAGCCTTCAAAACATCAATGCTAATAGTGTTGACATCAATGACAACCACATATCAGCAACACAACCACATAATCCAACAATCTCCCCCTTTGGCATTGATGACAACACATGATGTGAAAAATACACCATCAACGCAATTAACTCTTCTTCCAACAATCTTCCCTTTACACATTACTCTTCTCATACTGTTCTTCTCCCCCTTACATTACTCTTCTCACCTTTTTGTAAATTTTCACATTATTTTTCTCCCCCTTTGACATCAATGGAAAAGGTACACATGCTTTGAACCACATATCTAAATCATCTGACTACTCCCCTGAGTAGCAGCCACCACAAAATCAATTTGGAACAAGATATGACTATAAATGCATGGATTGATGCAAAGACTTGCATCTTAGTTCAGATTAGGAGGGTAAATCACCCCTCATTATGCAATACAAGGTGGATATGACTCACAACAACTTGATATGATCAGACACAAACAAGGTATCCACTCCTAAAATGGCTTTCAAACTCTTTTAGACATCAACTCACCCTCAAAGGCTTTTAGCCTTCCAAACTTGAAAAATGACCATAAAACCCTTACAAGACCTCAAAACTCCAAACACTCCAAGCCTAGGACACCATTTATCATGTATACCAACACATTAAAAGATCTCATATGGTTCCTTTGCAAATTTTATGAGAACCAATATGATGTCCCTGATTTTAACCATCAAAATAGCCCATTTAACAAAGGAGATACCCTCAAAAAATTCAACAAACCCTTAGAATTTTTGGGGAAGAAATTATCATTTATTCAAACTCCCAAAAACAGAATTTTTCTCAAGGGAAACTTACTCCAACTTGTCAAACTACTAAAACCTCATTTTAAGCTAGTTTGGGGAGGGTTTAATGAAAATATGGGTTACAATACTTATCTTAACATGAAACTACCTCATACCTTCATAAAATGACCTACAAAAACTCAAAAAATTATCACATATATAAATGACCATTCATATTTTGTCAAAACCTTACTTTAGTTCCTCAATTTCACATGGAAAACTCATGAAAACACCTTAGGGCATCACCCTAAAACTATACAACCTATATTTCCTACCTCAAAAACCATTATTACATCTAATATACCATGAAAAAAATCATTCCACCAAGTTACAGGGTTGGACAGTAGGTGGAATGACTAGAACATCATTTTTACACCAATCAAACCCTCAAATTAGTTATAAACAGACAATCCCAAAAAAATGAAGAGATCTCCCTCAAAACTCAATATTATAACCTATAATTAGATTCAAATGAAATATATTTCATTCCCCTACATTATGGTATGTATTAGAGCATATATAGGCCGTACGGATCCGTACAATGCTTGCAAAGTGCAAAAAATAGTAAAATTGCAGAAAAAAATGTTTTTTTCTTTATGTGGGATCTTTAATACATTGCATGTCAACCTTGTTTCAATACTTTGAGGGACTATTTAGCCTTCTAACCTTCCATACCAACTACCCAACCAACTATAACTACCCTTTGAAATACTAAGACCCTTCATCTTCTTTAAAGTTGCATTTTTAACACTTTTATGACAACAATTACAATTTTTGAGCAACTTTTTACATATTCATCTAAGCGGCCTCCCAAGCACTCCAATACATTGAAAATGGTCTTATTAGACCTTATTAAACATGATAAAAACTTTAACACCCCTAAACTCACCCAAAATGTGCCTTGTAACATTATTACCATATCAAATTGTGCATCATGGTTGTAGGTGCTCCTGTACCACCTAGCTTCCCTCTGAGATACTCAAAAGTATCCTTAGGAAATGGCTTAGTAAATATGTCTACAATCTATTCCTTAGTAGGAACATACTCCAGTCTGACTTCTTTGTCACTCACTTTGTCTCTCAAAAAGTGATATTTGATAGATATATGTTTTATCTTTGAATACAACACTAGATTCTTAGAAATGTTTATGACATTGGAATTATCACAAAATATAGCAATAGGCTCATCATACTCAATTTTGATATCTCTCAGCATCTACTTCATCCATATTACTTGAGTACAATTGTTTGCAGCACCAATATATTTTGCCCCAGCAGTAGATAAGGAAATAGAATTCTACTTTTTACTTAACCTAGACACCAACTTCTTCCCCAAGAAGAAGGCACCACCACTAGTAATTTTTTTGTCATCCACATCTCCTACCCAATCTCTATCAGTAAAGGTGCTCAGGGTAAGATCATCATCTTTAGGATACCAAATACCAAAATCAACTATCCCTTTCAAGTATCTGAAAGTTCTCTTCACAATAGTCACATGGATTCCTTTGGATCGGCTTGATATCTAGCAACCATACATACAAAATTCATGATGTCTGGTCTGGTTTGAGTCAAATAAAGTAATCCATAGATCATTGACATGTATCTTGTTTGATTTTCTTTAGGAGAATCATCATTTTGTGTTAACTTACATTCGATTACCATGGGTGTAACAACTAGCTTTGATTCTTCCATGCCAAACTTTTTCAGTAACTCTCATACATATTTGGACTAAGATATAAAGATTCCATTATCTAATTGAGTAATTTGCAATCCCAAAAATAATTTCATCTCTGTAATCATTGACATCTCAAACTCACTTTTCATTTCATAAACAAACTTCATACATAAGTCATCATCACCTTCAAAAATGATGTCATCAACAAAGACTTCAATAATCAGCTTTTTATCATGATCCATCTTAAAATACATATGATTGTCAGTAGTACTTTTATTGAATCTGAGCTTCAACAAGTATTTATCCAATCTAGCATACCAGGCTCTAGGGGCTTGTTTGAGTCCATACAATGCTTTCTTCAATCGACAAACCATATCTTCTTTGTCAGTCAGTTGAAATCCATCTGGTTTCTCAACATATACTTCTTCTTCTAGCTCACCATTTAGAAATGTTGACTTTACATCCATTTGATAGACTTTGTAGTTCTTAAAAGCAGCATAAGCAAGAAATAATCTTATTGCTTCAATTCTAGCAATGGGGGAAAAATTTTATTCAAAATGAATACCTTCCATCTATGAGTACCCTTTACATACCATTCTTGCTTTATTCCAAACCACTTCACCTTGTTCATTCAGCTTATTCTAAAAGACCCATTTGGTTCCAATCACATTTTTGTCCTGAGGTCTGGGAACAAGAATCCATGTATCATTTTTCTCTATTTGCATAAGTTCTTCCTTCATTGCTTCCATCCAATATTCATCTTTACATGCTTCATTGACATTTTTGGGCTCAATCTTGGAAATCAGACAATATTCTTCTACAATTCTTCTTCTAGTCCGCACACCTTTGTTCTTATCTCCTATAATTTGATTTTCAAAATGATTTAGATTTACATACCTCAAAACTTTAGGATTCTCTCAAACTTTTGGTTCTTTTGTTCTTTCTTTTGCACTACCACTAGCTTCTCCTTCTTGATTCACTGGAACAATTTGAACTTGATTTTGTGTTTGAGAATTCTTTTCATTTTCAATACTATCATGTTGGTCATCTGAATCATATCCACAGTATCTATATGATCTAGCAGTGTCTTCATCAACTCTGACATTTACACTTTCAACCATTTTCCTTAATCTTCTATTATAGCACCGGTAGGCCTCTCTCTTAGTAGAGTATCCCAAAAAGATTCATTCATCACTCCTAGCATTAAACTTGCCAATATCTTCATCTCTCTTGATATAACATCTACTTCCAAAGATTTTGAAATATTTAACTGTAGGCTTATAACCAAACCATAGCTCAAAAGGAGTCTTACCAAAATTACCATTGAATTTACCCAGTTGATAGTATATACAACAGTGCTTACAGCTTCTCTCCAATAGATATGAGGAACATTACTTTCCAACATCATAGTTCTAGCAACATCTAGAATTTTCATGTTCTTTCTCTCAACAACCCCGTTATGTTGAGGGGTTTGGGGAGAAGATAACTGTCTTTTGATTCCATACTCTTCACAGAAATAATTGAGCTGTCGGGAAGTGAATTCACCACCTCTATCTGACCTTAAGCATTTAATCTTTAAACCTGTCTCATTCTCGGCCATAGATTTGAAATTTTTTAACTTTTCTAATGCTTTATGTTTTTCTCTCAAGAAAGTAACCCATATCATCCTAGAGTAATCATCAATAAGTAGCATAAAGTACCTTTCTCCTTGTAGACTTCCGATTCTTGAGGGACCACATAGATCAGTATGCACCAGCTCTAGTACTCCATTAGAATGATGTTATTTCCCCCAAAAATAAATTCTAGTCTGCTTTTCCATTTGACATTCCTTGCATATGGTGTTAGTAGGCTTCACTAGCTTAGGAAGATCTCTAATTGCTTGAGTGGAGCTTACTTTGACAATGTTATCAAAATTCACATGACACAACCTCCTATGCCATAACCAACTTACATCAACTTGAGAAATTAAACAACTTTCACTAGCAACACTTAGGTGAAAAATATTACCTATTATCTTTGTACCTGAAGCAATTACGTTTCCAAAACTTCCCAGTATCCTATATTTTCCATCTTTGAATTGAAGATTGTATCCCTTGTTGCCCATCTATCCAACACTCAACATGTTATGCTTCAATCCTTCAACATAAAGGACATCATCAATATTATATTTACCACCAAGAGAAATATTGTCTCTACCACAAATCACACCAGCATTTTTATCTCCAAATCTTACAACACCACCATCATATTTCTCCAAGCTTATAAAATTTCTTTTGTGACCAGTCATATGATGTGAGCATTCGTTGTCAATCACCCATTCATCCTTTTCTTCAATTATAGCTGCAAGACCTTTCTCAATATTCTTATCACTAGCAGATTCAGGGGACACTTGACCATTTTCCTTGATAGAAATGAATACCCATCCATCTTCATTCCCATTTTCTTTATTAGATTCATCATCAGTAACACCTTCTTCAGCATAATAACATTTTTTTTGAAATCAAGGCTTATCAGGTTTGAACCTAGGAACTCTTTCAGGACACCTTGATGCAAAATGACCTATCTTATTGCAAGAGAAACATTTAATAGGCAACATTCCTCTGTACTTACCTTTTCCTTTGGATTCTCTTTTCAAAATCAATGCTTCTAGCTATTCTAACTCTCTTTCTTCATCTTCAGTCTGTTTCATCTCATCTTCATACTTGAATGTCTTTCTAGAACTTTCTCCCGGATCATATTCTTATTGGTTTCTTCCGGATACAATAGCTTTAAATGCATATTCTGTCTTAGGAGTAGATTCACCAAATTCACTCAATTTAAAGGCAACAAGCTTACCAATCAGCATATCTCTTGTCACATTTTTTACTATCCCGAGTTCTTTAATAGCATGAGCTTTCATTTTGTAAGAAGTAGGCAATGATCTGAGTACTTTAGCCACAATCTCTTCTTCATCCAAGATTCCACCAACACATCTAATACCCATCACTAGTTCATTTACTTTTTGCATGAAAGAAATAATTTTTTTATCTTCACTCATTTTCAAGTTTTCCCACTTGCCTTTCAGACTTTGTAGCTTGGCAACTTTCACTTGTGCATCTCCTTCATATAATGTTTACAGCTTCTTCCAGATCTCATATAATTTTTTCAGACCCATTACATTTGTCATCTTTGAATCAGTTAGAGCACTCAATAATGCTTCTATAGCCCTGATATTTGTTTCAGCTTCTTTGATCTCATGAGGAGTAGATGGACCATTGTGAGGAATAATATATCTATTCTTTGTAATCTTCTAGAAGGGATCACCAATGCAGTTTAAATGACACTCCATTCTAGCCTTCCACAAAGAGTAGTTTGTTTCATCGAATCTAGGACTATCCTTCTTGTATGATGCCATCTCGGATCACCTCAAGCTATTAAAATTCTTCAAAGGAAACTACTCTAATACCAATTATTGGAAAAACAAGAATAGACAACTGAGAGGGGGGTGAATTAGTTGTCACAAAATTTAATACTTATTTATTCTTATTGACCTTTAATCTTAGATCTGATAAATAACAATAAAATCATGAATCAACAACACATCAAAAATACACATAACACCAAGATTTTTGCATGGAAACCCTATTAGGGGAAAAACCATGGTGGAGGTTAATCCACAAGTTATACCTTGTTAAAAGTATAAGTAAAATGAATAAGGAATGCACATGCATTTAGGCACACTTCCTAGATCTCACTACTCAAAGAAGACTCACTGTCTTACATAAAACTTTCAAATTAAATCCATCCAAAGTTATTGAACTGATAAATTAGCTTCTTCAAAAGCCTCATGATAGTTTCGGTTGGGCACATAAACACTTCTTCACACTTTGCTCAAATATCTTCACACTTTTCTCTACAATCAAATGATCCAATCTCTATTTACATATTTTGCATTCACACTTCTCATAAATACATCACACACACTTCAAAATGAAGAAACAATCACTCTTATATATCTGCTTCATGGAAATACATCAACAACTTTGTCAGCCAAAAATAAAAGAATAAATGAATTAAAAACTATCAGCCCAATTCATGAAAAAATCTCAATGCGCACCAACCGAAGTTGGTCATAACATAATGAAGACCTAAAACAACATCCTCAAACATGGCGAACATTAAAATATTAATCCATGAGGATCTGCAACACACTACAACCACCATGTCAACCAAGAACATGAAAACCCGAACACACAAAGGAAAAATCTCCAATCACGATCACACTAATCAATTTGAACATGCAACAAGGATAGACCACGATCAACCAACATCGCAAGAGCATACACCAAATCTAAAATTACCAGAATTACATTCTCTTCTTCTAGAAACATCAACTACAATAATAGAATAACTGGAGGAACACAAAAACTTATAACTTGCACAAATCTTGATGTACACCTCTAAAAATTCTAGAGTATAAACTAGATAGGCTTAGCAACAAACCCTTTAAATCATAACTTATGAATACCAACACACTGGAATTTCCACCACACTAAACTTCACAGCTTCACAGACAACCTTCAACATATTTATTATAATTTTCTCAATATCCTTGACATATACAACCTTCAAAACATCAATGCTAATAGTGTTGACATCGATGACAACCACATATTAGCAACACAACCACAACATTCAATAAGATTCCTAAGTTTTAAATGCTAACCTGTAGACCTTATTTTAGAGATCCTAACTTTGTGTGAGATCATTCAAGTTTATGGAAGAGAGGAAGATATTTGTTTCCATGTGGGTGGTGGTAATATGGGCTTTCCAGCCTCAATATCAGTGTGTTCCTCTTCTTCATCTAATATTTTTGTTGCATTTCTCCAAGAGATGGGTATTTCTTTTGTTTCAAAAGTGAAGCTTCTCAAACTATTAATTATATTTGTTTTCTCTCCTTCAATGAATTCAAAGTTGGGTTGAATGATAGCATTGATAGGATTAGATTGTTCAATAGGAGTGATCAGTCTCCAAATAGTCATGTGGGGTTCAATTGTTTCAAGTTTATCTTGCTTCAGTGAATTGATTTTACCACAAACACTTGTCTTTGATTATGTTTTCAAACTAGATGTTTATGTCAAAAACATCATAACTTTCACAATGTCCATTTCATGAAAATCATGAGATTAAAGCCATAATTTCCTATGTTGTCTTTGGGAAATATGGATTGATATTAGGTCAAGATATTTAGAAATCTCTAAGGATAAATCCTTAGGACAAGTAGTAATATCAAGACTAATTCAAGAGGTATCCATATTCAAGCCAAAGTGTTTGAAATTTTAAGGAATATAGTGAATGTTTGTTTTGTATCATTTGGGAACCAAGCAATGTATCAAACTGGCTCACAATCATTTACAATCCTAGGTACTAAATGGCTATAATTGTTGATTCCCCACTTGGATTTCTCCAAACACTAAACAATACAAACAGTTAGATAATTGGCGACATTGACTCCCCCTTTCTCGACACACACTTCTCAGGACCACCATATCTCAAAATCCTTAAAATATAGAGATCAAAAGGATTTTTCTATATTTACAACTGAATAGTAAGAATGTGGCATGGCTTTAGAATGATCTTTCTTGCACCAAAATTATTTTAGGATTTTGGATTCTAAACAATGGTTCGTAATAAGGGCTTCCAGTTTAGGGGATATTATGATAAACTTAGTCAGGAGGTCTCCCAAACCTTAGAACAAGGGATTTACGCATCATAAAGATACTAGGGGAGAGCTATCATGTACCACATCCCATTGATCATAAATTTCATTGCAACCACATATTTATATAGTGGTTAAGAAGAACTTAGCTTTAGTTCGTTACCACTTGGATCATTCCCTCCTTTCGAAGTGGGGAGGTAGGCCCTTCTAAAGGTAAACAATAAAAAGGAAGAATGTTTGTAGTTCAACCATCCTATTTTGTGTTAAGCAAGGAGATAACACATACCATGTCATTTCCCTACACTTTCAAGGGGTTCATTTTTGTTTCTCAAGATCACCAAGTGGCATGAGAGAATTGAATGCACATCCAATAACAATATTTTAAATCAAGAAACAACAAACACTTTGTAAATTTTAACGCCTAAAGCTAAGATGTCTTCATTTTATTGCACCAAACAAAATATGAAGTTTTCCTTGTTCAATTTTAAACCCAAAAAACAATGATGAGATGACGATTCAATTTTAATCCCATTTGAGCATTCATTTTAAATCCAATTGAAATCTAGTGAGGTCCTAAAGAATAAATTAGAAAGCATAAAAAAGGGTTATAATTGCCCCACAATCATAGAATTTCAAGATAAGAAATCTTTCTTCACTTTAGCTTCATGTCGTCCAACCTACAAAACCCTGTTAGTTTAACAACCAGAACAATGTTAGAAGTGAATTAGTGATCTAACAAGTCAAGAAAATTAAAGCACATGTCAAAAAAATGATTGTTAAACTTCTTACTAGAGTTGGGTGTCGTTGCACATGATAGTGTCATGATTTTTCATCTGGGCATCGCTCTGGTGAGCTTGGTCATAACACTGTAGCAAAAATAGAGAGCATGATAGCATCACAATTCGGTATGGCATCGCTCTGGTGAATTTGGGGTGTCACCATTTGAAGTCTTTGATGCCTCGATATTAAATTAGCATCATTATTTATTTAATCAGTGTCAAGGAATTTAATCGGCGTCATAGTTTGAAATGGAGATAGAATCACTATATGGCAACACACTTCAAAGGTGTCATTGTATTTGATTTGGGCATTGTTGTATCCTAAGAAAAAAGAAAAAAAAAGAATTCAAGATAAAAACTAGTTAAATTATTGATGGCCCTCCTTCTAGCACTAGAATGTGGACTGAGGATTATTAGTATGGGTCTATTATGCTTGATCCATGATGAATCAAAGCATAATTTAGCCACTAAACCTCAATCTTAAACAAGATCATTCAAATTAAAAGTTAAACTAAGCATTTATTGAAACAAAAAAATTGCAAACTACGAAAATAGTTAAATGGCTACTCCAACCCATTTGAAATTTATCCCATTTTGGAATTGGTGTTATGTTGATGTGGAACAATGACCCTTTCCCAATCCTATGATTAGTGATCCTATTTCAATTGATTCTATAGAAGAGAATCAATGAAACCATTGTGATAAATGGAGGAAAAACTGATTTATGCTAGATTAAACATGATGCAAGCTAAATTAACATGATTTTATGCTAATATTGATATAAATATGCAATTTCTAAGCTAATCTAAGCTAAAATATGGAAACCCCAATTTATAAACAAGCTAAGATAGATGCATGGAAGCCATTAATGGATGTATTAAACTATTTTGTAACTAAAATGAACTAAAATAGGCTAAAAGTGAGTAAATTAAGAATGTGGATGCAAGTGAATTCAACAGCATAAGTTTTCACTTCAAATATGGATCCATTTGTCTCCAAATAGTGCCCTATTTATAGGAAAGAAAATGAGAAATGGAGGTTTGAGATAAAAAAATATTAATCAACAGTCAAGGATGAAAGGAAGAAGAGGCATGGATCATGGATTCTCATCAATGGATGAGAATGCAAGATGAGAATTTATCAAGGGCTCACATTTGTTCCAAACAAACAAACTTTTGACCTGCACACACAGGTCACAAGGTGACTTGCTCAAGGGGTTAAAATTTTAGCTTGCTCAAGAAGCCAAGTGAGATGATTGGAGGAGAGAGAATATTCTTTGGAATATTCTCATGGGTGAGGATAAAACGATATTTTGTAAATTAAAAGAAAGTTTTAATTGTGCAAAAAAAAGGATAAGGAATATTTCATGGGAATATTCCCCTCTTTAGAGGAAAATTAGTTTAATTAATAATTAAACAATGTTTAATCATGTAATTAGGGGATTTGAAGAATAAAGCTATATTCATTAAATTAAATAATTTAATGAATGGGGGAAAGATGAAATAACATTTAATTAAATAAGAAGAGTTGGGGAATTAAATTAAATGCTTTGATTTATTTAATTTAATGAGATGAAATGTTAGCATGAAGGGGGGAATTAACTCAATTTGATGAATTGGGTTAATAGATGCAAATGATACAATTAATTAAATAGCTAGGCTAATTTAATCAATTTAGCGAAAAGAGGATGGGTTTAAAGAGGAAATGATATTAGTATACCTATTTTGAGTGTATGATATCATTTAGGACATTTTTCAATGTCTACAAATTCAATTTTTAATGGTAGAATGGATTATTATCTCAGGTCTTTGATACAGTTGTTGTTGGGTTCATAGTTCTTAGTGCTTGTGCTTGCATTGTTGTTTTTCTGCATGATAGTTTGTGATAGTGCCTGATGTTGTTGTGGATTTTTACACGCTTAGTGGATAATAGACTTTCCCAATATAATGATAGTATCCTTTCATAACTAATAACTTTTTGATTGACAGTTGAAGTGAATGAAATGAAGACATGACTAGTGCACTTTGGTAATCACTATCATGTTGCCAATACATAGTTGGTAATTTTGGTTATTGGTAATTTTGATGAGATTTGGTAATATAGTTGACATTCTAGTTTATCATGCCCACACACTATGATTTCTCTTGATGCTTAGACATTATGCATAAATTATTGATTATTATGCTCATACAAGCTTTGTTATTGAGACAGTGAACAGTTAATGGCTTATACTTAATGATAGTGCAATGCAACTTTGTGACATTGGTTTGCACAAGTAGTATTCTTGATTCTATTGATTTGAAAATGGTTAGTGATGGTGTATTATCTGATGTTCCGACCTTCTTTCTTGAGGTGTATGTTTGTTCTTGCAATGCACAGTGGTAGTGTTTGAAGGTGCATGGGTTAGTGATGCAAATTGATCTCAAAAGTGTTATCATGAGATGCCACCAATACAACTTTCTTGTTTCACTACCTTGAAGATAGTAAAGCCATCCTTGATGCATCTTGACTAAATTGTTTTCTTATTGGTTTTCTTTTACGGTATTGACTTGCTTGGATAGTGGATTGCTTGAGCGACTTGCTTCGTGTGTGAAATTTTGTTGTGTTGAATATCTTTGGTGAGTTGTATGGATAGTTTCTCTATGGAAAATATCTTTGTGAACAATAAACAGTGATTCTCTATACCTTTCTTACTAGTTTTTACAATCCTCTAATGATAGTTTTTACAAATCCAGATACAAATATTTCTAATGTTCTTTTCATTTCATGATAGTGGGTTGTGTTATGATTGAAATGTTCATCTTCTCTACTAGGGGTACAATGGTTTTTTGGAGCAGTGTTATTGGGGTATTCCATTATTCTTATCCAATAAAATAGTTGTACATGTTGAATGGTATAGGTTGAGTGTGGTCTTGCACTTCATCAAGTTTCATGGGTAAGTTTATAGGTTTAGGATTCTTTGTATTTAAGATTCATGCACAAGGAGATAGAGAAACGATGTATCAAGTTTAAGAACCTAAATTGTCATGATGATAAATGATAGTGCTTACAACTCTTTAAGCAAGATGACAGTGATATCCTAAATGATTGAGCTTTGTTGCGTTGATATGTCTTTGCAAAACGACAATGATATTCTTTGTTTCTTTGTTGCATTGATAGTGCTTTGTTACTTTATTGTTTTTGCAGTGATGGAATGACAGTGTGAACATGATTTTGACTATAAACTTGAGATTGCATAGATAGTGACAATGATATTACAATCTATTGTTTTCTCTTCCACATTGATGTCTTGCCTTGAAGGTTTCTTATAGAAAAGTCATTATTTGGACATTTATTTTAACTTTGAAATGACAATGAGAGAATGTTTTTCATTGAGTCTTAACCATGACCTTGCATGATGCTCAGAGGCACAGGGAGATAGTTTTTTTAGCTTAATAACATGTCCTATCAGTGGACAGGTAAGATGAGTGCACATACAAGTACAAGTACTATATTTTTCATATATATAGGTACATGTATTATGACATTACAATGCATTCAGTTCCTACAGTATTATGAATGATTCATTGAGTGGTTTATGCTTGTTGCTAAAGATTATTATTCCAAGGGGGAGTGGTTTTCTTGTTTCCATATGATTCATTTAAATACTATCATGTTTTGATGGAGCACATTTCATGATGGTTCTTGTCATATTTTCTCATTTGTGACAATGCAACTTTATAATTACTTGCTGTAGATTTCCCTTTGTCATGTTTTGGTTGCATTGCATGTTGAACAGTTGAACAATGTTCAGTGCCAATAAGAGATCATGTGGAAAATATTTTTTCTTCATCTGTTTTACTCTTACTTTGGTAGTTATTTCCCTTAATGCTAGTAATATGTTTGTCTTGCTTTAGAGGAAAATAGGCAATGATCTACATAGTCATCTTGTACCAACAGTGAAAAGCTTGCCTTGAAAATTGAGATCATTTTAGTTTCATGTATCCTGCAGGTTGATTTCACTATTTTGTTCCTTTGGAATTATTGTCAAATGGGGAGAGGAATACAATAATGTGTTTTACATGTTTTCACAATGTTGTATTGCATGTTTTTACAAGATTTTTTGACAAGTACCTTTGATAAACAAACATGTCATTTTGACATGTATCTTTTATAAGCAAACATGTTTTGACAGTGAACAAACAAAAACATGTTTTGTCAGTGAATAGACAGAAACATGTTTTGACAGTGAGCATATGCATATACAGGAATTTTGCATTGATGATAGTGAACATGCACATAAAATTTTTGTGAAACAGTGACAAGCTATTTGGACAAGTTTCCTTGCTTTAATAGTAGTAGTGCATGTTTGTTTTGACAGTTGTAGTGCATATTTGATGGGGGTTAACAATTTCTCCATGAGAAGTGTTGTTTTAAGTACATTTGCAGATTTATCCTCAAAGGGGGAGCAAAACAGGTTTGGTTGTTGACATCAATGCCAAAGGGGGAGTTTTGTTAGCTTTTGCATTATTTGTCATTGATGCTAGTCATTATCAATGCTTTGGTTTGCAATTGACATGATACATATATTCAAAGTTATTCTTCATTGATGGTTTAGTATTGGCATCATTAAAATTCTGCCTTTGATGGTTTTGATGATGAGAAACTTGTTTTTTGGTTTTGGTTGATACATAATTTGGAAGACATAAAGAATTCTACCTTGATGTTCTTCTTGGAAAATATTCGATTACAAAACTTGTTGTAACCTTATCTAAAGTTTTTGTATACCTTGAATAGGGGCATATGTATACCTTCAAGTCCTTTTTGAAATGTTTGTAATTGATGTATAAATTCTAAAATATCAAAATAAAGTGTTTTTATTCAAAGTGACTTGCACTAGCGGGTTAAAGGTGCTTGTGAAAGGGTTCAGGGGGTGTTTATATCACTGTATTCTATCAGCCCCTTCTAGGGTTATCTATTTAGCAATGTAACTTTGTAAGGTTTGTAAAATATTGTGTATCGGCTATAACAAAGGTTAGAAGCTTGAAGTACGTGGTAGAAAAATTTGGGTTTGAGTGATATGAGTCAGTTTTGAAAGCAGCAAGGTTATTCAAAGATTTATTTGACAGTCGGCGATAGCTTTGGAAAGTTGGAAGATTTGGTAGTTTGGGGAGTTGATATTTGTAAGTTATTGCGGTTGCTTTCTCTCAAGGATTAAGGTATGGATTTATCATTTTTTACCAAGTTAATGATTACTATTTATATCATATGTTTATGTAGAAGTTGATAAACCAACCTCACAAACCTCAGTGAACACCTGCAATCAATAACCTGTCACAAAGAAAGAAAGATTTCCAGAACAACAAAGATGTTATGCAAGCCTCAAGAGAAAAAATGCATTAAAATAATGAATAAATACAATGAGATCAATCCTTAAGAAAGGAGATAAAACCCTAAAAGGAAACCCTAGTGTGTACACTTAATAATTAATTAATTATTAATGTGCCTAAGTTTAGCTTAAGTAAAACTAGAGTGATAGGTGACTTAATTAAATAACCAATATGATTAAATTAGTTAAGTGAAATAACTTATTACTCTAATACCCCCCCTTAAGATGAACTTAGGGAGTAGCAAAAATAGTAAGCAAAAGATGCATGAAAGAAAAGATGGGTCTCGACAACAAGGCCTGATCAGGTACCCATGTACAAATGCAATGCAAACTAAACCAAACGGGGTGAAGGAGAAAACCATGCGGGAAAAAAACTCCTCCCCAAAATAGGATGCAAAACAAACTAAGTGATGAAATATGGAGGACTCCATAAGACCCCCTAAGGACACCATCCATCACAAATATATATGAATGAACCCACCTAGAAGAGAGGAAGAAAGAGACCACATAGCCCCCCATAATGAAGTAGCTCAAAAAATACTGAAGAAGCCACATCTCGTGAAAGAAGTGTAGAAGTTGATAAACCAACCTCATAGACCCCAATGAACACCTACAAGAAATAACCTATCACAAAGAAAGAAAGATGTCCAGAAAAATAAAGATGCTTTGCAAGCCTCAAGAGAAAAAATGCATTAAGAGAATGAATAATTACAATGAGATCAATCCTTAAGAAAGGAGATCAAACCCTAAAAGGAAACCCTAGTGTGCACACTTAATAATTAATAATTAATTAATTATTAATGTGCCTAAGTTTAGCTTAAGTAAAACAAGTGATAAGTGACTTAGTTAATTAACCAATATGATTAAATTAATTAAGTGAAATAACTTATTACTCTAACAATTTAAGCTTGATGTTTGGTTAGAATGTGTGATGAAAGTTTAAGATTGCAAGACTCATTCAATTTTTTTTGAAAGACTATGGTTATTATGATGCTTATATAAAAGTGACAAATTCACTGTGAAGGGGTTTGATGAAGATGTGATTTACACTCTACAAAGAGTCATTATTGTGTTTATGTTGAAAGCTTTGGTGAACAATTTGTTTTGAAATTGTGAGGTTTTTTATAGTGTTGATTGTATTTGAATACAAAGATATATATATATTCTTGAATCTTAAATGAAAATGAGACAATAAATAAATTCTTAATTATGAAATAGAGATTATACTCTTTCCTTTTATTCACATAATCATATTGATGTGAAAGTTGTATTTATCAGTGAAGCATACTTGTAACCAGTGAGGTTCATTTGATAGTGAGGCATATTGTGTAGCCAGTGAGGCTTTGCTAGTGAGGAATATTGTGTAGCTAGTCAGGCAATTTTCTCAAGTTGTTTTTATCCCTATGAGGGTTTTCTACTCATAAATCATTGTGTTATGGTGTTGTGATTCATTAGGTTTTCATGTCACATACAATTCAGTCTTGTTGTTTCAATTATGTACTTTGCAACATTTGAACTTTCATGTTATTCAAGTATCTACTCTTGGCTATCACATTTGAATAAATTCTAGTAATTGAACATACAATTATAACAAAGAAATAATGTGTTATGGGAAATAGTTGAATTGATTTTGGCTATTAAAACACTGATTCACCACCCCCTTCTTAGTGTTTTTGTACTCCAACACATATCCCTCGCCATATTACCATCCATTTCATCCCCCTTACCATCATTCTACCAACGTCTATGAGCATACCTCCAATTTTCCATGATCTAAGGAGCACATATTCAAGGGATATCATCCATGGAACTAGATTCTTGAGTCCTCCTTTCATCTCCCTACCATACATCCACCATCTTCCAAATCCACTTATCCTTATCCTTCTCCATCCATCCTATTCTCAAAAAAAAAAAAAAAAAAGGAAAAAAAGAAGAAAAACAAAAAAAATAAAAATTAAAGAGAAATCATTCATCCAATGGTGAAAACCACTTATTATGGCACCTTGGATAGGTACCATGATGAAAACCTAACAAACAAACATCATTTTTAATTCATTAGCCTCTTGCACTCTATCTTGGGGGCAAGTTTCATCCATGCTATCATACCTACCACACCCCACTTTATCCCCCATTTCCTATCCATTATCCTACTTAGATTCATCCCCCCTTTTCCCTCCTTTGATCTTCACAAGGATAAGGATCTTCATATACATCATGAATTATAATCCAATTCCATACAATGTAATCAATTGTAATCCATGCTATCCAATCTTGCAGCCTAGCGTATCATTCAAAAGCATTCCCTGAATTTGTTTCTAGCCTTGTTGTGAACCTTGATCCTTTAGTCACATTATAATCATAGGGAAATGTCTATTCCAACCCTGACATTTTTTTGAGATGTGTCCTTCCCACATAAAACAATTTCATCATCATCATCATCATCAATCAATCCATCAATCAGTTTTCAACTTGACTTGGAGCATAGTCCTTAGTTGTTTTTGGTTTGTTGTGCATGCTTGCTTGTTGCTTGTGTGTTTTATCATTTTTTGCATTTATCATGGTATTTTGCACTCTATTTCCATAGGGGTATCATGGCCTTCTATATCATGTTGTTACAAGGAATATGTTTGCACTTGACCTTTTTGATCATGTACTTGGCACATTGTCATCCTGGTTCCTTATACCTTGGTAATGCCAAGTAAAATATCAAAACTAGGTTGCTCATATCATTGTAGCATGATTATCATCCATCTTCCCTCTCCATACATACTTTTATAATCCTTATCTATTTTCCTCTTTCCTTTTATCCTTCATCCTTTAATTCCTCTCATCTATTTTGAGAGCACACTCGTGTTCTTTGAACACACATGTTCTCTCGAGGGGGCATACCACTACCTCCTCATTATTCTTCCTCATCATAGCTAGTGATTAGGGAATCATACTTCTAATCCTAATCCCTTTCTTTTCCACTATGTTGTATTCTTTGAAATGATGTTACTTCTCTTAGTCGCAACATCATCTCAAATAGGGGCAAAATGTAGACACTAAAAAATTTCCGAAGCCTATGAATGCCATTTTTCATACCAATTCCTCGTTCTACTTACATAATTAAATAAATTTAATTATTTAATTATCTTCTAAGGTCATATTCCTCTATTAATTAAATAATTATTAATAGTTATTTAATTAATTCATTTTCTCCTTATTCCTCACTTGATTAATTAAATTATTTAAGTATTCACTAGCTTTTTCTTGTATAATTAAATAAATTTAATTTATTTAATTATTTTCCACCTTTCCCTCCACTATTAAATAGTTATTTTAATTATTTAATATCTTTCCTTTTCCTCCACTTTTAATTAAATTTTTATTTTAATTGAAAGTCAACCTTTTCCCTTCTATAATTAAACAATCATTTTTTATTTAATTATTCGCTTTCCCTCCTAAATTAAATAATTTTTTAATTTTTTAATTTGCTCCAACAACCTCTTTTCCTATGTCAACCTCATTATCCATATCATTCTTATCTCTTTATATCTCAATTAATTTCCACCCTTGATTGAATTATTTTATAATTTAATCTCAACTGTCCATCCTTAACCTAGTCCTATCTTTGCCCTAATTTCGCCCTAACCCTATTTCATTTTACATCTTTCAATCTTGGCCATTAATTTTCATATCTTATTAGCTTTTAATTCTAGTCCTTCATTTGAAATTGGATTTCTATAAAAGAAGAGGCCCCCCATCCCATTTTGATACATCATCTTTTATGCTAATATCATGCTACTAGAATCATGAGAAACCACATTCAAATCTTCAACAAATCAACATAATACATTAAATATTTTGAGGTTTTCATGCATTATGGTTTGATTTAAGCTATTTATATGCATATTTATATTTCTATTCATTTTACATGCATACACCAACCATGGTCTCCCTAGAATCAAGGGGTATCCCCCCAACTTTATTTTGGGCTACAACATCATGAAATTAGTAGGATATTCCCATGAATCAATAGAAATAACAACATCCTCTATCATACCTTCAAGTTTGACTAGGGAGCAATTTGTCATCTATAGGACTGTAGGTGTAGGACTAAGATTTGAAGCCTCAACTTCTCTTTAGTTTCATTGGTCATAACGTTAATTACATCTCGTAAGTCAGTTAATGTATTAAAAATGACAATGTGACCAATTCATACCTGAATCATAAGAATCCTTGTGTTTGAATACTTGGGAACTGAAATATTTCCCAACATGAGATCAACAAGTTGCCCAATAATATGCACTATTTTTGGGTCTCATTTCTTTTTCTGCTTTCGAGTACACAAGTCTCAAACTTTTTTCATGTATATAGGAACATCCTTGATTTCCTGCAAAAGAGGAATCTTAATGTTAACATTTCTCAATTCATTTACAAAATCAAATTTTGGTTGAACCACTTCCTTTTGTTTTGGTTGAGGTTGAAACCGATCAGGGTATGAAGGAAACCTAGATGGTTCATATTTTTTATCTAGATGTTCCTAATGTTCATCATTTATTTTAGTAATAGTGGGTCCCTAGAGGGACTTACCTAATTGTAACTAAACTCCATTAATGTAAAGTGTATTTATAGGGTAGTTTGGGTATCCCATCACCTCATTGGTGTATATTGGTTGTGCCACCTTGTTATTTGGGTTTGGAGATGGATGTACAGGCATGGTCATTTCCTTTTGTGGCTATGATGGGTTGGATGGTGGACCATTAGATGAGGGTGGTATTGGTGGTGAGAATTGTGATGGTTGTGTTGATGGTGAAAATGACACAAACAATGTTAAAACATAATATTTCTACTCTATTTCTCCTGAAAAAGAAAGACAACATATAGTAGCCTAACTCCCAAGGTCCTGGTAGTTGGTTCTCAACTGTCTGGTGTCACTCAATCAGTTCATGCAACTGTAATATTCAAGGGGGCTATGCTGGTAACAAAAGATTCAAGCAATGACTCATTTTATCAAACCGTTCTTGTAAATAAAGGGGTTTTCAAACAAAAGAAAAAGATAGATCAAAGGGGTAAACCAGTAAATATGAATCAAATTTATCTAACATCTAGACATATACCTTCAACAATGAATGTTTTCTAATAGATCACAAAACCAAAGCATGACACAATTTACAGAATAAACTATACCATTGCATGCATCTAAGGTGCTTAATTTAATACCACTATTCACATATCACAACTATCTCCAAGATTTCAAAAGAACACACATCCATTCATTGCCAAGGTCGTAGATCAACAAACTTTAATAACTTCAATTCAATGATAATCTAACAAGATAATCCTTAAATCTGGTTTCTTCTAATGACTTTCATCACATAAGAAACTAGCATGCTTCAGCACAATCACTGGCATTCAGATAGATTATAACTTATCAGCCTTATCAAGTAAAACTACATTCTAACTCCATATTGTGTAAACTTGTAATTTTATTAACTATAAAGTATCTAGTAACAATATATCTCAGTAATCACTACAAAATTCTATCTCCTAATCTCAGGTAAGCCAATTCTATTCTCAATTAGCTGACCATTACAATATGATACCCAAAGGGTATTTATAGATATACAAAAATTTGAACTCCACTTCTATTTTAGGTCATCCACCTTTTTAGGAACTAAAATTCTCTTGGAAACTCAGATCAATTTGATCTTGAGTTCTTACATTAGACATTCAGTTAAACTTAGAGAATAGAAAATAGAAGAGAAAAAGAAGTCATGTGCTCCAAAACTGCTAGTGCTGCATGCAACATGCAAAGAAGAAGGAAATCATGCATGCAAGAGATTTATGCATGTGAAGTTGGATCTGCAATGAACTCATCATAACTGGCGAAGACTTGCTGTAACACATCTAATTCTGGCCCATCAACCCAGCTGTCTTCAAACTTGATTCGCTCCAAATATTCTGCAGCAAACCCTCTCATACCTTTTATCTTTGTCAATTCTCTTCTAGTAGCTTTTATTTCTTCCTTGACATCCATCAGTCAATCTATCATCAAATCTTCACCATCATCTCCTTTCTCCATGAGTCCTCTAAATATTTCATCCCACTTCTCTTTGATCTGACTCAAAGGCATGCCTTCTTTTGTTAATACATTTACATCTACAATGATAGCAATGACTACTTCCAGCTCCTCAAACTGTTCAGTCAGATTATTAACAGCATCTTGGACCTCATTCCTATGTTTACACAAGAAATTTGTCCTTCTCTAGAGCTTATTTTTCTTGTTTCTCTTTTTCTAAATCCTCTAGTCTTTCTTTCTCTAGCCTTTCCACCTCTAAAGCCTTAAGTTTTTCTGCCTTTGCTTCTTCTTCTTGTTGCTTCTTAACTAGCTCTTCGACCTCTCTTTCCTTTCTTAATTGTTCTGCTTCTCCTTCTTTTTGGTGAGCTTCCTCTGCAAGTTTTAACTTAGCAACCAAGATTTCTTTCTCCCTCCAGTTTCTTGCCTTCTCTTCTTCAAGGTCATGAATCTTTTGTATTAGTTCCAACTTGTCATTCTCTTCTTTAACCTTGAGTTCATATTCTTGTTGCCTTTTCTGTCTCTCTACTTCATCAGCTGCTGCCTTAGCTTCAATTTTTTTGGCTTTTAATTGTTGCTGGTGCAGTATAGCATCAGCTTGTGCCTTGGAATCAATTTCCTTTTGTTTCTCTAAGTCTACAACCCTTGCATTAGAATCCTTTTTCACCTCTTCAAACAACTTCCATTGATCCTCTAGTGTCAAAACCTGCTCAGTATCCTCCTCTAGAGGCATATTTTCTTGCATATCTTTTTCTGACTCAGTCTTATCTGAATCTATCCCAATATCATGAATTTCATTTTCCACTTCTTTGCCCTTTCCAGCCTCAGCCATACTATGCAGAGCTCCCTTTTTAACTTCTCCTCTCTGCTTCTTTACAAGTGGGACTTGTGCGGATGATTCACCTAATGTAGGTGTTGAAACAGTCGATCCCTTTTGAACATCCCCTTCTTGTGTTTCCTCTGCATCATCTATCACCTCAAGTTCTATCTCTTCAATGTCTGGGGGAAAGAACTCCAATGGATCTTTGGGAGGTGTCTTCCTTTTGATCCTTTTTTATCCCTTACCCTTTTTAGGAGTGGGTCCTTGAGGCACTTTGGTTCTTAACACCAACCAGTTAACACTTCGATCCAAGACTGTCCTTCCAATCTGCTTAATCTCAATGGTTTCTTCAGCATCCCATCCAATTGGATCCAGGCTCTTGGTGCCAATGTTCAAAGCTTCATAGGATGGATCCAATACAATTCCATCATCCACCAAAGTGTTAGGAATGTTATCTTTAACACCAAGCTCTGACATGAGTGAGACAAACAATCTTTCACAATTCTTCTTTCTTAGATCATACTCATCTTGTCGGTCACTCCAGAAGTCTTCTAATAGATTAAAGTGCTTGTCAAACACCGAAGGTAACAAAGCATACATCTTACCCTTTGGATCAAAGTGCCTACGAGTTGTGTATAAACCTAACTTCAATTTATCAATTCACTACAGACCACCTTTGCTCCTACCAAGTGCTGACAGCCATACTCACCCAACTTCATGGGGAACTTGTGACATCCTATTTTATGCTTTATTCCAAACCAAGCATTAACTCCAAGAGCCTGATACACAAACTCCATTAGCACTATCCTGTTATTGCAGCACCTTGGAAGCAGATGTGGATGGCCTTCAAAACCAGCTAACCTAAAATATGTGAATTTATGGTATTGAATGTACCAACATCCCCATTCAGCAATAAATTCCATGGCTTCTTGACTCAACCTATACCCTGCATCTCCATTCAATTGATTAATGACTACATATATAAATGTATCATTGACTCTTATGAATTGAGCCTCAGAAACTTGTAGAGACAACTGGTCATAGTGCTCCCACACTTTCTTCTATCCATCCAATGCTCCCATTATTCCCACTCTGTTTAAACCTGGGAAGATACCCAACCTTGTTGCTGCATACACAATATAAGAGGTCATAAAGAAACACTTAGTTTGCTTGATGCTGGTCAGTTGATCATGAATAGCACTTGACACAATCATCGGACAATCAAACTGTTGGGCTCCATTTAAGATTTTCTAGATGAAAGGAAACATCCACTCCTTGAACCAAAATGTATCTCTCTTCCCAAAAACTCTAGACAGCATCATGATTATATCTAATACCTCTTTGTAGAAATCTACCCTCTTTGGCTAGTTTGCAAGCTTGCTTAAAGATTTCATTTCTGTCTTCAACCACTTTTTGTTCAAATGAGACTTATTGGAGTCCTTATACTGACTATATTTCTCCAAGGCCTCTGCCTCATCCAACTACACTAATTTCTTAGGATCCAAGACATTGAATATATTTTTTAATGCTTAAGGAGTAAGATCAATGATCACATTGTTCTGGGAATCCATGCATTGTCTGTTAACAGGATTGTAGGCACTAGCTGCTGTTAAGGTCAACTCTGGGCATTGGATTGATAAAGGAAACAAAGTGATATGAGCCAAACCAGACTCAACAATCCTCTTCATTCTAGGTGTTGCATCCTCATTGAATGTTTCAGCATATGCCTCCTCAAAGTTGTACTAGCCCAAGTTCGTGTTAGTGACATCTGACCAGTCGAATTCCACTTTGCTGACTTTGATAACAGGACTCCTATGATTATACCTCAAGGTATAAGGCAATTGCTCAAGCTTGATTTTCTTTGGTTTAGGCGCTGCCTTTGATGTCCCTGCAGGCCGATTTCTTTGAGAAGCTTCTCTTGATGTTCCTGACATCTTCTTAGATTTCCTGCAACAAAATTTCTAGTTAGATCGTTGAATAAATATCTCAAAAATATATCTTTAAAATCATACCTTTCCAACACACATCGGAGGTGGAACTAGGCAGAAACATATTCTAAGCAGTCTCTTTTAACATACTGTCAGGATCGGAGTCGAAACTGAAATAGTGACCAAAACTAGAACCGAAATGGAAACTGATTCTGTTTCCTTCAGATTTCCTGTTCTTATATTTGAGTTCGGTTCCGCTCCTGCTTCCGCTAGGTAAACATTTTTACAAAGTAAAACTCCTTACCATAAGTGGAGTCGGAGACAAGATGAAAATGGAATCGATACCTTTTGAAAAACATAACCTTTCAAGTTCAAAATCGATTCCGATCCCGCTTCCGCCCAAGTTGACCATGACATCATAAACAACTTCATCAATTTAATGCAGAACTTCATGGTTTCAAACTAGATGATTTTCAAAATAACATGGGGCTAACTTGGAACTTGATAGAACCATCCCCATATGACCAGGGGCGACTGTATTTTAGGGCATCATATTTTTAAACTTTTAAATGTGATCACAGAAACACACAAAATCCTAATCTAAAAAACACGATAAAACTAGGGCACATATTTTATCCCTTCCCATTTTAACCTAACGAATGCACAATGAAAACCTAAGTAAAACAACATATTTTATAAACCCTAAATTACTGTAAAAAAAAACATGAATTTAATCTACCTCACTGTAAATCCCTAATCCAATAAAACCATTTAAAAACTCAATTTAATCTAACTCACTGCAAATCAAAATAGCACGACACGATCATGACTAAAACGTGAAAGCGACCGTGCTCTAAAACACAAAGAACTAAAAACAAAAGCGAAAGAAATGAAGAATTAACCAGACAAACAAAATAAAGCAAGAACCTACTCAAACAAACATACCAAGAACCATGAATTCATTTAAAATGAAATGATTCAAAGCACGAGCAAACATAAAAAATGCAACGGTAAATAAACGAAGAACAACAATGATAAGAAACCCTACCTCGAACACAAAAGAACCCAGCTAACCTTTTGAACTAATTCACAAGCAATAATCTTCTCCTCCTTCAATCGATTCACTCAAATGAACTCCGCCGCTACTCTTCCTTACTCTTTAATCTCTTAACAATGATAATAATGATACGTTTAATCCTTAATGAAGGTAAAAATGAGAATTTCTACCTACACGAGCAACTATCATTAATGCATTAAATGCAGTTAGGCAGAGTCAGAACTGAAAGAGAACCAACAGTTCACTACAATGCGACTTCAGTCAAAAAGTCAATGACCCAAAAGCGGTGAGGGCGGAATCGGAATGGAAACTGATTCAGAAACTTAAGAAATTTCCTAACTTTGTTCCTGTTCCGGTCCGGGTCCGCTAAGAAAGCACAAAACGAAACCAAACAAAAAGAGTAAAACAAAAGAATGACATAATAAAACTTAACACAAGGACAAGACTAAAACCAAAAGCTTGAAAAAGCGGAGGTGGATGCGGAATGGATTATGATTTTGCAATTTTCAATAAAGACTAACTTAACACCCACTCCGGTTCCGGCTCTGATAAAGACAAAACAAAAGATCAAAAAGCAAGACTATCGGGATGGGGCCTGGAGCGAGTTTTGATTGAAGTTTCAGAACCTGATTTGGTTCTGGCTCTGATTCTGACAGACCAAATTAAAATAAAACAAAGTGTTGGAAGCAAAAGACTCCAAACTTTGTTTGAAAAACAACATAAGGTAAGAACACACAAAGAGGGACCAATTTTGACCAAGGCAAAAGATGGGGTAGTTATGCGAGGCATAACAGGTTGTTGGTATGGAGTAATCATAGGTGGTGGGAGATAGGGTAGATACTATGGAAACTATTATGGTTGTGTTCCCCACACTTATTGCCAAGGTTGAGGAGCATACTAGTACTAGTTTTGCCATTGTGAATAAGGTGGAGGTTGTTTCCACCCTCTATACCATCCTAGTTGAGTTGGAAAGGAACTAATATGTCCACTAGGCCCTACATTAGGTTTTAAAAGTTCATTCATCATTGGAGATATAGTTCGTGGAGGCCAAGACCTCTGTGGGGCCATATAGTAAAAAATTCTTCACTAAATTCCACATCTGTTATATATGTTGGAAGAGGTCATAATGTAGTAGCCTTACTAGAATCTTCTAAAGAATAGTTTTTTGGTTTTCTATAAGGACATTCCTCATTACCATCTTTTTATGAAAATTTGGGAAAAATACAACAAATTTCTTTTCAGCCTCTTCTTGCTTCTTACATGTATACAAGGTGTCAATTTTCTTACCCATGTGGCTTAAGAGATCTATTTTGAGGTCTTCTTGTAATGTACCTAGTTTTCATTTTGTGATACCTGATGTTCCTCTGGAAGAGACATGCTTCCCAAGGTACTCTCTTATTGACTAGGTGGATCTTGAGTAATTCCTACACACATCGTAAATATCATCAAATCTTAATTTTGAAATATCCCCACACTCCATAAGATTTAAACCATCCATACACTCATCATGTATACACCTAAGAAAAAGATTTTTTACAATATCATTGTTCAATCCTATTTGTGTAGTCCTTTGAAGACTAAATAAGAATCACTCGAGGTAGTCTTCTAAGGTCTCCTCTTTGCATTGCAATATGTGAAAGATCTCATCTTTGATCTCCTTAGTATTACAATATTCTTGGAATTTCTCCAAGAAATTTTCCTTCATGTTACCCCAATTGTGAATAGTTTTACATCCTAAGCCCATTAACCATCACAATGATGCATCTTTCAAAGTAGTTGGAAATAGTTTAAGATTTTTTGTATCATTTTGATAATCATAACTATGAAATAAAATATAAAATTAACAAAGAAACATGTCAAGATCTTCCATAGAAAGACCCCAAAAAATAGGAAAAGTAGAATTGGGTATATTTTCATGGGGGCATCTTCCTCTGGATGGGCAATGGGAAATTCGAAGGTGACGGGATTGTTATTGGCCAATGCTATTTCACCTTTTTTGTTGTTGTTGTTATCAGTCATGGTTTTGAATGGCCAAGGGGTGTAAAAAGATGAGAAAAAATTAGGATCTTTGTTTATCAGAGTTTTACCTCTTTGAAGTTTGTAGGATTCTTGAAATAATTTATCAAGCTTCTCAAATGAATCTTTTGGGGTCTCAAGTGACTCTTTTTGAGTGCTAGAAGGTGACTCAAAATCAAACTCAATAATAGTAGACACAATGAAACAATTTTCAATATCAAGTTCAACTAATTCCTTCTTTTATGGTGTATTCACAATTAATGGCTTTATTAATTTTTGGGGGTTTCCTTGTTTTGAACTACTTCCTATATCTTTCTTAATAAACCTTCATTTACTATCTCTAATATGATTCATGCATCTATATGACCTACAATAGAGAAAACCAAGGTTAATTATCTAGGAAAGGTCGATAATCATGTGGAATTTCACCTTGGTGCACTAGTCCTAAATCAACTCACTAGGTTTTTAGGCCTTTAACACCTTTTTCCAGCAACATCACCAAAATGTTTGGACAAAGTTGAGTACTTTAGTTTTGGGAATTGGGGCTAAGAATTTGGCTTGTAGTTCAGATTTGTACCTTGTTAATCTGGGAATGTAGAACTTGTGAAAGACATTGGGGCTATATGCCTAAGGGCTAAAGATAATGAGCTAAGTGAGAATGATATGCAGTTGAAATGAAAAATGGCTTAAAATGGAAATCTAGTTTAATAACTTTGTTTTTTCTCTATGACAGGAGGTGATAGGAATTTTGCTAGGAAGTGTGATAGGAACTAACATAGAGCATAAAATAATAACAAAAAATCTTTATCTAAATTCAAAATAAACTCACTTTCACACTTTGATTAACAAACCATTGTTGATAGATATTAAGACTAACAAAGAATTGGAATCGATTTTAAATTAGATCACAAAATGGAAATGCCACATAAATGAAATCAAACATTACATACACAAAATGAAAATTTTGAAAAAAATAAATCAAAAATTACCAAAGCAAATAAATTAACAGAATCACTGAGTGACCCAAGCAGTGGGCCCTTGCTCCCTAGTTCACCTTGTGATAAAATATAAATACTTGTTCTACGCCAAGTTAACGATACACACACAAAATATCATTCAAATTAAAGTAGAGAAGAATTTCATTCATATGTTTATCACTATATATCTAGATCTTAGATACACACATATATACTAAGGGATATACCAAAAACTGTTATAGTTTGGCTTTGTTTTGGCGTATGACCAACAAACAAACTCATTTGATAGAAATAGACTATCGTACACTGGCCACTAACAACTCAAAATGATTTCTAAACAAAAATGACTCATTAATCATTATACTTCTAACAACTCCATTCTCCATCGATCCTTCACCCTCCACGTACTTAGCAGTTGCAACCACTCCTTTAATTATCCCCTATCATTTTAATCATGAAACAATTAACATCTCTTAAAATAATGCATTTTTTATAGACTTAATTGCTTTTACAATTTATTAAATTTATTTATTTTCCTAAAACAAATAGTGTTAGGAAGTATAGGTAGGATAATGCAAATGATGGTAAAAAGGGAAATAAAGAATGGAATAATAGGGCCTCTCTTTCTCTCATTAATTGGTATTAGGATAAACTAACATGTATGAGATAAGATTCTCCCAACTAGAATGGTACACATATATAATCAATTTACATATGATTCCCACGAATAGGTTTTCATCATGGTACAACCCATAGCATCATAAAAATGGTTTTCACTATTGGACACATTATTTTTCTTTACTTTTTTTTCTTTTTTGAATGATCATAAACTATGTGGGACCACCTGGTGGTGTGGATGCATATCTAATGTCATAATGTGCCAATAATTTTCTACCTTTAAGAATTAATTTTCCAAGATAAGAGCTCTTGTTTATAGCTCAAGTATGTTATTATGATCCTTTTTGATGCTAGAGTTGGCTTTATCTTAATGTGTATATTGTGATAGAGTGTTGTTGGAATCCTTGTGTTAAAGTGTTGCTTCCAAGACACAATGAATGTGGGGTTTAGGAGTTTTTGGATTTTAGGTGAGAGGTTGGATTTTGGTGGGGGATGTGAGATGTGGATGAATTACTTGGTAGTTTGAATGTAGTATTTTTTATTTTCCAAACTTGGGATGGTGGATGATGGAGTGTGGATGTGATTTTTTGAGTTTATTTGAAGCCAACAATTTTATACACCTTTCGTTTGGTATTGAATAATTTTTTGAAAGTGGACACTTTTGACTGATGAAAGACCTTATTTGAGGTGGCTCCACAATTTTATTTAATTTTAGTTTCGGATTTAGATTGGATGCCTTAAATAATCCAATTTTCTCTGGGATCCATTTTGACTTTATGTGTCCACATTGATTTTTGGATTTTTTAGCTTCAATAGCTTGCCTTTGATTTTTTCTTTGTAAAAATAATCCTCTTATTGGTCCCAATTTTTGGGTTGGAGGAATAGGGAATGATGGTTTATGATATGCATGGGAGGAGTGTTGGCAACAACTTTATTGTAAGGAATATTCATGGCCCCTATTTGGATATTTTCATTAGATAAATTTTCCCCCAATATGATGGAGGTGCTACAAACATCATTAGATTTCTTGATCAATGAATAACCAAGTTCTTGATGTTTAGGATTGTCAAATAACATTATTATCTCTAGAATACCTTGTTCATGTAGGCATAATCCTTTTCCTCAATACTGCATCTATTTAATTTTTTGTTTGCAATAGGATATGTGTTGTTTTGGTAACAAGATGTTAATTCTTCTTTGTGTTGTTGGGAATCATCAATGGTGGTTATCTTCTCATTAGTAAGAAATATCTCCTTAACAAAAGTGAGTGATCTGATTTGATAAGATATTGTTTCTCTCTTCATCTTTATTTTTATTTCTTCATCATTTTGTGAGATATCCTCATGGAGTCCTATGAACTCATCTATAACTTCATTATTTTCAAAAAAATATAGAGATAAATACTCTTGTTTTAGACGGATAAGGGGGGGAGGTCATCTATGTGTCCAAGGGAAGCAAGTTTCTCATTTGTGGAAGTGGAAGTTATTGGAATATGGATGAGTTCAAATATATTTTTGGGATCATGGATGAAATGGAGATGGATGATGGGATCATCATGAAATTAGAGAGGAATGTGATCTTGATTAATGATAGGATGATATTGGAGGATTTTAGTAACTTGATCTTGATTCATTTCAAGGCTTTCTTATTTATTCTTTAGATTGTGTTCTTGACATAGATTGGATTTGAAAAATGGAGTATGAATAAGGGACCATCTAGATTGGGGATGCATGATGGTGTTTTTGTGCTAAGATTTCTTGATTATAGATTAGACTTTTATCAAACAATGAATTATCTATCATGGATAGCGGTTGGGGGAAAATCTTGAAAAGTGTTATTATTAAATGATTTATTTGATGGGAATGATGTAGGTTGATGCTGCAAATATGTCAAGGATGAAGTAATGGAAGGAGAGATGAGGGATTCTTGTGGGAAATCCTCTTCAAAATGGCCTATTATGGAGTCAAATGAGGTTGATATTTTATGGCATGACTAATGTAATTATTTTGGGATGAGCCATTATTAGACATAGATGGATTTTTTATCATGCTCAAGAAAATTATCTGGTTATATGTCTAATTTCTCATTGTGTGATCTATGTATTTTTTTGATGTAATTATTTTAAGGTGAATTGTCAAGATTATTTTCAACACTAATGTCACCTTGGTTAATAAAATATTGAATGAGATTATTTAGCTTAAAATAATTTGGAGTTGTATATTATTTGTCCCTTTGGTACATGCAAAAAAAAATGTCCTTCCATCATGTGGGTTTGACTTGAGCTTCATACTGTCTAATATCTGGGAGTGTGACTAAGTTTTCCTAGACTATTTTTCAAATTACTGATATGATGGGCTCTCTCAATGGATTTTATTTTATCAAGGGGTTTTGTTTTGTCTTGGTGGACCTCTTTATTGATTCTATTGGATAGTTTGAATAGAGGGTGGTGCTTGTAGATTAAATGTTGGTTGGATGTTTTTAGCCATCTTTGCATCTACCACACTGTCATTGACCATATTCTTATTTTTTGACCAAAATATAGACTTTTCTTGGGAAGAATTTTCATTACCCTTTTTATCTTTCAATATCTTAACAATTCCTTTGGCTATAAGAGTTGATTCAATGGTAAGTCCTTTCTCAATGACCTCATCAAAATTATTTGAGCATTAAAATTTTAGGTGAAATCTTATCTCTGCAATCATGTTTTGGATGAATATTTGGACTAATTATTTCTCAAGTGTATGGCATGGACACTTACTAGCTAATATTCTACATCATTGTAAGAAGGAGGAAAAAATTTCTCCATTGTTTTGTTTTGTGGTGCATAAATTGTTCATTGAGACTTCATGTTCTATGTTATAGGAGAAATGTGATGAATTCTTTAGCTAGTTCATTGAAATTTTTAATGCTAGATGGGATTCAAGAAAAGCATTCCATTGTTTTTGATGAGTATTTATTTTGGCCTAGTTAGGAGGGTCAAATCTCTTTTTATTTGCTAAGATTTCCATAGACTTTGATATTATATGTTGACACTTTCATATAGTTTCTCTCAATTATATGACATTTGGACTAATTTCATTTCTACTGGTTTTAATGATATTTACCCATTATGTGGACCATCTATACTTATATTGCATGTGATTTATGAATGTTCTTTAAGGTGGTTATGATTATGCAATTACTATGTGTACTGACATTATTCTACAGACATGATTGAAATGCTAAGTTGAGGAATGCAGCTGCCAGTCGATTAGGTTGAGAAGACACGCAAGGTCAACTACAGATGACGTCAGAAGATTCCCATGTCAGTTGCGTGTAACTTCCTTGCACTGATATTTAATGAAATTGAGCATTGTGGGTGTTACTGCAATGGTCGAGTCCATGTTTGGGAATGCATGTCCGAATGGATTCCCCTGCATGCATAACTAACCCTTTCATTTTTCTCGCTTTCCCTAATGGCATCCTCTCAATTAGTGGGAGTTGATGGCCCTCTTTAGTTGATAAATAAGGCTTGAATCCTCCTTCCTCAGGAGTGATAGCGAGTTAGTGAGTTGATCATGAAGTTCTTGTACAAGCTGATTATCAGCCATATTTTTGTAATTACATTTTTTGATAAATGAAATAAGATTCTGAGTTGAGTATCCAAGTTTTCTAGTAGTTTAGAGGATACTCATCCAAGGGGGCCCACTTGGTGAGTAATTTGTTCCTTTAGTTTAGTTAGATTATTTTTTGTTTTTTTTTAGTACTTAGTTAAGATTCTGGCATTGACTGTTCCTATAGCCACTAGAACTTTGTTATGTGACTGTTCCTGCAGCCAAGGCAAGCAAAGTAATTTCTTTTGGATGCTTAGATTTTCCTTCCTGTTATGCATAATTAGTTTATATTTTCTTAAGTGATGTTCAACATTTTCTTTTTTTCCTTTCATGCAACTTACTTTCAGTCTTAATCTTTTCTTAGTTATAAAACTGAGATGACTACTCTAGAATTCCTAGTGCACATACTGTGTTGACCCATTTCAAGTTCGCATCCCTGGGTTGACAATTTAAATGTACCTTCATGGTGGTTAAGATAGCTATTCAGGTTAGATATCCAATATGTGAATCATGGTTGTAAGGGCCTAGTTATTGAAATCATTATTGTGGGTTGACATTTTTTGCATCATTGTTAGGGATGGTATCAAACTAGGGAGTCCTTTCGAGTCATTGATAGCTTTTATGTTGTAGTATTTCTGAATTTTTCTCTTAGCATTAGAAGTATGATCCACTATTTTCCCCACCCATTCTTTGTTTGAGTTGGTTGATACTGAGTTGATACTGCATGCATAGAAGAAGAAGAGTAGCTTATGGGAGATTCCTTCCTAATAATCTTGAACCATTTCAACTAGTAGAACGTCCAAATCTTCCTAGAGATGAAGAAGAAGAACCATAGCCCCTTGCTGATATATTACCTGACTTGACCAGTTCTAAAGTTTCCCTTGAAGATCAAAATCCTTTTGAAGAACCTTTTATTCTAGAATTTCATCAAGGAGACATGGCTGATGCAAATGGAGATAGGCCTAATAGGTAGAACCAACCAACTTTACCCTTTCCCATTGCTGAATAGAATGAAGTAGATAACCTCAAAAATATCCCTACTTTAGTCCTTCCTAAATTCTATGGGCTTTTCATAGAAGATCCTAATACCTTCTTGTTTGAGTTTGATATACTCTACAGAAGCTATGACTATACCACTGATGCCCATAGACTCAAGTTATTTCTTACTACTCTAAAAGAAGCTGCATTAAGATGGTTTGTGAGTCTTGGAAAAATACTGTGAGAAATTGGGAAGATATGAAGACAAATTTTCTTGAGAATTACAAAGAATATTGCATGGGTAGTGAGATGAGAGGAGGTGACATTTTTAGAATGCAACAAAAAGAAGATGAGAGCTTGGAAGATTTCATTTCAAGGTTTATGTTTTTTCTATAGAAATCTCCACATCATACACTTAATGAAGACTCACAAGAGTTACTTTTCTTGAGAGGAATCAATGAAAGTTGCACTGATGCCTTGGACCTAATGGAAGGAGGAGATATCACTCAAGTCCCTTGGGATGATATCAAGAAGCTATCTCAGAACTATTCTAGGGAAGCTTCAAAGAAAGGAAGAGCCTACCAATCTTCTATGGGTAAGTCATCTAGCAGTGGAGTCTCAAGGATGTAGATTACTAATTTGTTGGTATATTTCAAGCAAGATATAATTAATAATCTAGCTACTCAGTTGGATACACTTCAAGCTAAAAAGAAACATAAGGCAGAAGCAATACTAACAAAATATTTCCCTTAGTGTAGATAGAAGAATATAGACTTCAGATGCAAGGTGATAGCTAACATTGACAGTAAGTAGATTCCACCTGAGTTCAAACCAATTCAAACTGAGGAAGACCAAGTCTACTTTGTTGCATAGAAGAGGCCATGGGCTTCAATACAAGGTATGCCACTAGATCCATTGTCTTTTACTGGACCTTATTTTAATTCTTCTTATTCATCTAGTAACTAGTGACAACTGCCCTATCCATCAAGCTATGGAGGATATCCACCCCAATCTTGGAATAACCCACCCAATGCTTGGTCCAATTATCAAAATACCTCACCTTAGTGGCAGCAACCTCAGGGGAATTATCAATAGTTTAAAGTACCTTGGCAACCACCCCTAGGAAACTAGCAGCAAACATCTCAATGGAGAGGTGGCTAGCAATGGCCAAACCAACCCACCAGCTATATGAAACCATCTTCTCAACCCCAACATCCTACTTTGACAACCCATCCTACTAATCCAAGTGCCAATATATCTAAACCTACCCAATTACCAGCCCAACCCACACCCAACCCAAATAATAAACCACAACAACAACCCATATATTATGTTGATCCAAACCAATTTCATGCATATGTTGTGAGTTTAAGTGACATATGCCTCTGTTCAGGAACAACCTTGCAAGCTCTTCCACCCCCATTATCACTGAGCTACCCATGGAAGATCAGGAAGAATCTTTGACTAAACCCATTCAACCTTGTGCAACTAAATCTCCTGAACCGGCTCTAGTAATCTAGACAACACAAGAACCATTATTTCCTTAGAGATTAGAAGTTGTCAAGAAAAAGAAGACAAGGAGGAAACTAGTTTTGGTATCCTAGATCAGCTCAAGCATATATGTGTCCAAATACCTCTATTTCAGGCCATAAAAGATTTCCCCATCTATGGCAAGGCAATAAAGGAAGCATGCCTCAAGAAACCAAGTAGGAAAAAGGACCCCACTACAATCCATGTAGTAGGGCAACTTGTTGACATCATGCTTTGAAAAGTAACTATCCCCAAGCACAGTGATCTATGTAGCCTTGTAGTTGAAGTAGTTATAAATGGGATGAACATAAAGAATGCTTTGATTGATTTAGGTTTGAGCAATCAACATGATGACCAAATAAATATTACAGCAAATGAATATTGCAAACATGTGATCCACTCCTACAGTCCTGTAACTTGCCGATAGCTCCACTGTTAAGCCAGATGGCATGGTAGAAGATCTAGTGGTAATCCTAGACTCCTGGGAATACCCAGTCAACTTCATGGTTCTTTCCCCTATGGAAACACTAGGAGGATATCCACTTATCCTTGGTCAGCCTTGGTTAGCAATTGCAGATGCTTATATTGGATGTTGGTCAGGTGATATGACCATTTTGGATGGCACGAGCACTAAAAAGATTGTTTTGTATCCTCCTACTTAGCCATCCCATAATGAAGAAAAATCAGTATGGCCACATATTGGTGAAGAAGCCAAAGATTCCAACTCTATGGCGCAACTTATGATGCTGAGAAGAAGTCCTTTCTTGTAGCTTCAAGATGAAGATGAGGTGTTGTCCAATATCATTCAAAACCAATGTCAAATAGAGGAAGAATCATCTGGTTTTGTAGACATTGAGAAAACACTTATGTTTGTTCTACATGATCTTCCTGCAACTACTCTTTCAACAAACAGACTTTTTTTAGCCACTCTTCCTACAACAACTGTCTTTGCAGATAGACTGTCTGCAACAACTGTCACCACAAAAAAAATTCCTACAGCAATAGGTATGTTTCACACAATTTTGTCACCTGAACTTAAGATACCTTGTATTAATGAAGCATCTATGATAGAGCTAGTCACACAAGTATAGGTGTCTGAGGGACGCTCTCTAAAAATCAATAGTAAATTGGATGAAGGACAACAATTGATATTGGAAAATTTGTTGAAAGCTCACCAACAAGCATTTTCCTAGGATTATCATGACATAAAAGGATTAGATCCAAAACTCTGCACAAATAGAATCTATATTAAGGATGAGTGTATGCATGTCAGACAACCACAATAGAGAATCAACCTTGTCTTGAGAGAAATTGTCCAAACTGAACTGCAAAAGTTACTAGCCACAAATCTATCTACCCTATTTTAGACAGCCAGTGGGTGTCCCCATTGGTGATTGTGCCCAAAAAGGGAGGGAAATGGCAAGTTTTTATTGACTATAGGGAGCTCAATTCTACCACTAAGAAAGATCACTTTCCCTTGCCTTTTGTGGATCAAGTCCTAGACTCTCTTGTAGGAAAATGGTACTTCTCCTTTCTTGATGGATTCAGTGGATACAATTTGATTCAAATTGCACCAAAAGACCAAGAGAAGACTACATTTACATGTCCTTGGGGGACATATGCATATTTTGTGCTTCCCTTTGGGTTATGCAATGCACCTGCCACTTTTCAAAGAGCAGTTATCAATATATCTTATATATCTCCCTTGACTACATGGAGATCTATATGGATGATTTTACTACCTATAGTGCCACCTTTGATGAAGCACTAGAGAATTTGAAGAAAGTACTACAGAGATGTGAGGATCAAAATTTGTCCTTAAATAGTGAAAAGTGCTTCATGATGATGCAGGAAGGTGTAGTTCTTGGCCACCACATCTCACACCTTGGCATTCAAGTTGATCCAACAAAAATAGAGGTAATAAATAATCTGCCTATACCTACAAAACAAAAGGATGTTAGGAGTTGTTTAGGCCATGCAAGCTATTATAGATGTTTCATCAAATATTTTAGCAAAATAGTAGCCCCACTATATAGTCTTTTGACTAAAGATGTTGAGTTTCAATGAACATAAAGTTGTGATAAAATATTTTCTGATTTAAAGATAGCTCTAAGTCATGCTCTTGTACTTAAGGGACCAAATTGGGAAATCCCTTTCCACATACATAATGATGCCTCAGGTTATGCAATAGGAGCAATCTTAGGACAAAAATCAGAAACTATTGAAAATGCCATTTATTTTGTCAGTAAAAACTTGTAGGGAGTTGAATTTAATTACACAGTCATAGAGAAAGAAATGTTGGCAGTAATCTATGCCGAATAAATTTAGGCACTATATCACAAGTTATCAATTTTTTGTACACACTGATCATGCAGCCATTAGATACCTCATGAACAAACCCCTAATCTCAGGAAGATTAGCCAAATGGTTTCTATTAATGCATGAATTTGACCTAACTATTATAGACAAACCAGGGAAGGCAAATGTGGTTGCAGATTTCCTCTCAAGGCTGACCTCATCAAACGATACTCAAGCCATAGATGACTCCTTTCCAGGTGAGCATCTATTCTCCATTAGTGTGCACACACCCTGGTATGCTGATATAGCCAATTACCTTGTGATAGGGAGAGTTCCTCCTCACTTCTCCCCAAAAGAGAGAAGAGTGTTGATTGAAAAATATTTCCCTTTTTCATGGATAGTTGGATGCCTATTTTATACTGGACCAAATCACGCTATGAGATGATATGTGAGGGAAGATGAGACATATGAAATTCTACATGCATGCCATGATGAACCCTATGGATGCCACTTTGCAGCTAAAAGGATAAAAATGAAAATCTTGAACACAAGATACTATTGGCCTACATTATTAGAAGATGCAGGAAGATATACAAGGAAATGTGATTAATTCCAAAGGATGGACATGCCAACAAAGTCAAATGAAATGCCACTATGTCCGCAAGTGGTAGTCACACCATTTGACAAATGGGGTTTGGATTTTGTGGGACCCATTGATCCTCCATCCAATGGTAAGTCATATATTCTAGTGTGCACTAATTACGTAACAAAGTGGGTAGAAGTCAAAGCCATGAAGCATGCACGAGACAACAAGGTTACAAAATTCCCTTATGAAGAAATTTTCACAAGATATGGGGTACCAGGAGAAATAGTAACTAATCAAGGCACTCAGTTTACATCAGCCCTTATTAAAGCATTGGTTAATGAATATAACATCAGGCACATGAAATCCATTCCTTATCACCCTCAAGCAAATGGACAAGTCGAGGTGACAAATAAAGAGATTGAGGCCATCCTCACCAAAACAGTGCATATTCACAGAAAAGACTGGGAAAATAGATTATCATAGGTAGTTTGGGCTTATAAGACCACCTAGAAGACAACTACAGGCTTCACACCATTTGAGGTACTATATGGGAAAATAGCCATGATGCCCATAGAATTTGAGCACAAGACTCTTAGAACTACTCTAGAGTTGGAGATGGATATTTCCAAGGAACAAAAGGAATAAATCATGCAACTGAATCAACTAGACGAGCTGAGGAAAACAACATTACATTATACTAAACTTGTGCAAAGTCAAAGAATCAAATGGCATGACAGATTCATCGAAGAAAAGAAATTTCAGCTAGGCAATTGGGCATTACTTTATGATTCACGGTACAAGGATAATGTAGGTAAATTATAGACTAGGTGGCTAGGGCCATATGAAGTGGTAGAAGTCTTTCCCAATTGAGTTGTGCAGCTCACGACCATTGACCCAGTGAAATTCAAACTACTGGTGAATGGGCATCATCTCAGATTATATCACAAGCCAGCTTCAAAAGAAGATTTCCTACAGAATTTTATCCAACACATAGTACCTGAGCATGATTCTTGCAGCAACCGAGTTCCTGTAGCCAAAGGTAGCAAACCTAGTGTTCCCCTTTCTGACTAAATGAGGTACGTACTTGTCATAATAAATATTTCTACTTTTGTAGAAATCCCTTTCTTCACCCATCCACCTGTTTGCCCATTCGTGCCACCTTTCTCTCTCTTCCATTATTTCATTTCACTTCGCCCCATTCCATCATCATTGATTGCTCAATTATTGCTCAGCAATGTAAGTGGTACTTTCTTCTTGATCGATGCATTGAATTCTCCACAATCATGTTTTATACACTCAAGTACGTGCACATTAATTACATTCTTAACTATCCTTTAGAGCGTTTCATTTAATCACTATACAATAAGATGGACATTCACATAATTTTCTTTAAACCCCCCATCAAATCAATCTTTCCATTCTGCATGTGTGGAAACATGTCTAAATTTAGGTTGGGGGAGGGGTAAGCAAGATGTAGAAATTTTACCACATGCCGCTATATGATTGTCTGCGTCAACAAATCTTGCTAAGCTGATTCAAAATTTAAAATGAATGACGGATCGTATGTGTGATGTGACACTAAACTGCTAGTGCCATTTACTCTCATTATGATTCCTTTTATTACCATTTTTTATATTCTTAACTCTGTCATAATTATGAAATGTGAGTAGTAAGTTGCTAAAAATAGGGTAAAAGGAAATTCAGTCAATGGATTCACCCAACAAGCAAGAATAAATGTTTTCTGAAAAATACAGAGGTAACTTTACAGGGTGACGAGTTAAGCATAGATAATGGGAGGTGAACTCATTCAGAATGAGCCCTCGGCTCATGATGCCTTGTTACAGGACGTATTGCGCTTAGCCAAATTTCAAAATTGTGGGTGGCCAGATTATTTTCTGAAGTTGGATGGTTTCAATGAGGGTATTGCATTGGAGTTCACTCAAACATTTTCAGACAAAAAGGCCATGGTGAAAGGATTGGAGGTCATAGTGACTAAAGAATGAATTGTTGAAGTTGTAGGGTTGTCGGTAGATGGAAAACCTTACCCTATTTCTAAAGATGCCAGGATAGTCAAGGCCATATTTACAATGCATGGTGACCCTCCACTCACAATTGACAAACAAGGTGCCAAGAGGCTCTCTCTACCAGAGCCATGGAAGTAGGTTGTCATGCATATCATCAAATACATCACTTGCGAAGGTTGGTTGTTGAACCTGCATTCAATACATTTCAAATTACTGAGTCATATGCAGCACAAGAGGAAGATGAATGTGCCCAATGTACTATACAACCATCTCTCTATTATGGCAGCAAAACACAAAAAGGTAGATAAAACTTTGTATCCCACCATTGTTTAATTAAATTGTTGGTTATGATATCTTTGCATGATAAAAACCCTAGAATGGCTTGGGATGATTTTGTGAACATTGAGCAATATAGACCTAAGCCCTCTCAGCCTAGGGTTTCATCTCAATCACTTAGGTCTAGTAGAAAATTGAGCACAACCGAAGGCACCCCTGGTGCTTCGACCTCTAGTGCTAGTATGGATTCCCCCATTGTGGAAAAGATTATAAATGTCAATTCCTCTAATAATGAGATTCAAGAAGAAAATTCATCATTAGGTTTTGATGATGATGATGTCCCATTGGAAACTGTGATAAAAACAAGAGCACAAAAGAGAGAGGAAAAAGAAAGGAAAATAAAAACACAACTTGCACAAATCGAAGCGCCAAGCCCTAAGAAAAGGAAGGCTAACACTATTCATCCTGCAGGAAAAAGGAAACAAAAAATCCCTCTCAAGAAATAGATGCTGGCCGATCCTAAGCTTTACGAGATATTGGGTGAAAATACAGACGCTCCAATAGAGCAGGAGAATGTACAGGAAGAAGATGTGTTCGAGGAGGTAGAAAAAATGACCCTGGCAGATCTTTCTGCCATCGTGGAGGAACTTGAAACTCAAGAACATGAAGAAAGTTAGGACTTCCTTTAGCAAGACCAACAGTGGGACTTCCTGTAGCAAAATCACAAAATAGATCAGGAGTTCCTGCAGCCACCACTGGAAGAAGAACAAGAGGTCCTGCATTAGAATGATGAAAGAGGAATCATACATCAATAGCTTGAATCAGTGAGACCTCCTAAATCCATGCAGATAGTTCTCTATGGGAAGCAGCCATCTACAAAAATTTTGGTAGGAATCCACAACCCTCCTGATTTTTTAGTACATACAACTATTTTAAATTTATGGAAAGAAATACAAAGGAGAGAGGAGGAGTGCAAAGAATAGAAAAAATGGTTGAAAAACGAAATTTAAATGAGGGATGAGATGATCGAAGAAAAGAATGAGGAAATTGTTTTTTTGAAGGAAAGGGTAAGAGGCATTTCAACTCTGGTGCCACAAATTTTGGAATGTAGGACCCCTCCAAGGGTTTATGCTTTGCATTTAAAGGAGAAATACCTTTCCTTTAGAATGTCAAGAATCATCTCAAGGCTAAACCCCTCCATTGAAACCCCTTCTAAATTTTTCAGTGCCTACAAAATTGCTTCCTCTAAAATGAAAAATTTGTTATGTGAATTCTATATACATAACCTTGTTCTCCCAAAAGATAATGATTGGAACCCACTGCCTTATGTTGGAGACATATAATTGAGAGAATTTATGTCCTGGGTGCAGAATGAGATTAGTTGGGGTGAGCAATACAATGCCTACAAAAAGAAGGAATCTAGTATTCCCCTAGCCATCAGGGTTGAATCAAAGAATGCCAAAGGCATTTATATAGATTGGAATAGATTACTCTTTATGCTGAGCTATGGTAATAAAATCATGCCCTGGATTGAAGTTGTTTACAGTTAGTATGAAGTAAAAATTATAGCAAAAGAAGATACTATGAGGGGATACCTATCCCAACAATGGAACCTATTGAATGATGAGCTAAAGCGAGATGAGCCACATTCTGTTCACAATTACGCTGCTGCACTGAAGAGAATTGACAAATATATCGAGCTCAGGAGAAACAAATGGCGTGAATGGCTTCCCCTGACCTTTCAGTCGCCTACCCTCCTATGGCCTATACGTAATTTCAGATTCTACAAGTATGACATTGGAGAGGAACAACAATGATGGAGGAGGCTCGATAAGTTGGGAGGATTTTACTAGAATCTCGATTCACCCACATAAGACACCAACATTGGACAACAATCAGTCACAGACTTCAAGGCCTTAACAAAGTAGAAGCATAACTCTTCCCCTGTTGGAGGACCAACAAAATTTTAAGTTGGGGTGAGTGATGAGTCTTGATTTTGGCCTTGTTAAGGGGGTAGAATCTCTTGTTATTTGCTAAGATTGCCACAGACTTTGATATTATATGCTGACATTTTCATATAGTTTCTCTTAGTTATATGACATTTGGACTAATTTCATTTCTACTAGTTTTAATGATATTTACCCATTATGTGGACCATCTATATTTATCTTCCATGTGATTGATGAATGTTCTTTAAGGTGGTTATGATTATGCAATTACTATGTGTACTAACATTATTTTGTAGACATGATTGAAATGCTAAGTTGAGGAATGCAGCTGCTAGCCGATTAGGTTGAGGAGTCGTGTGAGGTCAACTAAAGACAATGGCAAAAGATTCTCGTGTCAGTCACGTGTAACTTCCTTGCACCAATATTTAATGGCATTGAGCATTGCATGCATTACTACAGTGGTTGAGTCCATGTTTGGACATGCATGTCCGAATGGATTCCCCTGCATGCGTAACTGCCCCTTCTGTTTTTCTCGCTTTCCCTAAATGGAATCCTCTCAGTTAGTGGGAGTTGATGGCCCTCTTTAATTGATAAATAAGGCTTGAATCCTCCTTCCTCGAGAGTGATAGCGAGTTAGTGAGTTGATCATGAAGATCTTGTACAAGCTGATTATCAGCCATATTTTTGTAATTGCATTTTCTGATAAATGAAATAAGATTCCAAGTTGAGTATCCAAGTTTTCTAGTAGTTTAGAGGATACTCATCCAAGGGGGCCCACTTGGTGAGTAATTCATTCCTTTAGTTTAGTTAGATTAGTGTTAGTTTTTGTTCTATACTTAGTTAAGATTTTGGCATTGATTGTTCCTACAACCACTAGAACTCTGTTATGTGACTGTTCCTGCAACCAAGGCAGGCATAGTAATTTTTGTTGGATGCTTAGATTTTCCTTCCTGTTATGCATAATCAGTTTAGGTTTTCTTGAGTGATGTTTAGCATTTGCTTTGTTTCATTTTATGCAACTTGCTTTCAGTCTTAAGCTGTTATTAGTTATAAAACTGAGATGACTACTCTAGAATTCCTAATGCACATACTGTACTGACCCATTTCAAGTTCACGTCCCTGGGTTGACAATTTAAATGTACCTTCATGGTGGTTAAGATATCTAGTTAGGTCAGATATCTAATCTCTGAGTCATGGTTGTAAGGGCCTAGTTATTGAAATCATTATTGTGGGCCGATAGTTTTCCCTTCCAAGCTTCTTAGAAAGAGGCACATAAGATAAGTATCATTATGAACAACCTATAGGAAAGCTATGTAAAATTCTCTAATATGTTGATGAGGGTCACCCTTTCCTTTGTACTTGTCAAATTTAGGCTTCTTAAAATTATATGAAAAGTGTGGCATGGGTATAGTCCAATCAAAAGGATAGGGGCATATGTCCTCTAGTGTCTAGCTCTTCTTCATTGGTCGCATATGGATGTTTGAAATTTGTTGTTGTAAATATTGAATTTGTAGAGCCAAATCATTTAGGTGTGTGAAAGTGGGTATTTTAATGGTGTTCTAATTGGATATGGGATATGATGATTATTGACCTTGTGGGAAATTTGGTGATGGGTTTTTTGGTGACATGTGAATAGTTTTATGGAATGTAGGTATGAGTGGATGTGTTGGAATTAGCAAAGTGATTCGATGTGGAAACTTATTGTTGATTTTTTATGATGTTTTGATTTGGGTATTGTTAATGAATTTTGTGGTTAGATGGGTTCACATTGTGGTTTTGATGAATGTAGTTTTGTTGATTGATATGTTTTTAGAGGTCATGATGTTTTGAGAGGGTTATATTGATAAAAAAAATTGGCTAGATGGATTTATGTTTTGACTAGGATTTGACATGGTAGATGATGAGTCTAGTTATTAGTTAGTTTTATGATGTTTTTATGCATACTCATAGATATTTCTAGACACTTATTTCATACATATTCCTAAACTTTACTATCTTTTATTCTCATTATGAAAACCTGAACCTAATTTAAAGTATATGGAAATATGGTTATAATGTGAGTTATTATATAATTAATGTGTGGATATGTATGAATTACAATGAATATATGTGCTTAAGATATGGTTATTATTATTGTGTAGATGTTGTATGAACTAACTCTTTCCAGCCAAGGAGCCAAAGGAGGTAGACTGTAGCCCACAATAACTAGGAGGTACGAGCCACAACCAAAGGATTTTCTAGACAATGATTCAGGGGAGGTTCTAAAATACGCTGAGTGCAACAATTACAGAGATGGAGGCACTTATTGAGGATGATTATGCATCATCATGACATTTAATAAATAAGTTGAAGGAGAAGAACTCTATTACAGTTGGGATTCCAATGTGACTGTTTCAATAGTCCACATTCCACATTCCAGTTCTTATTGTAGCATATTTATAGTTCCATTTGAAATCTTCTTCCTTTTTTAGTTATAGTTTAGTTGCTCAGACTTTATCACACTTTATTATGTAGGGAGTGGTAATTTATGATTTTAATTTAGATTCCTTATTTTAATAAACTCCCCAGTGCCTATATGTATGCTTCGGTGGTTGAGGTATTAGTTAAGTTGGTTGATTGTTCAGTAGCAGATATAACAATAAGATATATTTAGTTAAAGTTCTTATTTTCAACAGACAATGTTCATGATCTTATGAATAAGATATTTTAGCAATATCTTATATTGTGATATTTTGAGTTATGCAATGAATGGTTTTCAATTATTGTCATTATTACATTAATCTGAGGAACTAGATTTGGATTAAACCTATGGAGACAATCACTTGAGCAAGGGACACTCAAGGTAACTATTCCCTACCTTATTTATTTATGTTGTAGTAGTTACTCCATGAATGTGTGTTGTCTTAATTAGATTCCTTATATTACAATTATGAATGAATTCATGAACGAATCTTATCTTACATTCATTCTTTAGTTTGCTTCATTTTTTTGTACTCTATAGTGTAAGTTTAATTAACAATTTTGGTTAATCTTAGGATTTATTTCTTGACAGTGAATTAGTCACAATCCTTCATTGTAGGTATTCGTAGCAATAGTACCAGCATTACTTCTTTTACTATTATGTAGTTTATGATTTTTTAGTGTGTTTGAACACCTATTCTAGGATGATATAGGTAGTCTTGAGTGTTTAGAAGCAAATACAATGTCAGCATCATCACAAGCTTACATTAGCCCTGGTTGATAATTTAATGAAGGTGTTTCCAAGGGTTTAAGAAGACTTTTTAGTTAGTTTTTCCTTGAAATTATGTGTTTGATGCCAAGTTTACTAGAAATTAGTAGAGTCTCTACATTTTTGGCACTATTGTCAGGGATGGTGCTACTTTCAAAGATTTATTTTTGTTATTTCAAGCTTTCATAGTTAAAAAAAAATATTTCAGTATTAGGTCAATTAGGTTTTATTCCTTCAAATAGAAAAATATTTCACTAACATTGTGTACATTCATTTCTATACAAAGTCACACCTATTATAGTTTGATGCAAAGAGATGCTTTGGGAATATTTATCTCCTCAAATTGACAAGATAAAGTGGATATTGGTGATCATAGTGATCAAAGCAAGGGTATTCCTGATGAAGAACTTTCCCTTTCACCAACATCCATTAAAAACATAGAGGAGACCTTCCAAACCATGGATGATGGAATGATAGATGATCCACCACAATATGTAACTTTTGAATTTCCATTGCCAACCAAGAGAGGGACACTATCCTAAAGAATATACCTCCTTTAGTGTTTCTTGTCTTCTATGGCTTGGTAACTAAGGATCTAGACACATTTTTGTTTTATTTTGATGTCCTATGTAGGAGTTGTGACTACAAACTAATTCCCATAGGCTCAAACTATTTCTTACAACTTTGAAGAATTTTTCCATGAGATGGTTTATGGAATTGGGTAGAGATGTTGTTCCAGATTGGAACACTATGAAAATAAAGTTCCTAGAAAAATACCAAGACTATTATAGAGGAGTTGATAGATGAAGGGATGATATTTTTATAATATCTCAGAAAGAGGATGAACCATTGGAGGATTATGTAGAAAGGTTCCACTTTTTCTTAAAGAAGAACCCACAAAATAGACTCTTAGAAGAATCCTTGAAGATGGTGTTTTTAAGAGGATTCATTGATGATTGAATGGATTCCATTAACCTTATTGGGTCAATGGATGTGTCTCAATTACCCTTTGAAGAAATATGAAAGGTTTGTAAGAACTATTCAAAGACCTTTACCAAAAGGACAAGTGGGGAAAGAACATCTTCCATTGGCAAGACATCCAATGGAATTTCTAGAGTATAATTGAGTGACCTACTATCCAAAATCAAAGAAGATATCATAAGTCATATGGCTACTCAACTAGACACTCTACATGTAAATAAAAAGTAGGAAGAGGATGAGGCAATACTTACTGAATACTACCCCATTTATAAACAAAGAAAATCCAACTACAAGTGTAAAAGGGTGGCAAGTTTAGAGTCCCTACTAGTGTCTAGTAAACTTGGTGGCAATCACACAATTCAGAGGGAAAACCTAACTGAACAATTCACTTAACATTATGCGATGCCTCTATGCAGTTTTTTACTTATGGGTTTACTCCCTTGTGTGCTAAGTTTGTCTTTGGTTGGTTTGGGGCATCTTCTTCAGCTCCTTTTGTGGCTTCTGGGAATGGGAGCTAGTATGATTTCTCAAAACTTTTTGATGGAGGTGGCTTTGTTTGTTTCATCTCAGATGAATTTTTGTCACTTTTTGGCTCGGTCTGAGCCTTAGGTTGGATCTCTTCTTTCTGGGTGTTTGGGGAATTGTTTGCTCTCCCCATGCTCTACCAATGTTGGTTTAGTCAATGTTGTTCCATGTGTCATTTTGGTTCTTCCTCCCCTACCTTGTTCTCTTTCTCGAGTCTATGGGGGTGGTGTTCTTGTGGGTTTGGGGACTGTTTTGGATATGTCCTTGTTCTCTTATGGTGTGAGCCTGTGGTCTCCCAGCCTGGGGTTAGCTACTCCTGATGTGTTTGTTCTAGGTGCTTCTTCCCACCCTGCCTTTCTTCTTCCTTGCTTTGACCCCGCGTCTTGGGGGGTGCATTGGGTGTTTTGGGTTGTCGGTAGGGTTTTGGGGGTTAGTTCCTCTACTGTCATGCTCTGTGGTGCTAAGCCATTTTGGTGGATTCTAGTTGGCTATGGGAAGTTCTACTCTTTGGTGGTTGCTTATTTTATTTGGGTTTTGGAGGTTTTTATGGCCTTTCATGACTTGGTTAGCTATATATTTTTCTATTGTAGAGTGTTGGTTCTTTTTTTTTTCTCTAAGTTGGTGTAGTGTTGGGTGCTTGGCTTGGGCTTGGTTCATGCTAAACCTTTGATAATTTTTTTGTGAAAGCCCATCTTTTTTGGGTTGGTCTTGTGAAAGATGCTCTACTTTCCTTTCTAGTTAATTTGAGCAAGGGTGTGGATTAGTTTTGGGCCAATGCTTTTTCTTGGTTGGTGGTTGTTTTAGTGACTATTCCCACTCTTAGGAGGATGGTTATGGGTTCTTAATTGGTTGGTGGCTCCTTGTGGTGGTCGGTTCTTTATCTAAGGAAGGAGCTATTGGATTTATGAAAGCTTAGGTCGATTATGTTGGCTGGGAGGTTGATGTTGTCCTTCCTTTTGTTTCTATCCTTCTAGGTGCCAAAGGAGGAGGTGTTTTCCTTTTCTACTGGAGTTCTTGCTTGCTACCATGCTCTACTAATGTTGTATTCTATAGAGGTGAATATTTCTCCTATTAAGGTGGAGTCGACTCCTATTGAGATAGAGCTGGTGGTTGTAGAAAAGGTGGGAAGTGCTTCTCTCTTCTATTGGTTCCTATTGCGGTGGAACATGCTTGCTCTGGAGGGAGGCTACTCTGGTAGTTTTGGCCCCCACTTCTTCCTCTCCTATAGAGGGGAGCTCTATCCTTTTGAGGTGGTTTTGGGGTTCGTGTCTATATGGATGGTGCATTTTAAATAATGTTTTTCATAGCAACTTGGGTTTTTTACCCCTCTTCTGGTGGGAATTTGGTGGCTCAATTTTTCCAAAATTGAGTAGGAGGTCTGCTATAATCCTACTGTTGCAAGTGGTTCATTTTCTGACTATTCCAAATGGTTAAGAATAGCTTTGTTAGTTTTTTGAATTTGGACTATTGTTGGTTGTGTGTATTCTATCACTCCTGGTTGTCTAGTGACCAAGTGATTTTTTTTCTCTAATGTGTTTTTTTGGTTCTTCCGCTAGTGTTGTTCTATTTTGTTGCAAATTTTGCTACTTTGATTTTTTGGTAGTGTCATTTTTTTAGCTTTGTAAAAGGTTCTTGGTCCTTTCAAAACCTTTCTCATTTTATTTAGCCCCTAGGGCTCATTGTGTAAAGGGTACAACACCCTATAAATGTTGTTTATCTTATCAAAAACATTTGGAAAGATCTGCATTGAATTATCAACTAGGTCTAGTAGGCTTGTGATGGCACTGGAACTATATTTGCTTTCAAAGACTTGGAACTACCTAAATCATTTTAGTAAAGGTATTAGACTTGCTAGAAAATCATAAATTGCAAAATGGTAAAGAAAGTAAAGTTGTCTCTATGGTTATGGGTACCTATAGTATAATACTATAACTAACTATTGTTCATAAGTGAATGCTGAAAATTAACTAAACTATTAATTAAACCTATACTATACTCTGGAGTACAACAAACTCAATTGATTACAAAATTATGAAGCAAGAATCATTGATGATTGTAACATGAAAAATCTATCTAACAATCATGCAATAATGAGGTAACTACTAAACAAAAATGAAATAACTAAAAAGAAAGGAGTGAAGGATAGTTACATTGATTGTCCCTTGCTCGAGTAGCTAGCTTCACTAATATCAAACCAAATCTAAATTCTTAGATCCAACTCAATCATAATATCTCAAATTCATTCATTTCATAGCTCTAAAATATCACATAAGATTCTACTAAAAGATCTTATTCATGAAATCATAATTGCACAATAAACATAGTTTGCATAACAACTAAAAACTAAAAGTATCTAGTAACTATATTCACTATGAAACAATAAACTAATTAACTAGCTCAAAATTGGATAACTAGCTAACTTAAGACTCAACCAATGAGCTATGCATATAGGCATAGGGGAGCTTATTAAAAATAGGATGCTACACTAAAACCATTAATTACCACTCCCTAGATTTCAAAGCATGGCAAGATTCAGTTAAATATAAACTACAACTAGAAAAGAAGAAGAGTCCAAGTTGGATTGTGACTTTTTTGTAATAGAATTGGAATGTGGAATTCTCAAAATTAGTTATGTTAGAATCACAATTGTAACAGGGTTCTTCCTTCTCTAGTCTCTATTGAACATCATAATGATGCATTATCTCCTTCATAACTACCTCCATGTTGTAGTTGATTGGATTAAACTGTGGTCTTAAATTGTTCTTGTAATGGTTCTGAATTAATTCTTAGAAATAGCTTCCTCAATTCATCCTAAAGTGTCAATTTGGGAACGTAGGATTTTGAACCATGTTGTGGAAATATGTTGAAGGGATACAATCAATAAACTAAGGGTTGATGGATGAAAACTAATGTAATCTGTATTTGGACAAGAATCTAATGCTTAACACAATAATCAATATGAAACAAATCAAATAACTATGAAATCATAACATACATTACCACACACATATATCTAATGGAAAGATCACCAACAACTAAGGAAGTGAGCCCTACCTTCATTAGCTATTGAGTGATGAAGCTCACAAACATATAATTACTCCACACTAACTATCATTCATTCATATTGCATCAATAGATTATAAACACATATTTAATCACCAATATATGATTTCTATTATATCTATATATGAGTTTTTGGCATACACACACACACACACATATATATATCGCAATTGTCTATACCCATAATAGTCTTGTAGATGAAAAAGAATAAGTGTTTTGGTTGTTTGTTTCTTATAGCCAACAACCATCGAAAGATAATAAAAAATAGCGTAAAGTCTTTTGATAGTATATTAAACAACATAACAACTCAAAATAGATTTTCTAATCTCGACACAATTATGGCCAAATTGACAAAATGACTCCAACCATCCTAGTCTTCCTTCCACCGATGCCCTTCATGCCTTGCTATCAGCCACTTAAATATTTCTTGTTACCAAAATCACAAGGATAGTTAGCAATAGTCAAAGGAATCAATATTTTTCACTAGTTTTTACCTTTCCTCCTATTTCATAGAATATCTCCAGTTCATTAACAAAAAAGTGATAGGAGCAATATGAAATACTAGGAAAGATGACAAAGGTTAAAGAAAATAATAGGTAAAATAATGGCATATTTTTCCCCCATCAGTAGTCACTATGCTCAATTTATTCTAGGACATCCCATGTTTTTTTTTCCAGAAACTCCTTCAATTGCGGGCTACATCCTGTAGTTGTTGTGGACTATAGTGCCTCCTCTCACTATAAGGGGTTAGTTCACAAAACATGTATAGAATACTAACAAACATGACTAAGCACAAATATCCAATCATAATTAATACATATTCACACATAAATCATGCATTAACCATCATATCATAATCATATTTCCATATACTTAAACTAGGTTCAAGGTTTACATAATAAGCATGAAAGATAGCATAATGTAGGAATATGTATGGAATAGTTGTCTTGGTAATGTCTATAATCATGCATAAAAGATATAAAAACTAGTATTTTGACTCACCATTTCCCCCCAATTACCCATTTTCTTTAGCTCAAGCAAATCAACTAGGGTTGTAGGTGTTGATGGTTAAAATGACACAAACAACATTAAAACAAAATATTTCTACTCTATTTCTCCTGAAAGAGAAAGACAACATGTAGTAGCCTAACTCCCAAAGTCCTAGTAGTTGGTTCTCAACTATCTGATGTCACTCAATTGGTTCATGCAACTGTAATATTCAAGGGGCCTGTGCTGGTAACAAAGGATTCAAGCTATGACTCTTTTTATCGAAATAGTTCCTATAAATCAATGGGTTTTAAATAAAAGAAAAAGATACATCCAAGGGGTAAATCAGTAAGTATGAATTAAATTTATCTAATATGTAGACATATACTTCTAACAATGAATGTTTTCTTAACCGATCACAAAAACCATAGCATGACACAACCCATAGTACGACTGTACCATCGTATACATCTTAGGTGCTTAATTCAATTCCACTATTCGTGTATCGCAAGTATTTCTAAGATTTCAAAACAACACACATTCATTCATCATCAAAACTATAGATCAATAGACTTCAATAACTTTAATTCAATGATAATTTAACAAGATAATCTTTAAACCTGGTTTCTTCTAATGACTTTCATCACATAAGAAACTATCATGCTTCAACACAATCACTAGCATTCAGGTGGATTATAACTTATTAACCTTATCACACAACAAAATTCCATGTAAACTCCATATTTCGTAAACCTGCAATTCTATTAACTGTCAAAAGATCTAGTACAATGTATCTTTGCAAAACTCTATAAAATTCTATCTCCTAGCACTAGGTAAGCCAATCCAATTCTCAATTAGTTGACCCTTACAATGTGATACCCATCTGATATTTATAGATATACAAAAAGAAGTTTGAACTTCACTTCTATCTTAGGCTTTCCACCTTTTTAGGAACAATCAACTTTCTTGGAAACTCAGATCAACTTTGATCTTGAGTTCTTACATTATACATTCAGTTTGATCTAAAAATAGAAGATAGAAATAGAAGAAAAGAAGTCATGCACCCTTAAGACTGTCAGTGTTGCATGCATGCAACATGCAAGGAAGAAGAACATCATGCATGCAAGATTTTTATGCATGTGAAGCTGGATCTACTATGAACTCATCATAACTGGTGAAGAATTGTTGTAGCATATCCATATCTGGCCCATCAATCCAGTCATCTTCAAGTTTGATGCAATCCAACTCAACTACAACAAACTCTTTCATACTTTTTACCTTGATTAATTCTCTCCCTGTAGCTTTTATTTCTTCTTTGACTTCTACAAGCCGATCTATCACCAAGTCTCCACCATCATCTTTCTCCTACATGACACCTTGGAATCTTTCATTCCATTTCTCTCTAACCTGACTCAACGGCATGCCATCTTTGGTCATTACATTCACATCTACAATTATGGCCATAACCGCTTCCAACTCTTCCAACTGCTCCGTTAAATTATTAACTGCTTCTTGAATCTCATCCTTATGCTTGCTCAAAAAGCCAGTCATAAAATTAAGTATGCGAGAAGTCTTTTCTAAAAAATCTTTGTTATCATCTTCAAGTATAGATTCTTCTAGAAGAGTAGTTAGAGGCAATGTATTTATCTTCTCTAACTTTTCACTATACTCCTTATACTCTTCTTCTAATTTCTCGGATGCCTCAATATATTAATGCATCTCTTTTATTACTCCTTCTGCCTCTTTGTAGGTCTCAAATCCTTTTGTTAAAACCTCACCTACCTCATGGTTCAATTTGTCTATCCATTAATCAACCATCTCTGCCTTACCTCTAACTTGCACCAAATCACCAACCTCCTTTTTGCTTAGCAAAATAGGAGTCTCAATAGCTGCAACCTGTTGTGAACTTGGAGAGGAAACACTCTTCAAGAATGAATGTAACTGATCCAATTGAGCCTTAAGCTCATCTTTCTTTTGTTTTCCTTTATCATTCTTGATTTAGTTGTTGAAGCCACCACATCAATCAAATTCATTTGTTGATTTCTCGTGGGTCTTCCCAAATTAACCATACTCAATTGATAGTCTGTTAGCTGCATATCCCCTACCTCCTTTTTAGTCATAGGCATGGCACATTCAACAACTATCTCCCCTTTATTCATGAGTCTAGTAGAATGTAAAAATTTAGCCTTCTTTTTAGGCCTTTCCTGTTCAATCTCCTTCATCATGTCCTTCCAATTAAGAGGTTGAGGAGGTGTTCTGGCTCTCTTCTACAAATCTAATTTCAACCATATAAGAGCACTAGGAGCATTCATCATCATGGAAGAGGAAGTGGCAACTGTAGAGGATGGCTGAACACTTACCTCAGGTTGAGAATCAACCTTTGCTTTCTCTTGTTGTTCCTGCAGCACATGCATCTGCACCAACTTCTCAGCCTCTTCTCTATCTCTTTATTCCTGCATTTTCTTGTCTTCTTCTTCTTTTCTCAATCTCTCTTCTTCCATCTGATCTTTCTCTAATTTCTCTTTTTCTAAGGCCTCTCTTTCCAACCGTTCTACCTCCAAAGCTTTATGTTTTGCAGCTTCAACATCTTCTTCCTTTTGCTTCCTAATTAACTCTTCGGCCTCTTTTTCTTTCCTTATCTTTTATGATTCTTCCATTTCTATCCTTTCCATTTCTAAGGCTATGATTTTCTTTGCCTTTTCCCTTTCTTCTTCAGCTTGATGTTTCTTTATTATCTCTTCAACATCTCTTTCCTTTCTTAGAGCTTTAGCTTCTTGTTCTTTCTCTCGAGCTTCCTCTGCAAGCTTCAATCTAGCAACTAGGGCTTCCTTTTCCCTTCGGTTTCTTGCTTTCTCCTCCTCAAGATCATGGATCTTCTGTATCAATTCTAGCTTGTCATTTTCTGCTTTGACCTTGATCTCATGCTCTCGTTGCCTCATTTGCTCCTCCATTTCATCAGTTGTTGTCCTTGTTTTAATTTCTTTTGCCTTTAATTGTTGTTGTTCAAGTAGAGCATCAGCTCGTAACTTTGCATCCATTTCCTTTTGCTTCTCCATACCAGCCCTTGCATCAGACTCTCTTGTAGCATCTTCAAACTATTTCCATTGCTCTTCTTGTGTTAGAATCTGCTCAATAGTCCCCTCCAAAGGCATGTTTTCTTGCAGGTCCTTCTCTGAAAGAGTTTCATCTGAGTCTGTCTCAATTTCTACCAATTCTTCCTCCACTTCTTTTCCTTTAGCAGCTTCAACCATAGCGTAAAGTACTCCTTGAACTTCTTTACTTTTCTCTCTTGTGAGTGGGGCTTGTGTGGATGACTAACCCAATGCAGGCGTAAAAACAGTAGATTCAATTGGAACATCTCCCTCTGGTGTCTCTTCTTCTTCATCGACTACCTCCAGCTCTATTTCTTCAACATCTGGAGGAAAGAATTCCAATGGCTCCTTGGAAGGTGCCTTTCTTTTAATCCTCTTATACCCTTTACCTTTCTTAATGACTATTCCTTGAGGAGCTCGAGCTTTCATCATCAACCATTGTACACTTCTATCCAAAACTGTTCTTCCAACTTTCTTAATATCAATGGTTTCTTCCTCATTCTAGTCTATTGGATCTAAGCTTTTAGTGCCAATGTTCAAAGCTTCATATGAGGGATCTAATACAATTCTATCATCCACCAAAGTGTCAGGTATATTGTCTTTAATACCAAGCTCTGACATGAGTGAGACTGATAATCTCTCATAATGCTTCTTCCTCAAGTCATATTCATCTTGCCTATCACACCAAAAATCCTCTAACAAATTAAAGTGTTTAGTGAACACTGAAGGTAATAAAGCATGCATTTTCTCCCTTGGATCAAAATACTTACGAGCTGTATACAATCCCAATTTCAATTGTATCAACTCATTACAAACCACCTTTGCTCCCTTCAAATGTTGACAATTATATTCCCCCAACTTCATTGGAAATTTATGACATCCTATCTTGTGCTTGATCCCAAAGCTAGCATTAACTCCAATGGCTTGATATAAAAATTCCATAAGCACTATTCTATTACTGCAACATCTTGGAAGCAAATGGGGATGACCTTCAAAACCAAACAATCTGAAGTATGTAAATTTGGGGTATTGGATGTACCAACTTCCCCATTCAGAAATGAATGCCATAGCTTCTTCACTTAACCCGTATCCTGCATCTCCACTCAATTGGATGATAACCACATATAGAAATGCATCATTGACTCTTCTGAAATGAGTCTCAGCAACTTGAAGAGATAATTGATCATAGTGCTCCCATACTTTATGTTTTCCATCCAAAACTCCCATTATACCTACTTTGTTTAATCCTGGGAAAATCCCCAATCTTGCTGCAGCATAAACCACATATGAAGTCATGAAGAATGATTTGGTCTGTCTAACCCTTGTGAGCTGATCATGTATGGCATCAGAAACAATCATTGACCAATCAAATTGGTAATCACCCTGAAAGATTACTTGAATAAAATGAAACATCCATTCCTTGAAGTGGAAGGCATCCCTCTTCCCAAACACTCTGGACAGCATTAATATCAAATCAAATATCTTCTTCTTGAAATCTGCCCTCCTTGGCTAGTCTGTAAGCTTGCTTAAAGATTTCTTCTCTATGCTTAACCATCTTTTGTTTAAATGAGACTTATTAGAGTCTTTATGCTTACTATATTTCTCCAATGCCTCTGCTTCAGTTAACTGCACCAAGTCCTTGGGATCAGGAACATTAAATATGCTTTGGAACATTTGCGAAGTAAGATCTATAATCACATTATTTTATGAATCCATGCATAATCTTGTAGCTGGATTATAAGTACTAGCCACTGTCAATATCAACTCCAGACACTGGACTGATATAGGAAACACAGTGATATGTGCAAGACCAGAGTCAACAATCCTTTGTGTTCTCCCTATCAAGTTTTCTCTTTCTGCAAAGGTCTCTTCATGTAATTCTTCAAATCTATACTGGCCCAGATTAGTATCCGTGATATTTGACCAGTCTAATTCCACCTTGCTCACTTTCACCACCAAATTCCTATGATCATACCTCAATGTATAAGGTAGTTGTTCTGGTTTCACCTTCTTTCTTTTTGTTGCTATCTTTGATGTTCCAACTGGTTGATTCCTTCGAGCAGCCTCTCCTGATGTTCTTGACATCTCTCAAATCTCCTACAAGCAAACCTCTAATTAGATCTTTAGATAAATCATCATAAAACATGCTTTTAAAAACATACCTGCTACACATACATTGGAGTCAAAACCAGACAGAAGCTCAAAACAATCTCTTTTACAAAACTGGTGGACTTCGAGCAAAAATCGATATAGAAACTTCACCAAATAACAAGCGAGCTCAGATTCAAATTCGGGAAGTTATCAGAACAGGGATCGGAACAAAAATGGATTTGGTTTTCTTTGAACTTTTATTTTTCATATTCTATTTCCATTCCGCCTCCGCCTCCGATTTGGTTATCGTTACTTTGACAAAAGACTTTCCCACTATATGCGGAGCTGGATACGGGATGAAAATGAAATTGACAACCTTCGCAAACAAAATTCTTAAGTTCAAGATCAATTCCGATCCTGCCTCCGCCAGTTTATCCTATACTTCAAGGAAACCTTTTAAAACTCAGGATCAGAAACGGGAAAAAAAATGGAATTGATAACCTTTGTAAAACAAAAATCTTAGGTCCATAATCTATTCCAATCCCACCTCCGCCTATGCTAATCATGACATCATCAAATTTATTCATTTTTCAACATAACTTCATGATTAAAACCTAGGTCGCTATAAAATGGCAAAGGAGCTTTAAAACTCTACCCTCATATGACCGTTGAGAACAATGGCACCTTAGGATATCATTTTAAAGTAATTGCAGAGACCAACGAAACCCTAACCTAACAAACCCGATAAAAACTAGGGCATGGGTTTAAACCCTGCCCTTCTACCAGACGACGAAATCCTAATTTAAACAATAAATCTAATCTACCCTAACTCACTGTAAAATCTCTAATCTACCTCACTGTAGATTCTTAATCTAACAAATGCCATTAAAAACCCTTAATCTAATCTAATCTACTGCAAACCAAAAATGACACGACGCTATCACGATTAAGACGTGAAAGTGACAATGCCCTAAAAATAGAAAGAAATGACAATAAAATAAGAAAACAAAGATTCAAAGCAAAACAAACAAGACAAAACAAGAACCTACTCATTCAATCACATCGATGATCATAAAATTGCTATTAAACACAATGATTGAACACGTGGGCAGATATAAAGCAAAACACAATGAACACAACTACAAATGAACAAATGAACAACAAAGATAAATGACCTATCTGAAATGCAAACAAACCCACGCTAACTTTCTGAATCGATCCGCACATAATACCCTTTCTCTATGTCGATCAATTTGCTCAAACGAACTCTGCTATTGCTCTTCGCACTCTCAGACTTGTAATAATAACAATAATGATCGGCTTTAACCCTTAATAAAGGAAAATATGTGAATTTCTACCTACACCGACAACCACCATTAATGCATTAAAACGCAGTAAAGGCGGAGTCGGAACTATAAGAGAATGAACACTGGTCTGCAGTGCAACTTCAGTCAAAAAGTCAATGACAAAAATGGCGGGGGCAGAACTAAAATGGAAACGGGATCTTACATTTATAAAATTTCCAAACCTTATTCCCATTCCAGCTCCGCATCCGACAAAACAAAACAAAACAAAAACATAAACAAAAAGTTAAGTAAAAGACCAACCTAATAAAATAAAACACAAAAACTAAGACAAAGCAAAATAAAAAGGTAGCGGAGTCAGGATCGGAATAGAGTTTGATTTTGCAAATTTTCATAACAACCATCCCAATTACCACTCCGGTTGCGCTTCCGCTAAAGACCAAAAACAAAGGCAAAGAAAAGACTGTCGGGATAAAACCAAACAAAGGCTCAAAAGAACTTTCAAAACCCGACTCATCTCCAGTTCCAATTCCGACAGAGAAACCAAAGAAAAACAAAGTATTGGCAAAATTAGACTCCAAACTTTGTTTCAAAAAATAACTAAGTACAAAAAACACAAAGGGGGACCCATTTTGACCAAGGCAAAAGATGGGGTGGTTATGCAAGGCATAACAAATGGCGACTCGGCTGGGAAAATGGTTTACCTATTTTCAAAATACCCAAAGAAAATTTTAGTCACCCATGAAACTAGTTGGCTTATAAACACCTTACCTTGAATGAGATCAGATATTTGTAGGATAATCTTGAGTTTGAATCTTAGATGTTATGTGCTCATGAGTTATTTCTGTATCTGAGTGTGTGCTTATATCGTGCATCATTCTTTGTAGATACTTTCTCTGCTTGTGAACAACTATACCTAAGTTTCAAGCTATATAAGTTGAGTCCTTTAACTATCGTGCTATAAAATCCTAGGTATTGCTCCACTACCAGATAGGCATCCATAGCCCCGATGGAGATACCTGGTTACCCACTTGATATTGAGCTTGCTTTTCTTTCTTTCTTTCTCTTTTTTTTTATGGATGGAAACTCTTTAATCCATCTCTCAATACTCAGATTCAATGAATCTAACATGTGGGTTGAGTACTACAATGGATTTCATGATAGTCTTGGAATCTGATTTTTCACTTGAAACATAGATAGAGTCATTCTAAAACAAATAGGTAATTACTCATGTAGATGTTTTTCTAATTTGGTGACAGATCTTTGATCACAATTCATGAGATATCCACATTTACATCTTCTATCCTTAATAACTTTTCCAACCCAAACTAGAATGATCATAAAACATAAGTTTTAGAATGAAATCCTTTCCAATGATTATAATGAGAATACCTAAACCAATTTCTCTCCTAGTACCAATAGTATACTTTGAATAAAAACCCCCTAACTTGAGATGAGCAAAATAAGAATCCCCAATGAAACAAGACAAAACAAAACAAAACAAACAAAACAAAAACTAAAAACTAAAAACTAAAACTTAATTACATATGATACAATATAATACATTTCTTTTCAAAACACCAGACTTTCTATGCACCAAAATAGTGTTTGATAAACTGACCATTAATTGGTAATGGAACAGGCTCTCTTGTTAATGTACTCAAATGAAAGGCATTCTCCCCTAAGATTTCAGCTATTTGGTAGGGACCTAACCAAAGTCTATCGAATTTTTGATGGTCTCCCTTCCTTTCTCTAGCCTTATCCCATAATAGCACAAAGTCTGATATTCTAAAAGCTTTCAATTGGCTCTTTTGTCAAACCAGCGCTTGACAACATCCTGATGTTTAGAGAATTGTTGCAAAGCAGCATCTCTTTGTTCTTCCATGTTTAATAGGTTAAGCAGTCTAACCTCAATCCTATCATCCCTATTATAAAACTCCTGCATGAATTTCAGAACAGGTATTTGTAAATGTATGGGGAAGATTGGATCCTAGCCATAGACTAACTTAAAAGGTGAATTCCCTAGGGCTGCTTTGATTCTGGTTTGATCTGTCCACAAGGAAAATCTCAGTTTGGTATGCTAGTCCCTAGGGTTACTTTCTAACAACTTTTTTATTACTTCCAATAAATTCTTATTTGTGGACTCAGCCACTCCATTGCCCTAAGGGTAATAATTGGAAGAATATTTTAACACAATCTTATGCTCATAAGCCCATGAAATAAATTCAACAGAAAAAAAAGCAGGGTCGTTATCACATACCAACCTAGTTGTGATGTTCTCTGTCAGAAATTTAATGACCACCTCCGTGGTGCTATTCTTGCAAGGCAGGGCCTCCATCCAATGTGTGCAATAATCCATCATAGTCAAGATGAATTTGTGCCTTACAGAAGAATTTGGATTAATCACTCCTACAAAATCAAGTGCCCATTGGGCAAATGGCCTTACCTCATAAACCGGTTGTAGGGGCATCGCATGATTTCTTTCTCTTGATGCAGAAGTTTGACATACATTACAAGTCCTGCAATGTTGATGTGCATCCCTAAACACATAAGGCCAATAGTAACCTGACCTTAAAATCTGATGAGCCAATGCATCAGTAGATCCATTTTTTGTTCCATGCCTGCCATGAAATTCACTTATAGCATGTTTAGCTTCTTGCTGATCCAGGCAACACAAGTAGATCCCTTGGAAATTCTTCCTATAGATTGATCCTCCTTTAAGCATATAATGAGCGTTTTTCATCCTCGGTGCTCTTCTTTGAGTAGCATTTATCCCTTCTGGACACTTGTTATTGAGGAGAAAAAAAACTAAGTCTATATAGCAGGGATCTTTTGTGAACAACTGAACAGTGTATTGTTGGCAAGTTATACTTCTGTCCACTTCAGCCATCACCTTTGACAAACCTTGACCTCTTACAAGCTTCATTGGGTGAATTTCCAGGTCAAATTCTTATAAAATGGTCATCCATTTCCCTCTTCTTTCTCCTAGTTCACTTTGCATCAGGAGGGACTTTACAGCTGGATCTGGGACTATAGCCATCACTTGACTTCGGATTATGTAGTGTGAATTTTTTCACTGCTCGCACCAATGCAAAAGCCTATTTTTCTATTGATGAATATCTTACCTTTGCATTCTTAAACAGAGAGCTCATAAAAGCAATAGGCCTCTCCTCATTCTCTTCTCTTCTCTGCGTCAAGACTGCAGCACATGAATGCTCAGAAGCAAACGAATAAATGTAAAAGGTCTTTAGATAATCTGGGCTTGTTAAAACAAGTGCCTCAGATATAGCTTGTTTAATCTACATGAAAAAAGAGCTAGCCTCTTCACTCCATTCAATTTTCGCATCCTTCTTCATCATTTCATTAAGTGGTTTAACAATTTCTGCAAACCCTATTATAAACTTCCTGACAAAATGAATCCTTCCAAAGAAATATCTCATCTCCTTTTTACTTCCTGGCCTTGTCAACTTCAAAATGGCTTCTACTCGATCAGGATCTATGGAAATTCCCTCCTCTGATATAATGTGACCCAAAAGCTTCCCTTCAGAAACTCCAAATACACATTTCTTTGGATTGAGAGAAACACCATAACTAATACATTTCTTCAGTACTTTCTCTAAATCAGCAGCATGATCTCTACTTTTAGAGAAGATGGTCAGATCATCAACATAGATGATTATACACTTTCCTATCAGGTCTTTAAATGCTACATCCATCACTCTTTGAAAAGTAGCACCAGCATTAATTAGACCGAATGGCATCCTCCTGTAGGAAAATGTGCCCCACTTTGTAGTGAAAGCAGTCTTCATCCTATCCTCATGACTTACCAGTACTTGATTGTATCCTGAATATCCATCCAAGAAAGACATCATTTGAGATCCATTAACTTTTTGCAATACTTCATCAAGAGAAGGTAATGGATAATTGTCCTTCTCAGAGGCTTTGTTTAAATTTCTGAAATCCACACATAACCTGATTTCCCCATTCTTCTTCCTCACAGGAACTAGATTAGCCACCCAAGTAGAGTGCCTAATTGGAAAAATTATTCTTGCAGCCAAAAGCTTCTGTACTTCTCTCTAGATCAGAGGCTCGATTAATGCATTGATTGGGCGTTGCTTTTGATGAAACTGCTTGGCTTCTGGCTTAAGAGGAATTGTATGTGTGATGATAGATGTATCAAAAGTTTTCAAATCATCATAGCTCCAAGAAATTGCTTCAATATTCTGCTTCAAGACTTTGATTATCTCATCCTTTATTTCTTGAGGACAAGTCTTCCCTATAAGAACATTCCTTTCTACCCCTGAGTGAGTCAAATTAACGGATTCATACTTGCCTCCCTCACTCTTTGTAGGCATTCTCTAATAAGCTCGTGGATCTGAATCAAATATCCTTTCCAATGCTATCATCCCTTTTGGGATGTTATTGCTTTTTAAATCCATTATCCCTTCTGGATTATCACTTTTTGGATTCCAGTCTCCTTGATCCCTGTCAACGTCATCAATTATCTGTCCTTGAAATACATCAGAACTCTCTAAAAAGGCCAAAATATGTTGATCATCATTAAACACCTGGAAGTGTCGAACATTGTCAAGAATTGCAGGGACTGAAATCAACTCCATAGAAAACCTCTTTAGATTTGAATCTTGCATAGGCTCTAATGTACTTGCTGCAATGGCAAGAGCATCCACTATTTGATTTGCTTCCCTTGGAATAAGAGTAATCCCAAAAGCATCAAAATATTCTATTAAATTCTAGACCCTATTCCTATAAGCAGCCAATCTTTTATTATGGCAAGTGTATTGGCTACGTACCTATTCCACAATTACCTCAGAGTCTCCCATCACTATAAGAGCAGTTACCTTCTTCTTATGAGCAAACATAAGTCCTCTTGCAAGTGCCTCGTATTCAGCCACATTGTTAGTGCAACCAAATTGCAATCTATAAGAAGCAAAATAAGTTTTCCCTTTCGGGTTAGTTAGTTCAATTCCTACTCCACTTCCTGCTTTAGATTTAGAACCATCAAATTTAAGAGTCCATAGCTAGTCTTTAGCTGGGAGCTCTTCCTTTTTAGAAACTATAGGGATTTTTCCACTTGTGACATGTGGCGGCTCGAACTTTTGCTGTTTATCAGAATTCATGTTTAGAAGAAGCTCAGTTAACGATTTTCCTAGTTCCTTAATTTGTTCAACAACTACCTCCTGAGCGATTTCTTGGGTTGAGTCAGGATCTAACTCATCTTCTATTAACTCCTTTGGCATAGTCAAAGCATCTGGAATAGGGGTATTAAAATGAAACTGAGATACTTCCACTTCCTCTTTTTCATGATCTGAAAACCCTAAGACCTGAGTCTGTTCTATTGGTAAAGAAACTTCTTCTTGAGAAAGACTGATTTGTGTAAGAATAGTTGCATCCTTAGCTTGGAAAGAGAACTCATTGATGGGAGTCTCAGTTACCTCTTGAAATTCTTGCTTGGGTAGATCTACATGCCTTAAAATATCTATGCATAACTGACATGTCAACTCCGAATGATTATGATAGTGTATTCTACACCAATTAGGAAGCAATAAATTACTCAAATCAGTTTATGTTCCTAAAACCAACCTAGCTTGTTGCAATTTCCTTATTAGAACTTGTTGGTTGATGTGAATCATCGAATCAGTGTGGTCTAAGGATAGTGTATCCTCATAACTAACTATAGAGAAAGTAAGGACTTCCTCTTGCTTGTAAACACCCATCTCAGTCTTAAAGAATGCTACTTCATTTGGAGTATCATACTCTGTAATCATGTGTTTGAGCCTAGGTTCACTTTCAATTCTTATCTGAGTGGCAACCCCTTTCCATGGTAACCACATGTGTGAGAAGTCCAAGGATAGATACCCTCCTATGCTTTTCATTAGCTCTCAACTTAAGAGCATCCCATATGTTTCTAGGATGTCAGCAACTTGAATATCTATATAGGTCTGGATCCTTGGGTTTGATCCAACCTGCACATGCATGTTCTTCAATTCACCTACAACATTAACTTCGGTTTTATCCAATTGAATCACCTTTTTATTGGTTGGAATAGGAATCAATCCTAACTTTTTACAAATCGAAAACGGCATGACATTCCCTAATGCTCCAGAATCTAATAGGCAATTGTGTAGATTCTTTCCAAAGATTCTCAAACTTAACAAAAAAGGTGGGGTAATTGTCTTACCTTTATACATAGCAACATTCGTCTCCTTTGTGGGAGTCACTTTACCTTTCCCTTTCAAGCGATCTGTTTCTTCCAAAGCTTTCAATACCACCTCCCTTTGAGCTGGGCACCACTTCATGATATCAAAGAAAGACAGTGATGTCTTATGTCTTTGCAATTCTGCAACAAAATCAAACTCTAAATCATTCCTAAATTGGTACTTAGAAAAAGAAGGCTGATTACCTCTATTCTGAGCATCAGAAGGTCCCTTTGGTGGGGGTGGATTGTTATCTGCATTCTGATTTGGTGGAACTATGTTGTTAGAGGGTGCAGATGTAGTGAATGGCCCTTTATTCTGGTTCCTCAGAAAGTGACCACCCTTAGATTGGAAGGCTTGAGCATCATAGACATCTTCTTCTGGCTCATTATCCCCTTGCATAGGGAATTGATACTTTTCTTCAATGGTTTCATAAGTCATGGCAATGCTGACTGGCCCATTGCCTTGATTGGAATTTCCTGCTTAAGGATGGGCATCAGCCTGTGCAATTTTCACCATTTTCTCCATTTCTGGGCAATTGACCTCAAAATGGGTTGCTGTATCATGCAACCTAAACCAATTTGTCATAAAATTCAAATCAGCAACATTAACAGTATTTGATCTCTCTTCAGCTGCTTGATAATTATGGGGAACTCCTCCATTGTTAGGTCCAGTGTCCCACTGCCTATTATTGTTGTTGTTGTTATTGAACCTTTGATTGTATCCTCTATTTTGATTTTGATAATTCTGGTTTGAGGAATTTTGATTCTGGAAGTTCCTATTGGTGTTCTGATTTTGGTTCTGATTAGCATAATTTTCCTGATAGTTGTAACCTCCCTGATTGTTGTAATTCTGGTTTTGATTATTGGGAGGGTTTTGTCTGAGCTATGCCATGTCATTTGACATCTGAGAGAGAGTTTTTTTGAGTGTCTCTACTTCGCTTGTAAGTTGAACAGTTTGATCATTCTGCACATTTTGAACTATGGCTGGGGAATGGACATGGGTTGGTCCTCCCCCTTGTTGCAATTGATTTTGAGGTTGATGTTGAGGTTGTTGTTGTGGGGATTGATGTGAGGAATCATGCATGCTATTGCCAAAGAAGGGCACAGTTGGTGGAGCTTGCAACTCAGATACAGGTCCATAATGGGAATAAGACATCCCTGGGACAGTGTTGTATAATGGTGGATTAGGCATCTGATAATTCATTGGAGGAAAAGGTACTCCCAACCCTCCAGGTTGCAGGTTCGTCTGCTATTGCAATTTGATAGCCAAATGATAAATCTTAGATAGTGAGTCAATCTCATCAGGTTGATAAGTTCTTTGTAAGAATAGACCAATCAAAGGATCAACAGCTCTCAGATATGCCTGTATGGCCATGGCTTCTGGCACTAGGTAAGGCTCTTGTAGCCTACGATACATTCTATGGAACCTAGTGTTGAACAAGGGAAACGGTTCATGATGCTCCTTTCTAATAGTGGCAAATTGGTGATATAGTATGGCAGGGTCTACATATACCCTAAACTGATTAATAAAAGCATTCTCTAAATCTATCCAACCCAGAATGGATCCTTGGGGTAGATTTAGATACCAATTATATGCCATATCTCCTAAATAGTAAGGAAATAGTCTACATACCACATCTTGATGAGCAACTTGAGCTCATGTGCAGGCATCTTTGAATGCTTGTATATGTTCCTCTGCACTTCTTGATTCTCCATGCATGTATTTCGGACATAACTTCTCTGGGTTCTTTGGTAAATCATGGAATCTGCCTGGAATAGTCCCTAACGGGGAGGGATTACCCACAAAATAAGTCATTGGTGGGATTGGTTGGGCAGGTGGTGGTGATAAAGGTCAAATTGGTGGTGACAAAGGCCTATTTAGTGGTGGTGTGGATGGAATTGGTGGAAATCCTGGTGGAGTAAGTGGTGGTGATAATGTAGGTATTTCTACCCTACGAGCATGAGGTCGTGATCTAACAGGGGTTTGAAGTTCTTCAAATATTTCATGATTAGTAGAGGATCTGAGCACCCTCTTATATCCCTCCAGTGAAAAAGATCTTCCGCGAGCCAGCTTGTCCTTTTAGCCCTCCTTCTAACGCCAATTTCTGTTGATGGTTAAAATGACACAAACAACATTAAAACAAAATATTTCTACTCTATTTCTCCTGAAAGAGAAAGACAACATGTAGTAGGCTAACTCCCAAGGTCCTGGTAGTTGGTTTTCAACTGTCTGATGTCACTCAATTGGTTCATGCAACTGTAATATTTAAGGGGCCTATGCTGGTAACAAAGGATTCAAGCTATGACTCTTTTTATCGCAATAGTTCCTATAAATCAATGGGTTTTAAATAAAAGAAAAAGATACATCCAAGGGGTAAATCAGTAAGTATGAATTAAATTTATCTAATATCCAAACATATACTTCTAACAATGAATGTTTTCTTAACCGATCACAAAAACCATAGCATGACACAACCCACAGTATGACTATACCATCGTATACATCTTAGGTGCTTAATTCAATTCCACTATTCGCATATCACAAGTATTTCCAAGATTTCAAAACAACACACATTCATTCATCATCAAAACTATAGATCAACAGACTTCAATAACTTTAATTCAATGACAATTTAACAAGATAATCTTTAAACCTGGTTTCTTCTAATGACTTTCATCACATAAGAAACTATCATGCTTCAGCACAATCACTGGCATTCAGGTGGATTATAACTTATTAACCTTATCACACAACACAATTCCATGTAAACTCCATATTTCGTAAACTTGCAATTCTATTAACTGTCAAAAGATCTAGTACAATGTATCTCTGCAAAACTCTATAAAATTCTATCTCCTAGCACTAGGTAAGCCAATCCAATTCTCAATTAGCCGACCCTTACAATGTGATACCCATCTGGTATTTATAGATATACAAAAAGAAGTTCGAACTTCACTTCTATCTTAGGCTTTCCACCTTTTTAGGAACAATCAACTTTCCTAGAAACTCAGATCAACTTTGATCTTGAGTTCTTACATTATACATTCAGTTTGATCTAAAAATAGAAGATAGAAATAGAAGAAAAGAAGTCATGCACCCTTAAGACTGTCAGTGTTGCATGCATGCAACATGCAAGGAAGAAGAACATCATGCATGCAAGATTTTTATGCATGTGAAGCTGGATCCGCTATGAACTCATCATAACTGGTGAAGATTTGTTGTAGCATATCCATATCTGGCCCATTAATCCAGTCATCTTCAAATTTGATGCAATCCAACTCAACTGCAACAAACTCTTTCATACTTTTTACCTTGATCAATTCTCTCCCTGCAGCTTTTATTTCTTCTTTGACTTCTACAAGCTGATCTATCACCAAGTCTCCTCCATCATCTTTCTCCTCCATGAGTCCTTGGAATCTTTCATTCCATTTCTCTCTAACCTGACTCAATGGCATGCCATCTTTGGTCATTACATTCACATCTACAATTATGGCCATAACCGCTTCCAACTCTTCCAACTGCTCCATTAAATTATTAATTGCTTCCTGAATCTCATCCTTATGCTTGCTCAAAAAGCCAGTCCTAAACTTAAGTATGCGAGAAGTCTTTTCTACAAAATATTTGTTTTTATCTTCAAGTATAGATTCTTCTAGAAGATTAGTTAGAGGAAATGTATTTATCTTCTCTAACTTTTCACTATACTCCTTATACTCTTCTTCTAATTTCTTAGATGCCTCAATATATTGATGCATCTCTTTTATTACTCCTTCTGCCTCTTTGTAGGTCTCAAATCCTTTTGTTAAAACCTCACCTACCTCATGGTTCAATTTGTCTATCCATTTATCAACCATCTCCGCCTTACCTCTAACTTGCACCAAATCACCAACCTCCTTTTTGCTTAGCAAAATAGGAGTCTCAATAGCTGCAACCTGTTGTGACCTTGGAGAGGAAACACTCTTCAAGAATGAATGTAACTGATCCAATTGAGCCTTAAGCTCATCTTTCTTTTATTTGTCCTTTATCATTCTTTATTTAGTTGTTGAAGCCACCACATCAATCAAATTCATTTGTTGATTTCTTGTGGGTCTTCCCAAATTAACCATACTCAATTGATAGTCTGTTAGCTACATATCCCCTACCTCCTTTTCAGTCATAGGCATGGCACATTCAACAACTATCTCCCCTTTATTCATGAGTCTAGTAGAATGTAAAACTTTAGCCTTCTTTTTAGGCCTTTCCTGTTCAATCTCCTTCATCATGTCCTCCCAATTAAGAGGTTGAGGAGGTGTTTTGGCTCTCTTCTGCAAATATAATTTCAACCACATAGGAACAATAGGAGCAGTCATCATCATGGAAGAGGAAGTGGCAACTGTAGAGGATGGTTGAACATTTACCTCAGGTTGAGAATCAACCTTTGCTTTCTCTAGTTGTTCCTGCAGCACATGCATCTGCACCAACTTCTCAGCCTCTTCTTTATCTCTTTGTTCCTACATTTTCTTGTCTTCTTCTTTTCTCAATCTCTCTCCTTCCATCTAATCTTTCTCTAATTTCTCTTTTTCTAAGGCCTCTCTTTCCAACCGTTCTGCCTCCAAAGCTTTAAGTTCTGCAGCTTCAACATCTTCTTCCTTTTGCTTCCTAATTAGCTCTTCGGCCTCTTTTTCTTTCCTTATCTTTTATGATTCTTCCATTTCTATCCTTTCCATTTCTAAGGCTATGATTTTCTCTGCCTTTTCCCTTTCTTCTTCAGCTTGATGTTTCTTTATTAGCTCTTCAACATCTCTTTCCTTTCTTAGAGCTTCAGCTTCTTATTCTTTCTGTCGAGCTTCCTGTGCAAGCTTCAATCTAGCAACTAGGGCTTCCTTTTCCCTTCGGTTTCTTGCTTTCTCCTCCTCAAGATCATGGATCTTCTGTATCAATTCTAGCTTGTCATTTTCTGCTTTGACCTTGATCTCATGCTCTCGTTGCCTCATTTGCTCCTCCATTTCATCAATTGTTGTCCTTGTTTTAATTTCTTTTGCCTTTAATTGTTGTTGTTCAAGTAGAGCATCAGCTCGTAACTTTGCATCCATTTCCTTTTGGTTCTCCATAGCAGCCCTTGCTTCAGACTCTCTTGTAGCATCTTCAAACTATTTCCATTGCTCTTCTTGTGTCAGAATCTGCTCAATAGTCCCCTCCAAAGGCATGTTTTCTTGCAGGTCCTTCTCTGAAAGAGTTTCATCCGAGTCTGTCTCAATTTCTACCAATTCTTCCTCCACTTCTTTTCCTTTAGCAGCTTCAACCATAGCATAAAGTACTCCTTGAACTTCTTTACTTTTCTTTCTTGTGAGTGGGGCTTGTGTGGATGACTCACCCAATGCGGGCGTAGAAACAGTAGATTCAATTGGAACATCTCCCTCTGGTGTCTCTTCTTCTTCATCGACTACCTCCAGCTCTATTTCTTCAACATCTGGAGGAAAGAATTCCAATGGCTCCTTGGAAGGTGCCTTTCTTTTAATCCTCTTATACCCTTTACCTTTCTTAATGACTGGTCCCTGAGGAGCTCGAGCTTTCATCATCAGCCATTGTACACTTCTATCCAAAACTGTTCTTCCAACTTTCTTAATATCAATGGTTTCTACCTCATTCCAGTCTATTGGATCTAAGATTTTAGTGCCAATGTTCAAAGTTTCATATGAGGGATCTAATACAATTCCATCATCCACCAAAGTGTCAGGAATATTGTCTTTAATACCAAGCTCTGACATGAGTGAGACTGATAATCTCTCATAATTCTTCTTCCTCAAGTCATATTCATCTTGCCTATCACACCAAAAATCCTCTAACAAATTAAAGTGTTTAGTGAACACTGAAGGTAATAAAGCATGCATTTTCTCCCTTGGATCAAAATACTTACGAGCTGTATACAATCCCAATTTCAATTGTATCAACTCATTACAAACCACCTTTGCTCCCTTCAAATGTTGACAATTATATTCCCCCAACTTCATGGCAACTATATGACATCCTATCTTGTGCTTGATCCCAAACCTAGCATTAACTCCAATGGCTTGATATAAAAATTCCATAAGCACTATTCTATTACTCCAACATCTTGGAAGCAAATGGGGATGACCTTCAAAACCAAACAATCTGAAGTATGTAAATTTGGGGTATTGGATGTACCAACTTCCCCATTTAGAAATGAATGCCATAGCTTCTTGACTTAACCTGTATCCTGCATCTCCACTCAACTGGTTGATAACCACATATAGAAATGCATCATTGACTCTTCTGAAATGAGTCTCAGCAACTTGAAGAGATAATTGATCATAGTGCTCCCATACTTTATGTTGTCCATCCAAAACTCCCATTATACCTACTCTTTTTAATCCTAGGAAAATCCCCAATCTTGTTGCAGCATAAACCACATATGAAGTCATGAAGAATGATTTGGTCTGTCTAACCCTTGTGAGTTGATCATGTATGGCATCATAAACAATCATTAACCAATCAAATTGGTAATCACCCTGAAAGATTACTTGAATAAAATGAAACATCCATTCCTTGAAGTGGAAGGCATCTCTCTTCCCAAACACTCTGGACATCATTAATATCAAATCAAATATCTCCTTCTTGAAATCTGCCCTCTTTGGCTGGTTTGCAAGCTTGCTTAAAGATTTCTTCTCTATGCTTAACCATCTTTTGTTTAAATGAGACTTATTAGAGTCTTTATGCTTACTATATTTCTCCAATGCCTCTGCTTCAGTTAACTGCACCAAGTCCTTGGGATCAGGAACATTAAATATGCTTTGGAACATTTGTTGAGTAAGACCTATAATCACATTATTTTATGAATCCATGCATAATCTTGTAGTTGGATTATAAGTATTGGCCACTATCAATATCAACTCCGGACACTGGACTGATACAGGAAACACAGTGATATGTGCAAGACCGGAGTCAACAATCCTTTGTGTTCTCCCTATCAAGTTTTCTCTTTCTGCAAAGGTCTCTTCATGTAATTCTTCAAATCTATACTGGCCTAGATTAGTATCCGTTATATCTGACCAGTCTGATTCCACCTTGCTCACTTTCACCACCAAATTCCTATGATCATACCTCAATGTATAAGGCAGCTGTTCTGGTTTCACCTTCTTTATTTTTGGTGTTGTCTTTGATGTTCCAGCCGGTTGATTCTTTCGAGCAGCCTCTCCTGATGTTCCTGACATCTCTCAAATCTCCTACAAGCAAACCTCTAATTAGATCTTTAGATAAATCATCATAAAACATGCTTTTAAAAACATACTTGTTACACATACATCGAAGTCGAAACCAGACAGAAGCTCAAAACAATCTCTTTTACAAAACTGGCAGACTCGGAGCAAAAACCAATATAGAAACTTCACCAAATAACAAGCGGGCTCGGAGTCGGAGTCGGGAAGTTATCAGAACAGGGATCGGAACAAAAATGGATTTGGTTTTCTTCGAACTTTTGTTTTTCATATTCTATTTCCATTCCGCCTCCGCCTCCGCCTCCAATTTGGTTATCGTTACTTCGACAAAAGACTTTTCCACTATATGTGGAGCTGGACATGGGATGAAAACAGAATTGACAACCTTCACAAACAAAATTCTTAAGTTCAAGATCAGTTTCGATCCTGCCTCCGCCAGTTTATCCTATACTTCAAGGAAACCTTTTAAAACTCGGAATCGGAAATGGGATAAAAAATGGAATTGATAACCTTCGTAAAACAAAACTCTTAGGTCCATAATCTATTCCAATCCCACCTCCGCCTATGTTAATCATGACATCATCAAATTTATTCATTTTTCAACATAACTTCATGATTAAAACTAGGTTGCTATAAAATGGCAAAGGAGCTTTAAAACTCTACCCTCATATGACCGTTGGGAACAATAGTACCTTAGGATATCATTTTTAAATCATTTTAAAGTAATTGCAGAGACCAACGAAACCCTAACCTAACAAACGCGATAAAAACTAGGGCACGGGTTTAAACCCTGCCCTTCTACTAGATGACGAAACCCTAATTTAAACAATAAATCTAATCTACCCTAACTCACTGTAAAATCTCTAATCTACCTCACTGTAGATTCTTAATCTAACAAACGCCATTAAAAACTCTTAATCTAATCTAATCTACTGTAAACCAAAAAGGACACGACGCAATCACGATTAAGACGTGAAAGCGACGGTGCCCTAAAAATAGAAAGAAACGACATGATAAAACAAGAAAACAAAGATTCAAAGCAAAACAAACAAGACAAAACAAGAACCTTCTCATTCAATCATATCGATGATCATAAAATTGCTTTAAAACACAATGATTGAACATGCGAGTAGATATAAAGAAAAACACAATGAACACAACTACAAATAAACAAATGAACAACAAAGATAAATGACCTACCTCAAACGCAAACAAACCCGCGCTAACTTTTTGAATCGATCCGCACACAATACCCTTTCTCTATCTCAATCAATTTGTTCGAACAAACTCTGCTATTGCTCTTCGCGCTCTCAGACTTGTAATAATAACAATAATGATCGGCTTTAACCCTTAATAAAGGAAAATATGTGAATTTCTACCTACACCAGCAACCACCATTAATGCATTAAAACATAGTAAAGGCGGAGTCAGAACTGTAAGAGAACGAACACTGGTCTGCAGTGCAACTTCAGTCAAAAAGTCAATGACAAAAATGGCGAGGGCAGAACTAAAATGGAAATGGGATCTTACATTTATAAAATTTCCAAACCTTATTCTCATTCTAGCTCTGCGTCCAACAAAACAAAACAAAACAAAAACATAAACAAAAATTTAAGTAAAAGACCAACCTAATAAAACAAAACACAAAAACCGAGACAAAGCAAAATAAAAAGGTAGCGGAGTTGGGATCGGAATAGAGTTTGATTTTGCAAATTTTCATAACAACCATCCCAATTACCACTCCAGTTCCGCTTCCGCTAGAGACCAAAAACAAAGGTAAAGAAAAGACTATCGAGATAGAACCAAACAAAGGCTCAAAAGATCTTTCAGAACCCGATTCATCTCCGGTTCCAATTCCGACAAAGAAACCAAAGAAAAACAAAGTATTGGTGAAATTGGACTCCAAACTTTGTTTCAAAAAACAACTAAGTACAAAAAACACAAAGGGGGACCCATTTTGACCAAGGCAAAAGATGGGGTGGTTATGCAAGGCATAACAGTAGGTTGTAGTGCACTGTGATTTCTCTGAGATCCATGATAGTGTTCACTCCTTTGACTTGCTTCAAGTAAAATACTTTTTAGATTGAAAGTCTCCTCATTCTAATAAGTTCATCCTATTCACATTCCTCCATTTTATCTCTTGTCCAATATGGCATTGAATAAAGGAGTATTGGTGGATGGAATGTAAGTGGCACCCATACAATTCCTTTATCAATAGTGATATCAATGTACCTGCGTACTCTTTCAGTCATGGCCATAAAGTTATACACTAAGTATTGCTCTTTCTTCTACAATTTTGGAGTCAAAATGTCTCATAGTTCCTACACATTCTTGTAACAATGATGAACTAGTCCAACAATCAATTTCTACATTCTATTGTAATCCTATATCCTTAATTTCATGATCTTCCCTCTTTCACCCTTATGATCCAGAAGTTGTAACCATTCATCTATGATTGCATCAAGGTTCTTGGATTCTTTTCTCACTAGGAGAGAAACTAATTTTTCTCTCTCCACATACTCTTCCATGAGTTCACCCCTAAATTTTTCATTTCTAAAGTAGGATTCTAGTGCCCTCACTTCTAAATCCTCTACAAACATCAAGGGGTTCCATTGTGTATCCTCTAGCACTACATACTTATGCAGATAATATTCACAAAGTTGGTCTTGTTCATCTAATGTAGCATTAGCAAAAATGTTAAGGAAATCATTTTTTTTTCTCATGGAACCTATTGGTTACTTATCAACCTATTGAATCAGAAACTCAAAAACATTTTCAATAGAAACAAAGCATAAGTCCTAGCTAGGGGTTTACATCTAATAATCTAGGTAGATTTGTCTACTACCTCTTACACTTTAACTGCTAAATTTTTCAATTCAATATTCTTACCCTCTAGTACTTTAATATGATTTTCTATTATTTCTTCCTTTTCCTTTTTCCAATTCTTTCTCTATTCAAAAAACTCTTGAGTAACCTTCCACAATTGATATCTCTGGGACAGGGTTGTATGATAAGCTAGAGTTTGTATATTGGGGGGTTTCTTATTTTCAAATACAATCTCTCTATTCCTTGCTTTGACCATGGAAATTTGTGCCAATAGGTCCAATTTAGCCCCATGTCCATATGTTTGTAGCTTTTCCTCCAACTCCTATATTTTTATTTCCCTTTCTTTTTCCATTTTCTCATAAGTCTATACCAGTTCCTCTAGTTATTTAATCCTTTCTAAAGTTTCTTGTAACTCTTTCCTAACATTTTTGTCTTCCAAAAATATTTCCTCATCCTTTAAAAATTTCTCATCGTAACCCCTATATAATCATACCGCTCATTGTCAAGGTCAATTAGGGTTCTCTTTCTTATTTTGTTAGCAACAAAAACATCCTCTAAATCTAACTCAGAGGTAGTAGATATATACCATTTTCTCTTTACAGGCACATGTACATTTTTAGAGGTATTTCCTTTCATTTCTAAATCAGTTTCAACCATCATAACATCATCTTCTTCTTGTCCTTTGTCCCTTGTTTCCTCGTTTGGTTTCTCTACACTTCCTCTCATAACACCTTTCTATATCAATCAGCCTGAATTCCTAGGTGGGGTAGATGTCTCATTTTGTGTATCCTTCTTCTTTTGCACCTTGGAAGGTGTAGAAGAACTACATCTCTTTTTCCCAGTCTTAGTTGTTTTAGAAGAAGATGGGTTCTCTTTTGTTGTAGGCTAGCTAGAGGTTGCATGTGGTGATCCTTGCACATTTTTTTCCTTAGGTTCATCTTGGTTGTAGGTACGTGAAGTAGCAGGTGATTCTAACGTCTCTGGAATTGCTAGTTCCTCAAGAATGTGATTAATTTCTTTTAAAATTGTAAAAAATTCCCAAGACACCTACAGATGTTGAATCCTAAGAATCATTTTCACTAATAAGGTTACCAGATAGTAAATTGATAAGGATAAATCATTTTTCTTCCTCTAATATTCAAACCCCATTCTTTTTAGCAAATTGTAAAGATAATTGGGTACATCAACCAATCTATTATGATGGAGATGAATTAGTAACTTAAAATTCACAATGTGCAAAATGGATAACCTACCATCACAAGTAATATACTTAATCATATAAGAAGAACAATATGCCCATACCAATGGAAGTGATAGTCTCTTGGTACCTTGTGATGAGGAATCTAGGTTTTTTCCTAGCTCTTTGAACTCATCCCTAGTATCTATTGCATTTACTTGAAAAAGGATTTCAGCTCCAACCCTTAGTAGACTAGAAACTTGTGCAATTGCAACCTCTAAGGCATCCACTTTCAATCCCTTGACTATGGCTTCATCAAGTTGTAATGTAGTTACAAATTTCCTTGTCTTGTCTTCAATAAAATTTTTCGATTTTAGGAAGTAGTCCAACCATTTCGCCCTTGTGAAAATGGGAAGACATAATGTTTCCTCCAATATTTGTTTGTGTGTTAATGGTTCCCTTTAGATGATGTCACCTCCCATGGTGAAATATTTTACCTCTGCTCAAATCTCTAAAAATTTAGCTCAAATTTCAATTTCAACAACCCACCAACCCTCTCTATTTACCACACTTGCATGCAAATCCTCTACTACAACTTCAATTTATATTCCCTTCTTCCCTTTGTTTTAGATTCTATCAGCTTGAATGGCTTTGAATTGGCTCTGAATTTAGGAAATTGACAATTAAAAATGGTAACAAAAGGTTGTAGTGCAAAAAGGTATTAAGGCAAAAAGGGTTTATATGTCTTTTTCTATGTTTGGATTTTTGTGGTGGAAAACTAAAATATCTAGTGTATATATTACCCCCCCCCCCTCCCCAGCTTAAGATCTTGAAGTGACTTCACTTCAATTCATGTGAAATAGGCAAAGGGTATGAGTGTAAAGTATGGAAATAAAATTAATGAATAGATAGCATGCAAAATTTAATGCAGGTACATAATAAAATATTTGGAAACCTATGATAATTATGGAAGTTTAGTATACGTACCTATCAGATGTGATTAACATAACTCCACACACGTGAGGATAATTAAAGAGTGTCTATTGTATGATATTGATGAAAAGAGTTAATTGCAATATATGGTAAATGAATGACAGGTGAGCGCATGTACTGAAATGAAGTAGGATGTACAGATGATGGGATGTGAAGGGATAGTTTGAATGCTTGAAATTAAAAATAGGAAATGAATTTTGGAAGTATTGTCATTGATTTCAAAGTCATGTCAAGAAGGGTTTTATTTCTAAGCATAGTATCATTGATGTATGGATGATTTTGTTGGAAGTTGTCATTGATGGAAGATATGTAAAAGGTGGAATGAGAAATGGGTGTTGGTATTTAAGATATGATCATACAAAAGTGGAGGAACATGAATATATTGATCATATTCAAGACTTGTACATTGATGTGATGGAGGCCTTTCAAGATTACCTACAGTTGTGACTATAAAAAGCATGTGCCATGAAATGGAAAGTATCGTATATACAGAATATGAATACATAGCAATGATATTTTGTAGTTCAACAATAAAGAAGTTTAAATTAAAGATTTAAAATTATGGCAGAAATCCACAACAATGTATGAAGATCAGAAGACATTAGGTGAGTCAAGATTATGAATCAAAAATATGAGGACAATAAGATAATGAACAGATATACAAGTATGTGAATCTGAAAGAAGAAATAACATTGATTCTAAAATGCTAAAAAGACATTGAAGACATCAATGTTGATGTAAAAGAGAAGAATAAAATAAAGTACCAATGTCTTCTTTAAATTGTTGCCCATTAAAGAATGCCAACAAATATTGGCAAATGGTAATCTGAAATTTATGAAAGGATACGATTTACTTATGACAAGATGTGATTTCAATAAAGAAAGTTCATTAAAGTCACATTAATTAAAGAATGTGATTAAGGTATAAAAACAAGAATTATGAAGCAAATAAGATTTACAAGAAGTGTGATTCACTAATGAAAAGAAACACTTCACTTATGAAATGGTGTGATTATCTTTGTGATTAGAAATTGAAAACAAAAAGGAGATGTGTTTTAGTCTTGAAGTTACACATTGAAAAGATGTGACTCTTGAAGTAATATGATCTTGTGTTTCAGGTGCCCAATGAATAATTTAATTTATTCTTAAAATAATACCATCAACTATGAAGATATGCATCTCAAAATGAGATTCATTTGTTTAATGCAAATTCAGATTAATAAAATATATAAATATACGATTCACCGAGGAGGAGAAACATTTTGATGAACAAGACAAACAGAATAAGACAAAATCGAATAAGACAAATCTGTGTCAGGAAAAGATGGTGATATAATAAAATAAAATGATTCATAAAAGAATTGCACCTCATTCAAATGATGCATACTTATTCAAGAGGTGTGATTCATCAAAAGAAAGAAAAAAAAACATATGAAGTGGTGCGATTAATTTTTAAGGAAAACAATCAAAATTTAGATAAATCAAAATTATGGAGAGACATAATACTTTACAAGAGGTGCAATATTCAGATTCAAAAGACAAAGACATGTTGTTTTACAAAGGTTGCAATGCTTGAGAAATATACATATGATTCAAATTCAAATTTGAAAGAGAGGTGTGTTGAGTGTGTGAAAATGAATATCATCTAAAGAGCAGATTGTGAGAAGTAAGAATATGAAGTGAGTGTGGTGTGGGACAAGATTTTATTATGAATTATTTCTAAGTATAAGGAGAAAATATAAGAACGGATCTAAGGAAAGAGTTTAATAAAGAATATTTTAGAATCATTCTGAAATATACATGTAGTCCATGAGTGAAGAGTATAAGGTAGATCTTTAAAGATTTTATGAAAAAATTATAAAGAGGAATAAGTGTGGTTTAAAGCACACTTGAAGAGGTAATGTATGAGAAGAGTTTGTGTAAAGTTTGGATTAGAATTATGGAAGGATAGAGTACTTGATTTGGATCAAATTTATGGAAAAAGAGAGTACATGTATATGATCATTTTGTAAAGGAAAGAATACATAACTTGGATCATATTTGTGAAAATATCATCTATTGTAGGGGTAAGACACAAGAAGATATATTGTATGTATTGAGTAGACTTAAATAAAGAAAATATAAGAGGAAAATTTGTATGAAGAAAATGTAAGAGGTAGATCTGTATGTGAAAGAAAAGTGAGTTTATCATATGTTGAATATCATTCAATGAAAGATATTTCAATCATGAAAAGGCAATCATGGAGTGAATAAATGAAGAAGATTATAGCAGATTTGTAAGAAGGATATTTGAGCAATATTTTCCATCATTTGTTGAGGAAGCAACGTTGACGGTGGAGTATTATTCTTTAAGCTATTATTTTTGCTAAGTTGGTGCTTGGAAAGTGGGGGTTGGTTCCTACAAACGTTAGGGGTTGGTTCTCCTTGTAGGTTGGTTCCTACTAAACCAAAAATTGATGATTCAAGTAGGTTGGTGCCTACAATCTTTGTAATTTCATACAAAAACATAAAATATAATTGTTGATGTCAACTTGATCATATTATGTCATATTGCATGGTTGATATTGTGCTAGAAGTTAAAGTTGATAAAAGATAAGAGGGTAAAATTTTGTTGATATACTGATTCACCCCCCCTCTCAATATATCTATGTGCTCTTCAATTAGTATCAGAGTGGGTTCCTTCTATAAATACTAACTTCTTGAAGGGAGATCCTAAAGAGCACACATGGAAAATAATAATAATACAGTCAAAGCACCCATTTTGTATGGGAATTATGATGTATTTTGGAGTATTAAAATGGAAGCTTACTTGAATTCTCTTGGGTTTGATGTTTGGAAATCAGTTGTAGATGGGTATACACCTACATCAACCCCTCCAACAGATCAAGCCAAAAAGAAGAAAAGTGAAAACAATGTCAAAGCTAAGCATTCTCTTCTTTGCAGTTTAACAGATTCTGAGTTTACAAAGGTCATGCGTTGCAAGTCAGCAAAAGAAATATGGGTCAAACTCAAAAATATTTATGAAGGAGATTCTAAAGTGAAGAAATAAAAGTTGCAAACTCCTCGAAGGAAGTTTGAAAGCCTTAAAATTAAAGCTGATAAAGACATAGCATCATATTTTCTTCGTGTTAATGAAATTGTGAATATTATGAGAGGACTTAGTGAAGATGTTAATGATGCATTTGTTGTTGATAATATATTAAGATCCTTATCTATGAGATTTGATTCCAAGGTGTCGAAATTAGAATAATTGACAAATCTAGACATGTATTCTTGTTGCTTATGAAATGAGGATTGAGGGGAGAACACCACAAAATGAGATTTCCTTCAAAGCATCTATTGGCAATTAGAATTGCACCCTCAACCAAGTTAGACTTGCCTATCCTGTTGCAACATGGAAACACTCTTAGATTGTGGGTAATCTATAAATGAGAGTGAATCTCTAGAGTGGGTTGGTTCCCTCTAGTAAACAACCTAATCTAAAATACATTCAAGGGAAAAGGTTAGGAAGAAAAAAACTGGAAGTAGATCCTATAACCTAAAGATGATTTACCAAAAACTTCAAAATATTTTTGATAACTTTCACTCTCAACATGTTATCAAAACTTCAAATCTCACAATCTCACCATGACAACATATAATCCAATAGTGATTTATATGGAGGTTCACACAAATTGAACGCAGAATATAACCTAGAATATATGATTTTCTTGTACACAAGTTTCAAAAACACCAAGACATTAAAATTATTCTCTACTTGAATCACAATTAACATCAAATCAATCCTGGAAATCTAAGAAAATAAATGAGAAGGAAAGCCTTACTATTTTATTGAAATGAAGGAGTGTCAAGCTCAAAATCTAAGTACATAAATTTTTTACAAACTCATTGAATGGGTGAGAGCAAGAAACGATGATCTAAAATCAGAAAATTAAAAATTTCTCCAAACTCATATCTCCCAAGTGTCTCCAATAGTGAAAAATAGAAAAAATCAACTTAACTACATCTTTGAATTAGCAATTCTGATCCATTTTCGATCTCCACAAAAAATCCTAAGAAATAGTGCCTCAAACTACTCCAAACTATATCAACAAGATAGAAAATTTCTATCTCCAAAAGTTTGATCCAAAAGCTCCACAAAATCTGGTTCAAACTATCTCAGAACTAAAAATAGAAGGTTCGGTTTGTTCATATTTTTCTAATTTCGCCCAAGAACTCAACTCAGAAATAGAAAGATTTCAATGAGAACTCAAGTGCACTAACTGTATTGTAAAAAATAACTAACATTAAGTTAATTTATAGAAACATTACCTTAATGTTGTTTTACATCATTTGCAATTTATAATATTCAAAATAGAAAGCTCCTATTATTCTGATTTTTTACAGTTTGGGTAAAATTTGATATTTTGCAAAAATCAAACTAATATGCAAAGGATCCTATTGTATTTATTTTTTCTATAAAAAAATCATAAAATCTAAGGCACTTATCATATATGCCTACTCAAAGTTTCAAGGAGAAACTAAAGCATTCAAGACTTAGGGAAATCATGTATCAAAAGGCATTGACTTGATTTTTTGATAGGGGCATGAATTAAATCAAAGCCACAACTCCTAACATTGACATAAAATTCAAAGGCATGGTCAAGATATTAGTTTGGCATTTGATATTTAATTGTATGTGATAAAAAGCCCCAAATTTAAATTAGGGCATTGGGAAACCCTAGCAAAAAACCAAAACTAATCCCTAATTTTCCTCATCATTTGTATTGGTCAACTTTGGATAAAAAGGCTTTGCTCGAGCTTCCATGGAAACTAGGATTTGAGCCCATTTTCTGCATTTTCCTATCAATTCCTCTCTACTTGGTGTTGAATCCCTTCTGCAATTTGATGGTAAGTTGTTATTTTATCATTCTGGGACATTTTGATCCCATTTCTGCAAGATTTTGGGGCCTCTAGGCCGTGGCCTCTATAGCTTTCTAATTCATTTTTATGTGCCTTTTTTTTCTGTTGATTTTTCCTCCACTTCGAGCTACCATGGAAGTCTTGACTTGAGTCTTTGAAAGACATGGCGCATGGGATTTTGATGGGTTTTCTCCACATAGAACTTGGGTAAGTTCTAATGCTTCTTAATCGTGTGAATTTCCCACTTAAATAAGCTTGATTCAAGCTTCTTCAACAAAATAATGGAGTTCTTTTGTTTTTTGTAGATGATACTTTGTGTATATTATATTAAAGTTGTGGCCTCTCTCTCTATATTTTCATTTTTTTTGCAAAAGATAATTTCATTTTGGGCTTGACCCATGATAGAAAAATGAATAAGACTTGTGAGATGCAGAACTTTCATGTATTTTCTATTTAATGTTTTTTGGGTTTCCAAACCCTTCATGGTCGCGGTCATTCACTATTGCCTTCATTTTCTAAGAGCTCTATCACTTGCATAAGCTTGAGCCCTTATTATTTTCTCCTACATTTTTATTTTGAAGGAAACCCCAAGTGAGTTTTGTGTTTTGTGAAGAAGAATGCCTCTCTCAGGCCGTAGCCATCAGAGCTCAATTGGGTTTTCTTCATTTATGAATATGTAGAAAGACAATGTTTGTTTCCATCCATTTTCAAGCATTTTGAAGCTTTTATGTTGCATGTTGAAATTATTTTGCATCAAAAAAATGTACTCAAACTTTCACTCCTTACCACTACCTTGTCATTCTATGAGCATAAACCAATACAATGAAGCTTTCCTTCATGATTGTGGCATGATAATGTTGAAACAAAACTTGAATTTTTTGATCCATTTCACTTCCATAATATTGTTCCATGTGTAAACATTGTCTCCTTTAGAATGCATTGCACCAACAGTCAATAATGGCTTCTTTCATTTCATGCTAACTTCAATAGTTCATTTGCAGCTATTTTGTACTTCCATTGCTTGATAGAACCAAAGTCTCTTTGCACTCTTCATGCAATTTTATCTTCCCTTAGGTAGCTATAGTTGATATAAATCTTAACCCACAGAAGATCTTGGAACATGTGAAACTTGCCATGATGTCTTGAGGTTTCTCAAACTATTTTTAATTATTGTTTTGATTGTGAACTTATTATGTATGCATGTTCATTATCACACTTCATGATGATGCACTCCTTTGGATGCATATTTCCTTTTTGGGAATTTATGGATGTGTTTCCTTTCTCAAACCCCCTCTTGAATGTTAAGGGGTAGCATGCTGAGATCAACCCTTGTGGGAGCCCATTCTGATACCACATGCTATTATGTCTTCAAAAATGAATCAACAACATGATTTATCCTATACCTACACAGTGAACAAACATGTTAGATTAAAAACACAATAAGGCTCAATGTTTCCTATGATATTTCATTTTCTGGCTCTCTTGCATACTTTTGATGTTAATTCAATTGATTTAATGCATTATGGGCAATGCATTATATTTTTGTTAATAAAGCACATGGTGATGTTCATATTTGGAGCTCTAACAACTTTTCCTCAACATGATGCAGGTTCACTCAAGATCAGGAGCAAGCAAGAGCAGTAGGAGTGAAGACCAACTGAAAACCAAAAACAACCAGACAATGATGGATATGTATTTTGTTATATGCTTATTTTATTTTTCATCTTCTGTTGTATAGTCCATTCCCCATAATATGTTGTTTCAGCTACTCCCATGGCTTGTGTGGGACACTTGATCTCTCTTTTCTTTCTAATGAATATGGAAATAGCATTTTACAATTTTGTTCAATTTTGTATATCTTATTTGCAAAAAATGTATGTAATGTTGTAAAATGGATAAATTAATGCAGAATGAGTAAAAGTAGTTTCCTTTATATCTTATGCAATTTCCTTAATATCACAATCATTGAATGGAAACTAAATGCCTTCTTTTCTTGAAAACACGTTGCACATTTAAAACTGAACCATTTCTTTTAAACTCCAATACATGCAATGGTTTAAGAAAATGCATAAATGAATTGAAATATTTTCACCTTAAAATGAACTTAAATTAACCAGCTCTACCAATTTGAGTTGTAGTGAAAAATTGGTAACAACATCCAAGAAAGGAAAAACCAAGCATTATACATCAAGTGAGAATGCAAGAAGTGATGAAGCAGAGGCCTATTTCATGAGGAAGCTTAAGAAAGGAAGTGGAAAGTACAAAGGAAAATATCCTTTTAAATGTTTCAATTATGGAGAATTTGGACATTATGCTTCTAAATGTCCTCTAAATGAGAGTGACACAAGCAAGGATGAAAAGGAAGTATATACAAAGAAAAAGGGAAATAAAAAATCTAAGTGCAACTCAAAGAAGAATTCCCAAAAATAGAAAAAGATATTTTATTCAAAGAAACAAAGTAGCTCTTTAGAAGAACAAAGTGATGAAAGCCAAAGCAATGATGAAGAAGAAATATTGTTTATAGCCAAGCAAGACATAAATATTGAACATGAAGAACAAGATGTTGACCAAGAATGCAATGAAGAAGAAGTAGATCTTGAAGAAGAACTCCATTATGCATACAAACAAAATGAGAAGTTGAAAAATAAAGTCACCAAGTATGAAATAAAAATCAAGGAAATGACTAAATTCTTGGAGGAAACAAACAAAATAATTGAATATTTAAGAACTCAACCTGTAGAGGTTGAACAAGTTGAAAATGAAATAAAGAACAAGTTATGTGAAAAAGAGAGAAATTGTGACAAGTTGGAACAAGAAGTTGCCATGTTGAAAAATGAATTGGAAAAGCCAAAGGAGGAATGTACAAATTTTGATGAGAATTCCACAAGTTCCAAGGAAAATGAAAGAAATTTTAACACTAGGCATTTTTATTCTTTCAATGGATATTGTTTTTCATGCAACTATTTTGGCCACAAAGCAATCAATTGCAGAATTCGTGCAAGAAATACTTCAAGATTCACTAGGAGAAACTATCATTCATTTGATCATGATGTTATGTGTTACAAGTGTAGAAAATTTGGACATACATCATGTTTTTTCCAAACTATCTTTGTTGAGCCTCCAAGACAAAGCAAGAAAGAAAATGTCTCTAACAAACAAAAAGGAAAAACTATTAAAGTTTGGAGAAAGAAGATAGATGCAAGAAATGAAGAAACCAATGTGAGTTCAGTATGCCTCTTCTAGTTTATAAGAGGGAGCACGAATTTAGGGGGAGCTGAGGTTGATATTTTCTTTCATCCCTAAGGAATAAAAATGGAAATATTGAAGATGAAAGTATGATGAAAAAGAAAATTACAACAAAAGAGAAGCATTAGAGCAAGGGGGAGCATTAGAGAATCTTTGACAAGAGGAGAAGTTCATTCTTGTGCATTTGATGAGAGTACACAATTAGATGTTTCTAATGATATATTCATTGATGGAAGTTTGATGTTTGTCCCTTTTCCATTGATGTCAAAGGGGGAAAAAAGTAGATTGGGGGAGAGTTAGGAGAGATGGCAAAAGATATGTTGCCATAAATGACAAAGGGGGAGATTGTTAGCAATATTGTAATTGATGTCAAAGTCATGTCAAGAAGATTTTTTTTGTCTAAGCATAGTATCATTAATGTATGGATGGGTTTGTTGGAAGTTATCATTGATGGAAGCCATGTCAAAGGTGGCATGAGAAATGGGTGTTTCTATTTAAGATATGATCATACAAAAGAAGAGGAACATGAATATATTGATCATATTCAAGACCTATACATTGATGTGATGGAGGCCTTTCAAGATTACCATGAATATATTGATCATATTCAAGACCTTTACATTGATGTGATGGAGTCCTTTCAAGATTACTTTCAGTTGTGACTATAAAAAGCATGTTTCATGATATGGAAAGTATCATATATATATAATACGAATACACAACAATGATATTTTGCAGTGCAACAATAAAGAAGTTTAAATTGAAGATTTAAAATTATGGCAAAAATCCAGAACAATGTATGAAGATCAAAAAACATCAGGTGAGTCAAGATTATGAATGAAAATGATGAGGACAATAAGATAATGAACAGATATACAAGTATGTGAATCTAAAAGAAGAAATATCATTGATTCTGAAATGTGAAAGACATTCATTCTAAAATGCTAATAAGACATTGAAGACATCAATGTTGATGTAAAAGATAAGAATAAAATAAAGTATCGATATCTTCTTTAAGTCGTGGTTCATTAAAGAATGCTAAAAAATATTGGCAAATGGTAATCTATAGTTTATGAAAGGATACGATTTACTTATGGAAAGATGCAATTTTAGTAAAGAAAGTTCATTAAAGTCACATTAATTAAAGAATGTGATTAAGGTATAAAAACAAGAATTATGAAGCAAATCAGATTTACAAGAAGTGTGATTCACTAATGAAAAGAAGTGCTTCACCTATGAAATGGTGTGATTATCTTTGTGATTAGAAATTGAAAACAAAAAGGAGATGTGTTTCAGTCTTGAAGTGACACATTGAAAAGATGTCACTCTTGAAGTAATGTGATCTTTTTTTGAAGTTCCCAATGAATAATTCAATTTATTCTTAAAATAATACCATCAACTATGAAGATATGTGTCTCAAAATGAGATTTGTTTGTTTAATGTAGATCAGTTTTGAAATCCTTTTCCAATCAAGTACTTGTCTAATCTGCCATACCAGGCTCTAGGCACCTACTTCAATTTGTATAAAGCTTTCTTCAATGTACAAACAACATCTAGATTAATTTTGAACTTAAATCCCTTTGGTTGCTCAATGTAGACTCCTTCCTTCAGTTCTCCATTCAATAATGTAGATTTTACATCCATTTGATAGGCTTTGAAATCCTTAAAAGTTGCAAAAGCTAAGAACATCTGGATCACTTCCATCTGGGCAACAGGTGCATATGTTTCTTGAAAATCAATACCTTTGATCTAAGTGTAACCTTTGCAAACCAATCTTTTTGTGTTTCTTATTACCTCTCCATTTTCTTCCAGCTTGTTCCAATTACATTTTTGTCTGCAAGTTTGAGCACAAGTTCTCAAGTCTGATTTTTCTCTATCTGATCAAGCTCTTCTTTCATTACCTTAATCCAATTCTAATAATTACATGCTTCTTCCACAATCTTTGGCTCAT